>CAWUFW010014592.1:0-406079 GCA_963921515.1 Calotriton arnoldi
GGGGCGACTTCAAGGAGGCCTTTGAAGATCACAAGGTCCCTGAATTCCTGCCCTGGCTCCAGACTCACTACAGGGAGTTATGCAGCTCTTTGTGTGGGGACAGGCACAACCCTATTTAGGTAAGTATCATTGAGTGTCATGGAGTATAGTGGACTAGAATGAAGTGGCATAGAGTGTCGTAGAGTTGAGTGGCATAGGGTGGAGTAGAGTGTCATTGAGTGGTGAGACGTAGAGTGGAGTAGTGTGCTATGGAGTAAAGTGGAATGTCATAGAGGAAATTGCATACAGTGTCATAGAGTGGTATAGAGTAGAAAAAAGTGGAGGGTCATGAAGTGTTGTACAGTGGAGTGCCGTGGAGTAGAGTGGCCTAGAGTGAAATGGCATAGAGTGTTGTAGAGTAGAGTGGCATTGAGTGTGTTAGAGTGGAGTGTTGTAGAGTGGAGTAAAGTTTGTAGAGTGGAGTGGCATAGCATTGTGTGAAGTAAAGTTTCATAGAGTGGAGTAAAGTGGCATGGAGGGTCAGAGTGAAGTGGCATGAAGGAGAGCTGCATGGAGGAGAGTGGCATAGAGTGGAGTGTCATATAGTGTAGTGTCGTAGAGGGGCATAGAATGGAGTGGCATAGAGTGTTGTAGAGTTGAGTGGCATAAAGTGGAGTATGCATGGTGTGGTAGCACACTGCCAATACAGACAGTACATTTTCAATTGAATTACCATTACATTTGCACATACAGTTTAACTGCTAAAACTATACAGCGCACAAATGATACTGTGTGGAAATGACATCACCTAGTATATTGATTTGTTTTTGTTCCGCCCCCGCTCACCTGAACAACAGGCACTGCAGGAACGGAGAAGGTCCCTTTCCTCTCCCCGTGCCCTATTCACTCATGCCCAAAAGTAAAAACGCACAAGTAGAAGAACACACCGGGAGAAGGTGGGTAAACAAGGAAAAAGAAAGAAAAGGATGTGTGGATGGCAATTCCTATGCTCCCCTCTCTAGATAATGGTGGGACCCAGGTAAGGCACTGGTGGCTTAGAAAAAGAGAAATGAAGAGAATCTTTAACATAAAAAATAGAAAAGGCAAACCTTTTACACAGCACCCAACATATAATCACAATAGCAGTGTTGTTTGTGTTGCTTACCCCTCTATAAGCAAAGCTCTGTCCATTGTGAGCAAAAAAATAAACAAGGTTCAGTCCCAGAAAAGTTTATAATAGAATTGATTCCTTTGATGTCCACACTCTTTCTAAGATCCTCCGAGGTTCCTTGCGGGAAAAAACCCAAATGGCAAAAAACCTGCACCTTCTATACTAGAAAAAGGGATCCCTTGCTAAAAAAAGGTATTTATCAATGTGCTTCGTGAAAAGCACCAAAACACACACAACAAAGTGAAGAAGTTATAAAATGCACCATAACTCCAGGAAGCAAGAGCCAGGAACCGAAAGCCCCGTGAGCTCACGAGATCTGATCTCGGCCAACGGGTCCAACGAGGGGCAAAAGCGAGTACAAGTAGATTTAGCAAGCCATTCCAAATAAAGAAGACGTGTAGTCTAAGATCTTGGCCAATGGGTCAAACAAGGGGCAGACGTCAAGGGAACAGCGTAAATTCAGGAAACGCTGACGGCGAAGTCCTTCCGGGGCAAAAACCGGAAAAGAAACCAAGCGAAGAGGTACAGATGGGCGGTGATTAAATACCCACCGGTCGCTTTCTGGAATCCACCGCAACTGTGCAACAATTCTCCCAACACCAGAAAAAGAAAAAAAGCAACGGCAGAACGCCAAAGGTGCAGATGCAAAAGGTAAGAAGGAAAACAGACCCAACCCCTCAAGCGCTAACTAACTACAGGACATGTCAGTACCCCCTCTCAAAAGACCCCCAACCGGACGGGGCTTAGAAGGGTGTCATGAATTAAATAAGCGCACCAAATGGGGGGCATGCACATAACTGGCGGGTTCCCAGGTTCGCTCATCAGGAAAATAACGTTTCCAGTCTACCAGATAAAACAATCTGCCCCGTCGTCTCCGGGAATCCAGAATGGCATTAACCTCAAACTTCTCATGCTCATCTATTATCACAGGTGGAGGTGGGGGCAAGGTTTGAGTGGTGACTGTGTATGGCTTTAGTAAGGAGGTATGGAATACAGGATGAATCTGGTAGTCGGTATAGAAAAACAATGGTCCTAGACTTATGTTAAATTTTAGTTGTCTGAAACAATCATAAACAGCATGAGGTACATATATAGTTTAAATCAACTTATTTAAAGAGCATTCAAATATATCCTCAAAATTCAAAGAAGGCACACACTATTGCTTTTTTTGGTGACTCGTATTTAATTCGGTCACTTTACATAACATATTATCATATTCAATGTTCAAGATAAAAGGGGTGGTTGCTCCAAGGAAAAATGTGAAGAAAGAAAGTGCTCGTGAAGTAAGATAGAATAAACAAGAGGGGATCCAATCAAGCAAAACAATGATTCATCATTATTTACATTACAATCTCATAAGCAAAACTGGTCGTGATTCATGATTGCACCAGTTCTACATTAGGGCCTGTCCAATGGTTAATTCATAGTTATTCTTTATGTTCTTTCTCAAAAGTTAGCAAACAACGTTCGTCTGTAAGCAAGTAGGGCTGGGATAGTATACAGTACAGGCCCCGAACAGGGGAGAGTGTCGACGTTTCGACCCTAGTGCAATGAGGGCAGTTTGTATCCTCTGCGAACGGGTCTTCCTCAAGACAGAAAGGAGGGATGGGGGAGCAACTGATCATGGGTGATGCACAGTAAAAGTGCGCCCCTAGTTATGGATTTAAAGGTCCGCAATAGAATTGCGGCTTGGTAACAGCAGTTTACCTTCAATCAATGGGTGAGAAAATCGCCCACAGCGTCTCAATGAATCATCTTCGCACAGCCCGGGGGAATCCAGCTGGTCTGCACTTTTACTGTGCATCACCCATGATCAGTTGCTCCCCCCATCCCTCCTTTCTGTCTTGAGGAAGACCCGTTCGCAGAGGATACAAACTGCCCTCATTGCACTAGGGTCGAAACGTCGACACTCTCCCCTGTTCGGGGCCTGTACTGTATACTATCCCAGCCCTACTTGCTTACAGACGAACGTTGTTTGCTAACTTTGAGAAAGAACATAAAGAATAACTATGAATTAACCATTGGACAGGCCCTAATGTAGAACTGGTGCAATCATGAATCACGACCAGTTTTGCTTATGAGATTGTAATGTAAATAATGATGAATCATTGTTTTGCTTGATTGGATCCCCTCTTGTTTATTCTATCTTACTTCACGAGCACTTTCTTTCTTCACATTTTTCCTTGGAGCAACCACCCCTTTATCTTGAACATTGAATATGATAATATGTTATGTAAAGTGACCGAATTAAATACGAGTCACCAAAAAAGCAATAGTGTGTGCCTTCTTTGAATTTTGAGGATATATTTGAATGCTCTTTAAATAAGTTGATTTAAACTATATATGTACCTCATGCTGTTTATGATTGTTTCAGACAACTAAAATTTAACATAAGTCTAGGACCTTTGTTTTTCTATACCAATTATTACCCAGGTCCATTGACTTCTATGGGTTACCCCAGTATATCTTAATGAATCTGGTAGTCAGCAGGCAAATCCAGTTTCATCGCAACTGGATTCACCACCTGACAAATCTTAAACGGACCCACATAACGAGGCTGTAGTTTCCTAGGACCCCCCAATCTCAAATTCCTGGAAGCCAACCAAATCATATCCCCAGGGGCATAGGAGGGGGCTGGATAGCGATGTCTGTCTGCCTTCACCATCATGCTATTCTTAGCTACCAATAGATGTTCTTGTGCGTTTTTCCATATTTCAATCAAAGCATGACTCAAGGTGTCTACCTCTGGTACTCAACCCAAAGGCTGGATGGGTATAGCTTTGGGATGAAAACCCATTGAACAAAAGAAAGGGGTCATACTCAAGGCCGAGTATATACTATTGTTAGAGGCAAACTCGGCTATAGGGAGCGCCGTTACCCAACTACCTGTCAAAGATGACAATAAACAACGGATATAATGTTCCATAGTCTGGTTGGTACGCTCCGTTTGCCCATCTGATTGTGGGTGGTAAGCTGAGGACAACCGGAGCTCCATCTTTAACGAGGAACACAGTTCCCTCCAAAAATGGGAAATGAACTGAGCTTCTCGATCTGACACAATGGCAGCAGGAATACCATGCAATCATAGCACCTGAGATATGAAAATATCAGCTAATTCCCTAGCTGTAGGCACTTTAGGCAGAGGTATGAAATGAGCAGTTTTGGTGAAAAGATCTACAACCACCAATATGATAGTGTACCCAGCTTCTATGGGAAGATCTGTAACAGAATCCATACTAATAGTATGCCACGGAGAAGGGGGTACTGGTAGTGGGTGTAAAAGACCTACAGGAGGGGTGTGTGAGGCTTTGTTAATGGTGCACACAGGACACAATGACACAAACACCTGTATATCATGCCCCAACGTATTCCACCAAAACCAACGAAGACAAAGCTCCTTCGTCTTGGTCATCCCAGGATGCCCCACTAATGAAGAAGAATGACATCAGGTAAGTACTTGATTCCTAAGCTCCGGTGGTATGAACAATTGGGCACCATGATACAACAACCCATCCTTCAACTGAAATATGGAATTAATCAACCACGGAGTCATGTCTATGGCTATCAACTGTTCCTTGACCTTAGCAAGGAAATCATCGGAGGAACTACACCCAATGATTTTTTTCCTCAGATATCATAGGCCTATCAATGGGAACAGAGACATCATCTAAGGGAGGTACATGTATACGTGATAGAGCGTCAGATTTAGCTTGTTGAACAGCAGGGCTATACGTAATTGTAAACTTGTACTCATTAAAAAATAACACCCAACTCATCTGCCTTGGAGTTAAAGCCCGTGCAGATCGAAAGAACTTCAGGTTTTTATGGTCTGTATAAATAGTGATGGTATGTCTAGCTCCCCATAAATGATGCCTCCATTCCTGAAAGGACATCTTGATAGCCTACAGCTCTCTTTTGGCCACTGTATAATTCTGTTCAGCCGGTAATAATTTCTTGGAAAAGAAGGCAATGGGGTGCATAAGTCCTGAATCTACATCCCGTTGAGACAATACCCCACCCAGAGCATATTGGGAAGCATCTACCTCCACAAAAAATGGGAGTGCGGGATCAGGATGTTTAAGGATGGGAGCAGAAGTAAACTTCTCCACCAATGTCTCTAAGGCAAGTTGGGCTGCAGAAGACCAAAAAAAGGGCACCCCTTTCCTCAACAAGTTAGTCATGGGAGTTATAATCTCCGAAAAATGGGATATAAAGTGCCTATAGAAATTGGCAAACCCTAAAAGAACCTGAATATCCCTCACACAAGTCGAAACTGGCCATGTAGTGATCGCCACAGTCTTTTTAGGGTCCATCTTAATACCTTCAGTAGAAATACGAAAACCCAAAAACTCCACACATTGAAACCCGAAATTTACACTTGTCCAATTTCACAAACAATCGATTGTGACGCAGTTTTTGCAACACCTGTTTTACATGATGGTCATGTTCCTCCTCATTTTTGGAAAAAAATTAATATGTCATCTATATAAACGATAACACTCACATCCAAGTACTCCCGTAACACTTCATTTATAAAAAACTGAAAGCTGCAGGGGCATTACAGAGACTGAAAGGCATAACACAATACTCAAACAAACCAAACTTTGTCCGAAACACGGTCTTCCATTCGTCCCCTTTACGGACACGAGTGAGATGATATTCCCCCAACGAAATCAAGTTTAGTCAAAACTGTAGCATGCCGCAATTGATCCAGTAACACAGGAATCAAAGGGAGCGGATATTTATTTTTTATCGTCACCTTATTGAGGGCTCTATAATCAATACAGGCGCGAATATCCCCCTTTTTCTTTGGTATAAAAAAGATGGGAGATGACACAGGAGAAGAGGACTGTCTAATAAAGCCGGATGCCAACATCTCATCCAAATAGGTCAGCAAATTCTGCTCTTCTGGTTCCGAGAGTGCATAAATACGGCTACATGGCAAAGTAGCCCCTGGAACCAAATCAATATGGCAATCAAAGCTCTGATGTGGTGGCAAAACACTAGCCTTGACAGTATCAAAAACATCAATGTACTCCAGATATTGGGGAGGAACATAGAAATCCTCAGCGCACGTACCTACTGCACAAGTCAACGGTGAAACCCAATCTGTAGCCTCCGGATAACAATGCTGCAAACAATGTTTGGAATCTAGTGTAACAGTTTGTCTGGCCCAATCAATCTTCAGGTTATGTGATTGTAGCCATGATACTCCAAGTATCACCCCAAAAGAGGGGGCATCAATGAGGTCAAAACTAACAGTCTCAGAATGACCATTGTCGCAGATAAAAAGGAGAGGTTCGTTTGCTTAGTGATTAGCCCTTACAGGTTCAGGTTATTTTTTATATACACAAGGAATGTCCAGTCTATTAGCCAATTGAATATCTATAAAGTTACCTGTGGCACCTGAATCAAGCAACACAGAAATAGTGGTTCTCTTACTATTCGTAATCACCAAATTCACTGTGATAGTAAAATGACGCGGTACCCTTTGAACAGAACCAGCGATATCATAAGGGTTTGTGTTAACACTCTCTTAAAGACATAATGACGTTCCTTCCTGCTTCACAAAAGCCACTGATTTTCTCAATAATGTGCTTGAGGGCTTCACAGGACATTTACGGGCATAGTGCCCACTCTTCCCACAATACAGACATAAATGATGTGCCCGCATCCTCTCTTTTTCCTCTCTTGACAAAGGACCCTGCACCCCACCTATCTGCATAGGTTCGGGCAGAGATTTTGACCCTGTTTCTTCCTTCTGGTCTCCACATACAACAATCACACGTGGTGCTTGAAACCGACTCTTTTCTCCCTTGCGTTCGGACAATCTATGGTTTAACTTAACCATTTCTATGAACTCCATACAATCCTCAAGAGGCTTTACAACCTGGGATACTATATCCTTCAACTCCTCACAGAGGCCCTGATGAAACAATGAAGTCCTTTTCTCTATGGGCCAATGCGTTTCCGAAACAAGACGGTCAAAAGAAGAGATGTAGACTAACAAGTCCTGTTTTCCTTGTCTTAATTTAAGTAATTCCGCATCACTGGCTTGCATAAAAGCATGCTTGGCAAACAAGCGACGCATTTGCTCCTTGAATGCTGGAAAATTATAAAGAATAGGGTCATCACTGTCCACCAAAGGGACAGACCACATTGCTGCCGTACCCGCTAAGTAAGAAATCACAAATGCAACCTTTGCTGAATTATCAGGGAATGCCGCAGATCTGCACATAAAATGCAGATGGCATTGGTTCATAAAGATGCCAAACTTATTACAATTCCCTGAGAATCTTTCTGGAACTGCCAGAGGAACCGGAACTGGGGTAGTAACTGTAATCGCAACAGGTGAACTACCACTAGCACCAGCACTGGCATTTCGATCAAACTGAAAGTTCATTCTGCTGTACTATAGGCCCCTGTGTCTTTGGCAGAGTCCCAGGACCCCTCCCCCAAAGATATTCCCTGGCTTTAGAGAGGTTTAGTTCATGGTGCAAGCCTTGATTCTCCTGCCTCAACTCCCACACTTCTGTCTGGAGGTTGGAGAGAGCTAACACTAACTCCTGCATAGAAGGACTGACCCCCGCACCCCCACCATCAAGGATATCGGGTTCATATCATCCTGGTCTATCCTCGTTCGGGCAGTGTATATTTAGTGGGCTTGGTTTTCTGTTCCGCCCCCTCTCATCTGAACAACAGGCACTGCAGGAATGAAGAAGGCCCATTTCCTCTCCCCGTGCCCTATTCACTCATGCCCAAAAGTAAAAAGGCAGAAGTAGAAGAACACACCGGGAGAAGGTGGGTAAACAAGGAAAAAGAAAGAAAAGGATGTGTGGAGGGCCAATCCTATTCTTCCCTCTCTGGATAATGGTGGGACCCAGCTAAGGCACTGGCGACTTAGAAAAAGAGAAAATAAGAGAATCATTAACATAAAAAATAGAAAAGGAAAACATTTTAAATAGCACCAGACATATAGACACAATAGCAGTGTTGTTCGTTTTGCTTACCCCTCTATAAGCAAAGCTCTGTTCATAGTGAGCAAAAACAAACAAGGTTCAGTCCCAGAAGAGTTTATAATAGAATTGATTCCTTTGATGTCCACACTCTTTCTAAGATCCTCCGAGGTTCCTTGCGGGAAAAAACCCAAGTGGCAAAAAACCCACACCTTCTATACTAGAAAAAGTGATCCCTTGCTAAAAAACAGGTATTTATCAATGTGCTTCGTGAAAAGCAACAAAACACACACAACGAAGTGAAGAAGTTATAAAATGTACTATAACTCCAGGAAGCGAGAGCCGGGAACCGAAAGCTCAGTGAGCTCACGAGATCTGATCTCGGCCAACGGGTCCAATGAGGGACAAAAGCGAGTACAAGCAGATTTAGTAAGCGATTCCAAATAAAGAAGAAGTGTAGTCCAAGATCTCGGCCAATGGGTCCAACAAGGGGCAGACGTGAAGGCAACAGCTTGAATCCAGGAAACGCTGACAGCGAAGTCCCTTGGGCGAAAACCAGAAAAGAAACCAAGTAAAGAGGTACAGATGGGCGGTGATTAAATACCCACCGGTCGCTCTCTGGAATCCACCGCAGCTGTGCAAAAATGCTCCCAACACCAGAAAAAGAAAAAAGCAATGGCAGAACACCAAAGGTTCAGATGCAAAAGGTAGGAAGGAAATCTGACCCAACCCCTCAAGCGCTAACTGACTACAGGACATGAAGGGTTTGATCCCATTAAAATATTTGTTTCCACCACACTTCAGAAATTAAAAAAGGGCTTTATTATTGCTTTCTTAATCTGATATATTCTGAAATATTTGCAAAATTAATTTATAGACATTTACATTTTGATGTGTGCTAGAAAAAAACCTTTTCATCCCCACCCCAGTATCCAACAAGATTGTCACATAAATCCTTTCACTTTGAAGTCAGCAACAGAAAAGTAAACTCCAACCTCCCTTTGAAGACAAAGTCTGACATTTGATCTCTGTCTTTAAATGAACAGCAAATGTGACAAGATAAGAACAAAAGTTAAAGGCCTGTTCACAGAAATCGAACACTAAGGAGCAATGATAAACAGGCTATGTTCCATGGAGGGACAAAGACATGCTGGACAGCCTAAAACAAATAAAGCCAGCAAACAGAAAGCAAGCAAATGTGAGTTACAAACCACAAAGCCTATGATGAACAGTGGGCGAAATGCATTCCTAGGAAAGCTTACAGAATGTCCCCAAGAAGTGTTTTCACAACCAGACAGTTGCACTGCCTGTTAGGCTTTGACCTAAATAGAAATTGTGAAAAATAGCGTGCCACTTGCATATATAGTGCTAAGCAGTACTGTGATGTAAATTACAGGAGACAAACATTTGCAATTTAATAGCGAGGCAATAGCCTATTTTATGCAGGTACTAGGTGGGCTTGAGATCTTCTCCTATGCACGGTGGGTTACATTCAAATTTTTTTTCTGCTTAAGGTCTGGTATTTAATTGTATGCCTTTCCTTCATGAGAGTAGGTTATTTACCACATTACACACAATGTGTGCTTCTGGTGGCATGCATAAACGTGATTAGTGAGTTTACATCATGACTTTTACATCTAGTTAATAATTTCACGAAAGATAAAAGAACGCCCTTTAAAAAAAATTAACCATTTTGTATTTTTGTAATTCATGAATCAATTAGCGAATTGTTCGCAGCATATGTACTATATACTGAAAAACTTGTAGTAGCTTGTGTGCTTTACACATTACTGGAATTTCCACACAAGGTTCAAGTCACTATCTCTCTTGTACTATCTAAACTTGATTACGGCAATGGCCTATACCACGGACCATCTTTATCAACTATGAAAAGACTACAACAGCTTCACAACTTTGCTGCCAGACTACTCCTACATCTAAAGCCACAAGCCCACATCTCCCCTGCCTTGAGGGCCCTACATTGGTTACTAGTTGCCAAAAGATCCACATTCAAGCTGCATTGTATCACCCACAAAGCAGTAACTCTGGGCGGTGAACTCCACTCCGCTCACTGATTTTGCGGAGTTTTCCGCACTCCGCGTTACGTGGAGCTCGAGGAGTTCTGAAAAACTCTGCATTGCTTAGCAGAGTTTTTTTCCTCTCTAGCGTTCGGCAACGTCAAGTAGGCGAGCACAATAGAGGAAAATCCACCTCCCGGCGAGATTTTTCCTTGTTCGCGATCGGCAAAATCAAGTTGGTGAGCACGGTAAATCAACCTCCCGACGAGATTTCTCAACACGGGCGGTCAGATTTCTCATTGCAAGTGGTCGATTATGCTCGCGTTGAGAAACCGTCCATTCGCATTGAGAAAGCTGCCGCTCGAGTAAAAATCTACTCGAGCGGCAGAAAGGAAGCAGCGCCCCCTTGCGCTGTGCATGGTGCAGTTTGCGATGATTGCACAGTGCGGACAAGCACCTGGCACTGAAAATCACCGCAAACGGCATTTATCTAACGCACTCCGCTGCTCGCGGAGCTCCGCGTAGCGCGGCGGAATGTTTATGCACTTCGAGGAGTTCCGCGAACTACGCCCAGGCTTACAAAGCAGCACATGGAACAGGCCTGCTTTTAATCTGGAATAAAATCACCAAATACATTCAACAAAGAACCCTCCGCTTCAGATTGGCACCTCACTCCGAAATCCCACCATACAAAAAAAAAAACATATGTAGCACATCTTTCCATGTTCAAGCATCCAAACTATGGAATTCATTACCCCAAACATAAGAGCCACAGATAACTATCTTCTCTTCAGAAGACTACTCAAGAATATGTGTAGTAATATGTAGTTATGAATGTATATATTTATTACTTTATACCCTATACCTCTCTCAATTTATCCTCTACCTCCACTCTATAACTCATCCCAAATCTCATTCCACTACTATGATCTCCAAAACAACCCTTTCTAGTGACTCATCCCATAATTCATTTTAGTACTATGATCTTCCTAATCCATTTCTAGCCATTCTTCCCTCCGCCATCTCTCCTTATAGTCAACCCAAACCTCATCTTACTACTATGATCTCTCAATAAACACTTTCTAGAATCTTCCCTCTTCTAACCCCCCCATTATCCTTTTCAATCCAACTAACAGTCTCACATGTCCACCGCTCAAATTAACTCAAATTTCACTATACTAATACACCACTAATCCTTTTTGAATTCCAGAGTAGCGTGCTACTCTCCGAAAAGCACTTAGATGCCTCATCAGGGGTAGTAAGCACTATATAAATACAATACAAGTGTCAGCTCCTCCCTCCCAATCTACCTCAGGAAGGCCCATCAGTCTGGCGAAGGGCCATCAGGACGCAAATGTCACACCTCAGCCCCTTAGTCTGCCTGTCGAGAGGAAATGCCCACAGCCCAGCTGTCAATCAACCCAGACGAGAGAGACAGAGGCACAGAATGGTTAAAGTAAGAAAATGCCAAATTTCTAAAAAAGTGTTATTTTCAGACTTACAATTTAAAATCCAACTTTACCATAAGTTGTGATTTTAAATTGTGAGTCCGGAGACTCCAAACTCCAAATCTCTATCTTTTCCCAATTGGAAATTACACTTAAAAGATCTTTTAAGGCAATCCCAATGTTAACCTGTGGTAGTGATAGGTCTTGAAGTACTGAAAATTTATTTAACAGCTTTTTCACTACCAGGACATATATAAACTCAAAAGTGCATGTCCTACCTTTTAAATACACTGCATCCTGCCCATAGGGCTGCCTAGGCCCTACCTTAAGTGTTATATATATGTAATAAAAGGGAAGGTTTGGGCCTGGCAAGTATGTTTACTTGCCAGTGTGAAATGGCAGTTTAAAACTGCATACACATGCTCTGCAGTGGCTGGCCTGAGCCATGTTTAAAGGGCTACTGAACGGTAAAGTGCACAGAATCCTAAAGCCAGCAAAAATGAAGTCAGCAATACAGGAGGTCAAAAGGCAAAAGGTCAGGGGAAACCATGCCAAGGATGCCAGGTCTAACAGGAAACCTAACAAACCTGTGCAGTTTTGAAAACTAGACACATAGGGGTATCCAGGGTGGGCTGACTTGCAAGTCTTTCACCAGGTTTTTTTACCCAGAATCCCTTGCAAACCTCAAAATTTTACTAAAAAAACTCATTTTACTCACATTTCTATGATGGAAAGTTCTGGAATCTACAGGAATCCACAAACTTCCTTCCATCCAGCATTTCCCCAAGTCTCTCGAATAGAATAGGTGCCTTACTTGTGCAGCTAGGCCTATTGCCCGTGACACGAAATGGCACAAAACGCAAAATGGACACATCAAATTTTTCCATTGAAATCTGAGGGGCTTATTTATGAGCCCCTGCATCACTTTTGCGCCGCAGTTGCATCACTTTTTGTGAAGCTGCAGTGGCGTAAATAATGCACCATGTGGCACCATATTTACGAAGTGACACATCTAGGCAGATGCGTCACTTCGTAAACCCCTGCGCTACATTATACCTGCATCAGGTATAATGTATTCAGGATGGGCGTTCCCCAGCAAGAAAGGGTCAAAGGAGTGGCGCAGTGAAATCTATAAGATTTCACTGCGCCACTTCTAGGACACCAATGTGTCAAAACCTTACGCCTGCCTCATGGCAGGCGTAAGGGTGTCACAGGCCCTTTCACATGGGGCTTGCCCCATGTAAAAGGACACATTGCTGGAGTTGCGTCTGTTTTCAGACACACCCCAGCAATGCGCCACTTTTGCGCCGACAGATACATCAGTAATACTGACATATCTGTCATTCCTTGCGACATGATGCGTCATACAGTAATTATGACGCATCCATCATGTCGCAGGAGGGCGCACTGAGAAGTGTTGCATCGCTGCTTTCACGCAGCGATGCAACACTTCTCATAAATGAGCCCTGAGTCGTCTTTTTTTCCAATTTGGGTAGCTGAAGATTTTAGACCCTAGCTCAGCCTGTACATATGGAAAAATAGCGAACCTGTACATTTTTGGAAACTAGACATGCAGGGGTATCCAGGGTAGGCTGACTGCCATGGCTCTCTCAGGTTTTTTAATCTAGAATCCCTTCCAAACCTCAAACTTTGACAAAAAACACATTTTCCTCAAAGTTCTGAACTCTACGGGGAGTCACAAACTTCCATCTAACCTGCATTTCCCAAGCCTCCAGATAAAAATGGTACCTTACTTGCGTGAGTAGGCCAAGTGCCCATGACAGAAAAGGATCAAACCATGGTCTATGGGAGTACCCTGGTGAGGGCTCCTATTGACCTTGGTTTGAGCCGTTCCTGTAGCGAGCACTGGGCCCAGCCACTCAAGTGGGCAGTGTTTTTTATCAGCTCAAGTGGGATAATGCAGAGTGGTAAGAATTTGGTAGATTCCTGTGGATTCTAGAAGTTCCCATCACAGAACTGGAAGTAAAATGTGTGATTTCAGGCAGAGTTTGAGGTTTGCAGAGCATATTGGGTAAGAAATCCTCATAAGATCCAGGCAGTGCACACCACTCCGGACTCCCGTGGTTGTCTAGTTTAAACAAATATCTGTGGTTCGTTAGTTTGCATGGGTGGCTCCACAGCACAGCCCAAAATACAGCATCTACCTCTATTGCTTATCTCTCAACATAGCAATTTAGTGCCTTTTGTGTTGTTTTCTCTTGGCCCACCCACAAAAATGGGGTACCGTTCTTATCGGAAGATGTGTGGCAACTCAGAGTGATAGGAAACCTGTGCCTCCTCACAGATTCCATGTCTTTCCATCACAGAAATATGATGGTAATGTGTATTTCTTTCCAAAGTTTGACGCTTGAAAGGGCTTATAGGTAAAATTACCTAGTGAGAGTCATGCATGTCATGCACCTTTGGACTCCCCTGGTTGTCTATTTTTAAAAAATGTGAAGGTTTGCCCGGGTGCCGGCTGAGCTAGGACCCAAAATCCACAGCTACCCACATTGGGAAAAAAATCCAAGGAGTTCTTAGTGAAGGCCATATTTAAATTTTGGCTGACAAAGAAGACTCTGTCGTCCTGCCGGAGGACTTAATGTCTGCTATGCTGTGACTACTCCACCCGCCAAATTTGGAAATGACAGCCAAGGTGGTGGTCAATTCAAAAACATTGACAGGAGCTGCAGAAACAGCAGTTCCTGTCCATGCTTTTTTACGTTTGACACACTACTCCATCAACATGATGGGGGGGTCCATCAATTTTTTTATTTTTTTATTTTTAAAAAGAATAAATGCCCCTCTCACCATGGGAGTTATCTCCCATGGCAAGGGGTAAATTAGACAGTGATCACTGCCCCTTACCACCATGGTTTTCCAGGTGGTGACTGGAAGTGAAAACAAACCTGTATGTCTGCACATCTAAAGTAGGTGGGCAGACACAGAGGCCAGCCGCAGATGGCCCTTAATTAGTCGGGACATGGGAGGGGTGCAACCATGGCATAGATGGAGTAGCCTTCCCCACAGTTACACCAATGCCCATCCACATATATTGGGCGGCCAGACCATTATCTTTATGGTATGTTGGCATTGCAAATTATCCTCACCACCAAAGATATAAATCTGGTACTAATTATAGTTAATGCACCACTTTCCCTGTTGGTTTTAGCACCTTCAGAAATGCTAGCTTCAAAGCGCAAATACTGAATATTGAAACCAAGACTACTGAAGGTGAGCCATAAAGCCACGTCAAGGCACCAACCGCTTTATGGTCCATTCATACCCCATCATGCACCACACAAAAGATTTTCATAGCACTGGCCATTGGGCCCAAACCAATGGATTAGTGCAGTGCTATCACATCAACTTACGGCCACCATGCAAGGGCCATCACATCCATATGCCACAGGACATAATTCCCATTTAAGTCCAGACATATTGATAGTTGATACATCCACAACCTTCACAAATGAAAAAAAAGTTTAGCTACATTTTTACCACCTGCTAAGTAACCACTTCCATTATGAACACATGCCTAATGAACCTTTACTAATGGCTCTCATGACAGCCACATGAGGTTCAGGAAGACATATCTTACATGCGTCTTTAGCGCACTCACTGTGGTAAATCCAACTCTTTCCATTTTGTGGATACAAGTTGGAGGGTCCATGTATGCCTCACAATACGTCATTCCTTAAATTGAGTGAGCATATCTGTTATGTCTTCTCCATGTATTCTAGGAACACAACGGCTGTGTTCCACTTCCAGAATCTGGGGTTGTCAGGATTCTAGGAAGCTGGATTTCAATTGCCGTGGACCAGCTCAACCGGGGGCCGTTTCTCCCCACTAATAAAGAAGTCATTTGTCTACTTCTTGGAGTCTTGGTCTCCTTAAAAGTGGTAACAATCGGGAGTACAGAACCCACCGACTCGACAACCAACTCAACTTCGGTGAGGTGAAACAGAACTGCGGCCCCTGGGAAAGGACATTTGAGTGTTTGTACTGCTTACAGCTGGTCATGGCGAGCTATGAGGCACTCGCAGTTTATAACACTAGCGTTTGTTTTTGGCAGCATTTCTACTCGGAAATTTTAATTATTGGCAGCCCCACTGACGGCATTGCGCAAGCCGGCATTTAACGGTTACTGTGTACGAGCCTGAGCTCGGAGGCATAACCCAGCCTCCTGCTGCACAGCGTGTGTCTAGCTGCCACATCGTAGTGCAGTTCATCTCCTGCTCGACGCTCCACTCTGTGCAGCTCGCCCCAAGCTTCTGCGCGTCTTGCAGTGTGTCCGTATAGTGCGCATGCCTCTCCTTGGAATCTGTTAATTGAGGCAGCGTCACGATGCAACACACGTTCTGCAGCGGATTGGTGGGTGCGAGGAATTATTCGTCAGCTGTTGGGTGAGTCGGCCTCTCTTCTCGGTGACAGGCACACCGCTGATTGGTGGACACGCGTCAACATCCCCTGCTACATCGGCCTGTCATTCAGGGTGACAGGCACACCTTGTGCGATTGAAGTGAGTCACCAGCCATGGTGGTGGATCGGCCTGTCTTCTCGGTGACAGGCACACTGCAGATTGAAGAGCATGCCTCAATACTCCCTGCTGCATCGGCCTGTCACACTGTGACAGGCACACCTTGTACAAGTGAAGAAGTGTTCTAATCTGGGAACAGTTAAGGTAAGGACTGCACAAT
The DNA here is from genome assembly GCA_963921515.1 of Calotriton arnoldi. Taxonomy (NCBI): domain Eukaryota; kingdom Metazoa; phylum Chordata; class Amphibia; order Caudata; family Salamandridae; genus Calotriton; species Calotriton arnoldi. Next base: position 16,273 of record CAWUFW010014592.1, read on the forward strand.
ATTGGTTTGGGGCAGTGTCAGTAAATGGGTATCAGCTTGCTATACTCTCCAACCAATTCTTGGTGACTGGCACACCTCCTCATCATCCTTGCCAGTACCTACTTGCCCTACATTTCTCGGTGACTGGCACACCTCTAACCCTATAATGAGTCATTTGAGTATTTAAGACTCATTACCTTTCTAGGATCAGAAGGACATCATTATGTCTTAGCAGGGCATACCACCTCCACCAGTTTTTTTAGACAGCCCTGTTCAACCATGCATGGAATGGGAGGATTGGAAGGATGACTTCATGACGTACCTTGAGGCAATTGGTGGTGATGTGTTTGTCGCAAAAAGGAAATTAGCCATTTTAAAGCACAATTTAAGCATTGAGGGTAGGAAAGTATTAAAAACTCTACCCATGGAAGGTAAGAATGTGGATGAAGGATCTGACGCAGAAGAGGATGTATATGACATGGCTTTAAGAGCGCTAGAAGAAAACTATGGGAAAAAAATAAGTGTGGTGGTGGAGAGGCATAAATTCTTTTCTCGCTGCCAAGCACAAGGTGAATGATGGATCAATATGTTGCAGCGCTACACAGATTGGCTGTCACGTGCAAGTTTAGGGATCTCATGGCCGAAATTATAAAAGATCAGATGATTAACAGAACGTGCAATATTAAAATCCAAGAAAAGCTATTGAGTATGAAGGATCCTACATTGGATGGGGCCATTGAAGTGGCAAAACTTATTGAGAACACTTCCTTGTATGTGAAAGAGTTGGGGGTGGCAAATGCTAACGGGGACAATGACTCTGACAAGTCATGTAAGATTTGTGCCATCAAAAAAACGGTGCTAAAAAACAAGCCAGAAGGTACCACTAGTCAGAAATTGCATGAGAGTGCCAAGGTTAGGTCTAGCTTCGGTGAACAGCGTTTATTTCGCATGCGGAACAACGCATGCCATAACAACGTGGTCGTTACAATGACCGCGTTGTTATTTCACATACCATTACAACGCAAGTCGGAAAAACGACTTGCGTTAGGGGGCGGAAGGTGTTGGATTTAAAATCCAACACCTTCCCTAGGGTCCGCACAGAGTGGAGTTGGAATAGTAAATTATACTATTCCAACATCCAGCGCCCCCTACAGCAAGTCGTGGTTCCGACTTGCGTTGTAACGGTATGCAAAATAACAACGCGGTCGTTGTAACGACCGCATTGGTATGGCATGCGTTGTAAACGCATGCTAAAAAAACTTATATATTCCTTGCTTCAGATGCGGACAAACTGCGGAATCAAGCAATTGTCCGGATACTAACAGCACTTGTTTCAAATGTAAAAAGACAGGTCACTTTTCTAGAGTATGTAAAATGGGCCAAAGATCTCAATTCAAAAAAACTGTGAATTGTCTGGATCAATGCAGAATGCTTGGTGGGGAGGACAATTCTGAAATGACCGATGGTGGGGAAGTGGAGGTACTGGTGGTGGAGGACGTAATCTCTGTCAATATGTGCGCGTACCGTCCCCCCAAGTGTGTGGTTAAGATGAATGGTAAGGATGGTCATGCATGGGCAGATTCTTGTTCGCCGTTTACCTTAATCGATGTACACACATGGAAGAGCATACAAACTGAGTAATTGATTCCTCCTGACGTTGAGTCAGAGGGCTATGGCGGCGAGAAGCTACCTGTGTTGGGGTACTTTAAGTCTAAGTTGGAGTTTCAGGATAGGGAAGCCTGTGGCAAAGTATATGTTGTTGAGAAGGGGCGGTCCTTGTTGGGATGGAAGGAGCAGCGTGAATTAGAAATTGTGTTAGACCCCAATCATCCTAATCAGGTTTTGAAGACACAAGGGCCTTCGGAAACAAACTGGGTCATTATGTTTCCTAAGTTGTTCAGGAAAGGGTTGGGATGCTTGATCAGGTTCGAGCATCGTATCATATTGAAGGAAGGAGCTATACCCATGGTGCACAAAGTGCGAAATGTGCCTTTGGCATTGAGGGCACCACTGATGAAGAATTGGCGAGACTGTGTAAGGAGGGAGTGATTGAGCCTATCGAGGCTTCGGAATTGTTGAGTCTGATCGTAATTGCTAGGAAGCCCAATGGGAAAATTCGCATGTGCGTTGATCTCAGAGACCAGAACAGTTCCATTTGGGTGGATCACCATCCCCTTCCGAGAATCAACAAGATGTTGGCCAGTGTGAAAGGGGGAAAATGTTTCACCACTTTATATTTGTCCAGTACTTACCACCAGGTATGATTATAGAAGGATTCAAGGCACTTAACATCTTTTATAACACCTGAGGGTGGATATAGATATATCCGCAAGCCATTTGGTTTAGTCTCAGCCTCAGCTGTTTTTCAAAGGGTTATGCAGGGTGTACTAAAGGATTTGTCTAACGTCTTAGTGTTCCAAGAAAATGTGATGGTGTGGGATGAGGACAAGGAACAGCACAATGTGTTGTTGAAGGAGGTATTGCATGGGATGGAAGTGGCTGGTCTCACCATTGGACTGGAAAAGTGCAAGTTTGACACTGAAGAGGTGGAATATCTGGGGCATACATTGTCACATGAAGGAGTGAAACCCAAACTTAATCTAGTTGAGGCCATCGAGAAAGCTCCCGTTTCCCGGGATAGGGATCAGTTAAGGTCCTTTTTGGGGCTAGCTGAGTAGTACGCCCAGTTCGTGCACCATTTCGCTTATAAGGTACACGCATTGAGGGCCATCATAAAGAAGGGCTTTAGTTTTCAGTGGTCGGAGGAGTGTCAAATCTCCTTTGATAGTCTTAAGAAGGCCATTGTGGGGGCGGTAGCTCTCAAGTCGTTTGATCCCAAGGACAGGACCATTTTAGTAACTGATGCCAGCAATCATGATCTGGGGGCAGTGTTGATGCAAGCTCAGGACAAGAAGGAGAGAGTGGTAGCTTTTGCTTCACGCACGTTGAAGGTTGCAGAGAGTTCATATTCCACAGTCGATAAGGAGGCCCTTGCCTGTTGGTGGGGTGTGCAGCATTTTTGAACGTTTGTGTGGGGGTTGGAGTTTGAACTGTGCATAGACCATAAACCCCTTGTGGACTTATTCACGACGACAGGTGCAGGGAAGGCTACGCCTCGTATTGCCAAATGACTATACAGGTTACAGGAGTATTTGTTTACTGTGAAGTATGTCCCTGGAACAAAAAACATAAACGCAGATTGTCTGTCCAGATTGCCGTTATCCTGTGATGAGGAGAGTGAGGAGAATGAATGGATGGTGGCCGAAATATCTGAGTTTGGGAGAGCCATTAAGCAGAATGAGTGGGTGAGAGCCGTGTCAGAGGACGCTGTCCTGACGAGGCTTATTATGGCGTTACCCAATGTACAGGGCTGGAAAGATCATGTGGACTTGGAGCCCTATAAGCATGTGTTGGGGGATACCTGTTGTTGGGGGCATTGTGAAAAGAGATGCGCGTTTAATTGTACCTGAGGGTCTCAGGGAGAAAGTGATGAATTTGTTGCATGAGGGCCATGGAGGGATGTCTGCTTTGAAAAGGAGGGCCCGGGTAGATTTTTGGTGGCCTGGGATGGACAAACACCTGGAGAGACATGTGTGGAACTGTAATCCATATGCTTGTAGTTATAAATCACACATCGTGCATGAGTCTAGAATTAATCCGGTAACCCTGCCCATGCAGCCTTGGTTTGAGGGAAAAAAAACGAAGTCTTGTTTTTACGAAACACATGTGTGGATAATTGGATGGGTGTTTCAAATAAATTGAGCGCGCCAGCAACAGTAGATTTAGTTGCCATCGTCTATGGTGCTGTTTGTTTCGATCTCGGTGGAAGATTAATGTGACATTATGTCACTGTTTAAAAGAGGACGAACTGAGTTTAATGGGTGTATGAGGCATTACACATGCATTTAGAAAAATAGTCACGGTAAGCATATTCTTGTTGATTGTTTCAGAGGGAATAGCTTCGTAAATGAAAGGGATTCATCGGTAAAGAAGGGGTCAAAGGTGGTTTTTCAAACGCATTGGTAATGTAGTTAAAGATAAACATAGGGGTGTAATGGATTAAGTTGGGCGTTCAATATAAATTGTTTTTGTGTCGAGGCATCTTTTAGATAATATTAGTTGGGCATAAACACACGTTGTTTTTCATGCAGAATATATAATTGTTAATTCATGAAGCATAGTCCACACTAAGTATGTAGCGGCATATGGTTTGTTAATTGAGCTACATGTGAAATTATGATGCTGATGGTCTCTTTGTAATTTTTGTATTTTAGATACCCCTGATGAAGGGATCATTCCCGAAATGCATTGGGTACTTTTAAATCGTGACTTGTGGAAACGTTTACTCTCCTATGCTACCAAAAAAACACTTGCAGGGCAATTTGAATGTATAAAACAAATTGAAAAAACATTGTGGAAAAAGGTGAAAAAGAAATGGATTAAACAGTGATAAACAGAGATGAAATTGAGATTTTGATTCATTTGATTCATTCGCACGGGGACCAGACCAGGTTCCCTTTTGTTTGTATAAACTTTCTAGCGCACAGGGGTTGCAGTCCCCAGGGCCATTTACAGCTCCAGGAGGGGGGCTGCGCAGCCCCCCTCCCATCTTTGAAATAGCCCTGGGGAGGTGGTGGTCCCCGGGACTGTGTGGGGGGGTTTGAGCCCCCATACTTTACTTTCAAAAATAGCCCTGGGGAGGTTCCTGTCCCTGGGACTGTGTGGGGGGGCTGAAGTCCCCCACACATCTTTATAAATGTAGCCCCAGGAAGGTGGTGGTCCCCTAGGGCTGTGGGGGGCCGCATTGAAGATAATTAGCCCCAGGGAGGTGGCAGTCCCTGGGGGTGCGGGGGCAGCACTTAGCCCCCTGCATTTAATTTAAGCCTCGGGGAGGTGGCGGTCCCTGGGGCATGCGCGGGCCCCTGCATCTATTTTAGTGATTGACCCCGGGACCTGGCCCACCCGCTGGCTTAAAGAAAACGAAGCGCGAGAGACCACGCTTCGTTTTTAAAAGTTTTTCAGCCAGATTCGGGGATCCGATGCATATCCTGCCGAATATTTTTTTTTAAAATGGTTCTTTTGGCCCTGGGGGTCCCTGTGGGTGTTTCTACCCTGCCCCCTTTTCTTACTTTTTAACGTTTTTGTACCTTTTTTCTTGTGACTCGGTTCAACCGAGTCAAAAGATGTCTGCCAACACTTCCTGGTTTGAACTGTTGGCAGCCAATCAGATCTCAGGCATGAGATCGGGAGGGTTCAGCGGATCCTCCTTGGCCAAATTTGTATATCTGAGAAATGTTTACATTTCTCAGGAACTACTGAATGGATTTACACCATTTAATGAAAAGAGTGCACTCTGTACCAAGAGCTACCTTTCTGCCAAATTTGGTGTAATTCCGTTCAGCTGTTCAGGCTGTAGCTGCGTCAACAGTTTCCGATGGAAATTAACATGGAGAAAAAGCATTTTGGGAGCCCCCTTTTTCTCAGCCCCTGCTTGACGAATCACCCCGAAATGTTCCTCACATCAGCTGAAGTGAGTGGGCCATTAGTTTTGAAATGTTTGCGAAGATTCGTCAAATGGCGCCAAAAATGTTGGCAAAACAAAAAAAGCTTTTTGTTTAGAAACAAGGTCCTAACTATAACTACCTACTGGCGATATATATATATATATATTCACTGAAAAAACCACAGGTTTCAGGGACATTATAGTTAGTTGGACATTTCACTCGTACAAAACCAGAGAAATTCGGCTGTTATAGTTAGTTCAGCTAACTATAACTCGCGCCCCCGCAATGCACTGCTGATGACGTCACATATTACATCACTCATAACATGGTCTGTGACATCACTGATGACATTCCTGATGACATCTCAAATGACATCACTGATGACATCATCCAGTGACTGTGTGTTTCTGTAAAGTTTAAATATGTTTAATATATATAGGCTAAGGTGTATTGAAGAATGAGTGGGTATAGGAGTGTCTGAATGGATGATTTAGTAGGTGCGTGACTGACTCTATAAGTGAGTGATTAAACGTATCTTCCTGAATGCATGGGTTAGTGACTAAACTGTGTGAATGTCTGTATCAGTCTGTCAGTTGGTGTGTAAGCGGCTGCATGGGTTGGTAAGTAGCTACATGAGTGTCTACATGGGTTATTGATTGGTTGTCTCAGTATCTGTATGGGTGCCTGAGTGTATGTGTGGGTGGGGGGTGTGTGAGTGTGCATAGATGTGTGAGTGGGTAATTCACTGGGTGTACGGGTTCAAGAGTGCATCTGTGAAGGGCTGTATGGGTGGGTGAGTGTTTGTATGGGTGTGTTGGTGAGTGAATGGATGTCTCAGTGGTACATGTGTGAGTAACTACATATGTGAAAGGCAGTATATGTGAGTGTTGGAGTATATAAATGACTATATGTGAGAGTGAGTGATTGTGAGAGTGGCTGTATGGATGATTGTGAGCTTGTATGAGTGATTGTATAAGAGAATAAGTATGTGTTAGTATCTGTATGAATAAGTGAGGTAGTGTGTGTATAACTGTATAGGTGAGTAAATGGGAGTATGATTAATTCTTTGCATGACTGACTAGGTGTGTGAGTAACTCTATGGCTGAGTGGCGGTGTGTGAGTGTCTATATAGGTGTATGAGTGCATATGATAGTCCTGATGAGTGACTGAAATTATGAGTGACTGTATGGGTGAGTGAGTGGATGTGTGTGTAGACCTAAGAATCAGTGAGTGGGTATATAGTTATTGGTGTTGGAGTGTCTTTGGTTTTGAGAATGGCAGTCTGTAATTTAGAGTGGGTGTATCAAAGGTTATATTAGGGTGTGAGAAGATGCATCAGATTAACATGTGGATGATGTCATTTGAGATGTCATCAGTGATGTCATTTGAGATGTCATCAGTGATGTCATCAGTGATGTCACTGACCATGTCATGATATGTGACGTCATCAGCAGTGCATTGCGGGGGCGTGAGTTATAGTTAGCTGAACTAACTATAACGGCCAAATTTCTCTGGTTTTGTACGAGTGAAATGTCCAACTAACTATAACGTCCCTGAAACCTGTGGTTTTTTCAGTGAATTTCAAAGGTTTTTTAGATGCGAATTTCTAACTATAACGTCCCTGAAACCTATGGTTTTTTCAGTGAATTTCAAAGGTTTTTTAAATGCTAATTTCTAACTATGCCTACAGAGGTAGGACATGTGCAAAAAGCTGAAGAAAGGCGCAGAAAGAAGCAAGAGAAATGCAGAAAGAGGCAACAGAAGTCCAGAAAAACAAAGAAAGGTGCAGAAAGAAGCAAGAGATATGCAGAAAGAACCAACAGAGGTGCAGAAAGAGGCCTTGTTGCAAAGTCATCCTGTGCTCCCAACTTTTTGCTGACTGGTACTGATGGTAACTGACTCTGACTAACCAGGTCCGGAGCCAGTGATATGCTAAAAGACACTTAGAATACAGTGAAAACACCTACATACACTAGGGTACACTATGGGTTGGGGTACCCCTGTGATTGGCATGACCTCCCCTGTAAGGCCCTAGTATATAATAGGGCAGGGGGATTAAAACTACCTCTAAGTCAGAGGTGCAGAAAGATGCTTCTTTAAGTAATAGTCACGTTTGCAGAGTGGTGGAGAAAGGGTGCTGGGCCTCCGACCAGCGCTCATGAATTCCGCTGCGTAGGACTTACAGGAAGTACCAGGAGGGCTTCTTGGCCCCAAAGTCCCTCAGGAGAAAATTGGACTTCATCCCCATCCCGTAGCCTGCCAGGAGGCGCGTGTGCAGAGTGGTGGAGAAAAAGTGACATGGCCTCCGAAGATGTCTTAGCAATCCCACTGTGTGGGACTTACTGGAGGTAACAAGAGGGATAGTTGGCCCCCAAGGACATCCCTGGGGGCCAACTACCCCTCCTATTACCTCCAGTAAGTCCTACACAGCAGGATTGCTAAGTTCTTACAGCAGACCACGCCCCCTTTGCCCACCACTGTGCAAACGTGCTCCCTGGCGCGCTCTTGGATGGGGATTGAAGCCCCTTTCGCTGCTGGGGGTCCTTTAGGGGCCAACTAGCCTACCTCTTACCTCCAGTAAGCCCCACACAGTGGGATTGCTGAGAGGTGGACACAGGCCATGCCCCCTTTCTCCACCACTCTGCAAATGCACCTCCTGGCGCGTTCTGGGTTGGGGGATTAAGTCCCCGTGATTCCTGAGGGTCCCTGGGGGCCAACTAGCCCACCAGGTATCTCCAGTAAGCACCACAGAGCTGCATCAGAGAGGTGGTCTGAGGCCATGCCCCTTTTTATACCAGTCTGCAAACGCGGTCCCCAGGGCCATCAAAGGCTCCAGGAGGGGGGCCACGCGGCCCCCCTCCCTACATTTCAAAGCCCCGAGGAGGTGGTGGTCCCCAGGGCTTGGGGGCCTACGAGGCCCCCCCTGATTAATAACAGAAGCCCCGGGGAGCTGGGGGTCCCCGGGGCTTGGGGGGGCCCGCGAGTCCCCTCCACTAATCAAGGAAGCTCTGGTGAGGTGGTGGTCCCCGGGGCTTGGGGGGCCCACGAGGCCCCCCCACCCCTATTATATAAAAGCCCCGGGAGGTGGCAGTGCCTGGGGCAGCATGGGGGCCCCCCGCACACTATTAACTAAGCCCCGCAAATTAATTACGCATAGCCCCTGGGACCTGGCCCACCCGGGGGCTTAAGTACAAGGAAGCGCGGGAGCCCGCACTTCGTTTTTTTAAAATGTTCTCAGCCGGATTCGTGAATCCAGTGCGAATTCGGCCATTTTTAAAAAAAACAAACGCTTTTTTTGGCCCTGGGGGTCCCTGTGGGACCCCCTGAGCAGGCCTAGGGGGTCAGGGTATTTCTACCCTGCCCCCTTTTCTTGTTTTTCACCTTTTTTTCTACTGATTTCTTGTGACTCGGTTACCGAGTCACAAGATGGCTGCCAACACATTCTGGTTTTGAGTGTTGGCAGCCAATCAGAATTGAGCTTGTGCTCGGGAGGGTTCGTGAACCCTCCTCGGTGCTCAGATATCGAAAGTTTTCTTTTTGTAATTTCTCAGGAACTACCAAACGGATTTACACCATTTAAAAAAAAGGTCGCTTTCTGAACCAAGACCTACCTTTTTGCCAAATTTGGTGTAATTCCGTTCAGCAGTTCGGACTGTAGCCTGTTCCAATTTTTCCTATGGAAGTTAGTTTTGAAAATTTCGCTAAGATTCGTCAACCGGCGCCAAAGATATTGGCAAATCAAAAAACGCTTTTCCTATGGAAAATAGGTCCTAACTATAACTATCTACTGGTGACTGCCAGTAGGTAATATATATATATATATAGATTCACTGAAAAAACCATAGGTTTCAGGGGCGTTATAGTTAGCTGGACATTTCACTCGTACAAAACCATAGAAATTCCACTGTTATAGTTAGTTCAGCTAACTATAACTCGCGCCCATAATGCACTGCTCATGACGTCACATATTACATCACTCATGACATAGTCAGTGACATCACTGATGACATCTCAAATGACATCACTGATGACATCATCCACGTGATCATCTGATGCACCTCCTCACACCCTAATATAACCTTTGATACACCCCTCTAAAATACAGACTACCATTCTCGAAACCATAGACACACCAATACCAGTTAGTACATACCCACTCACTGATTCATAGGTCTACACACACATCCACTCACCCATACAGTCACTCATACACGCAGTCACTCATCAATATAGCCACTGAAATATGCACTCATACACCTATACAGATACTCACACAACACCACTAGCCATAGAGTTACTCACACACCTAGTCAGTCATGCAAAGAATCAATCATACTCCCATTTACTCACCTATACAGTTATACACACACTACCTCACTTCATACAGATACTAACACATACTTACTCTCTTATACAATCACTGACACAAGCACACACTCATCCATCAAGCCACTCTTACAATCACTCACTCTCACCTATAGTCATTTATATAGTCCAACTCTCACATATACTGCCTTTCACATATGTAGTTACTCACACATGTACCACTGAGACATCCAGTCACTCACCAACACACCCATACACACACTCACCCACCCATACAGCCCTTCACAGATGCACTCTTGAACCCGTACACCCAGTGAATTACCCACTCACACATCTATGCACACTCACACACCCCCCACCCACCCACACATACACTCAGGCACCCATACAGATACTGAGACAACCAATCAATAACCCATGTAGACACTCATGTAGCTACTTACCAACGCATGCAGCCGCTTACACACCAACTGACAGACGGATACAGACATTCACACAGTTTAGTCACTAACCCATGCATTCAGTAAGACACGATTAATCACTCACTTATACAGTCAGTTACGCACCTACTAAATCATCTATTCAGACACTTATACACCCACTCATTCTTCAATACAGCTTTGCATATATATATATATAAAAAACATATTTAAAGTTTACAGAAACACACAGTCACTGGATGATGTCATCAGTGATGTCATCAGTGATGTCATCAGTGATGTCATTTGAGATGTCATCAGTGATGTCACTGACTATGTCATGAGTGATGTAATATGTGACATCATGAGCAGTGCATTGCGGGGCGCGAGTTATAGTTAGCTGAACTAACTATAACAGTGGAATTTCTATGGTTTTGTATGAGTGAAATGTCCAGCTAACTATAACGCCCCTGAAACCTATGGTTTTTTCAGTGAATTTCAAAGTTTTTATAAATGCTAATTTCTAACTATAACGTCTGTAAAACCTATGGCTTTTTCAGTGAATTTCAAAGGTTTTATAAATGCTAATTTCTAACTACAATGTCCCTGAAACCGATATTGTTTTTAACTAAATTTAAAAAAGACGTACATACTTTTTGTAGTGAAAAACTAACTGTAACAGTAGTCTGTTATAAGTTATAATTTAACAATGTTTAAAACTTAATTAGCACTAATTAACATATAAGTGTGGAAAAAGTGTGATGCAGCAGCTATGATACCTGACTTCGAACAACAGCGTTCACAGTTCGATTCCCGGCTCCAGCGGCACGTTAGCCCACCACTATGTCACTGTGGGTAACACCTTGCTTAATCTTTCCGACGCCCTCGAGCGCCGGCACACCTTTCCAGGGGTAGCTGTACGCTTTACAAATGCTCGCATTTTTTAATTTCAAACCATAGTGATGAGAAATATTATCACGTTTTTTTTCTTCTATTCTGAAAGATCTTTTTTTATGTCTTCTATTTAGAATTACGGCAATTAATAAATGTATTTACTCATGAGAATGGAAATGACACGGTTTTCCGGGTAACAGTTTGTAAGCTCTCCAACGTATGTACATATGAAGGACCTTATACGTGTTAGGATCGAAATCAAAACTTTTTCCGCTTCACATTTTGTAACTTTTCCCAACACGTGCACAAGTTAAACAGTTAATACATGAGCACGTGTCAACTGTAAAACGTGACGTCTAAATGGGCGGAGCCGTATTTTCCTTTCATAGACTACTCAATAACCAAAAAGTATATAAACCACACCCGTTGATTGATTAGTTTCGTTTTTGCGAGTTATTTACGCGTCTCCATTCAGTGATGCAGGTGCTCTTTTCTAGAGTCGGATTCTTCTTTTGCGGCCACAAAACATAATCCTGAGTTGTAAGTTGTTTGATTATGGCATACTAGATATTTATAATACGTAGCTATTTATCAATATTTAAACACTTGTATGTAGAAAAAAGTGTTATTGGTTGTTTTTGTCATTTATATGTAACGTCAGCAGCTTGTTTTCAGAAACAGACTGAATACAGCAAACATTGTTCCTGTTCTGGCTCCTTTGAGCTCATATAGTGTGACCTTGTATATTATAATATTGACACTGTACTTGACCTCAAAAGTGTTGGTGACCCGTTGGCGCGAAGACTAAAGATTCATATGTAACGTCAGCAGCTTCTAGTTTGTAGTCTATTTCCCCCTTGAGATCATATAGTGTGAGTATGTATATTATAATAACCACACATTATGATCTCAGATGAGTTTGTGACCCGTCGGCGCGAAGACTAAAGATTTATATGTAACGTCAGCAGCTTCTGGTTTTTAGTCTATTTCTCCCTTGAGGTCATATAGTGTGAGTATGTATATTGTAATATTAACATTTATACTGACCTCAGTGGAGTTTATGATCCGTCAACGCGAAGACTAAAGATTTATATTTAATGCCAGCACCTTCTCGTTCTTACTCTGTTTCTTCCTTGGGATCATATACTGTGAATATGTATATTATAATATTAACAGTCATTGTGATCTCAGAGCACTTTATGACCCTTTGGCGCGAAGATGAAAGATTTCGAAGTCCCGGAGAAAAGAAGCTCTGAACATACTCATCGCTGGAAAGTATTTCGTTATTGATCTTGTTTTGTATTGATGACTTCATTTTCATTGTCCTTTTTGTGTGCCATCAGTGACACTGTGTATTTTGTAAGAGTGTGATATTTCCACACAACAGGAATTGGAGATTTGTCGCCGCCAGGAGTAAACCATCTGAAATACAGTTTACTGACCTTTATAACTTACGTGAGCAGATATTTTTACAGTGACAATATTTTTGGAAATTGCAGTTTAAAAAAATAGTTCCCATAGATACTTTCTTAGTGAATCCCTTTGATAAACCCTACATTTCTGAATGTTTTTTTGCTATTTCTATTTTTGTCTGTTGCGGTTCCTATTCACCTTCTCCCTATAGAATATATACGACCAGCAGTGTATATTATTATACTACTATCCTATATATTCTTAAAGGAGTATGTGATTTGTTAGCGGAGCAGTGAGCGACCTCTAAGCACTACGACCGAACTTTCCCGAATTCTACAGAATAGAAATTATAAAAAATGATAAAGCATACATTTCTATGTAATATAAAGTGATTTGTGTTTAACTATTTTTTACTTGTTATTGTTCTTGTGACCTGAGATGATGTAGTGCGGGAGTGTTTCTTGTAGCACTTCTTTTCTACTTTATCTAAAAGTAACTCATGCCCTCTTATATTATCAAGAATATGGGGCAACACTTTTACAAACTATAGCAGAAAAAAAGGGAGGGTGTGCCCACGCTTAAGGGATATTTTATGAATTGCGTTTTTATTTGTCACCCCTTTGATATATACAGCTTCAGTTTCCAAAGAAAGTATATTTGGAATTGCTTAATAAAAACTATTTGAAACCTAGACTGAAATTTTTGCTGCGCAACCACAGCTCCCCGTCAGAAAAGTAAACACCACATTATAACTAAACAGTGCTCCTGGGAAGTATCCCACCCGCAAACTTAATAAAAAGAAGACCGCAACACACTTTGTTATTTTCCCGCCGTGATTTGTACACCCCACGCCAATTAAGTAAATGGCCCTTAAAATATATAAAAAACAATTTTTACCTTCACAATCCCTGTCCACCACCTTGTGACCACTGTACAGAGTTAATAGTGTTCCTACCCTCCCCGCTACTACTTTCTTTTCCCGTACTCCATTGAAGTGCGTCACAAAATGGTTCATAACAGTGAACCGTTCCCAGCCAATAATGAGCAAACTTGTACTCGGAACACTTTAGCCAATAAAATGTCCATGGTGTTCCGCAGAGGGGTAGGGAATCGCTCCCAACACTTCTACTTTCAATGGTTTACAGCCAATGAACATTAACCTTGGGAAGGTCCTGCTTGGAACACGTTACCCAATCAGATGTCCCTGCTACTCCGCGGACGGGGAGGAAATGGCTGGCAACACTTCTACTTTCAATGGTTCGCAGCCAATGAACATTAAGCTTGTAAAGGTCCTGCTTGGAACACGTCAGCCAATCAGATGTCCCTGCTTCTCCGCGGACGGGAAGGAAATGGCTGGCAACACTTCTACTTTCAATGGTTCGCAGCCAATGAACATTAAGCTTGTGAAGGTCCTGCTTGGAACACGTCAGCCAATCAGATGTCCCTGCTACTCCGCGGACGGGGAGGAAATGGCTTGCAACACTTCTACTTTCAATGGTTCGCAGCCAATGAACATTGAGCTCGTTGTTGGAACACCTCAGCCAATTAAACGTTAATTTTGTTCCAGACACACGAACAGAACACGCCCTCCCACATAATATTAAATTTCGTCTAAGAAAGTGACACTGTCCGTGATAAAAGTGAACACCGCATTATAAGTAAACATTACTGCGCATTATATTAAAGGAAGGCTGCAATACGGCGCATTGTTATTTTCCCGATATGATTTACACAGCCTACTGAACATTGCCGCAATACTGCACATTCACACTACCTGTGTGTGCACCCTACACACTGCTTGCCGCAATACGGCGCATTGTTTTCCCAAAGGGATTTCCAGAGCCTACGCAACCTTGCCGCAATACCGCGCACGTTGTTCTGCGGACGTGATTTCCACGGGCTACGCAACATTCAAACTCCCTGCCTCTGCACCGTACAGACTGCTTAAAGTAAGACCACAGTGTTCCTACTATACCCTCTTATACAATTTTTCTCTTTTGTTTCACCCTATGCCTATCAACTCAGTCACAAAATGGCTGCCAACACTTCCTAGTTTCAACAGTTCGCAACCAATGAGCCGCACGCTCGTGCTCGTAACGCCTCAGCCAATCAGATATCAGAATTCTCAAATATCGATATCTGTAAATTTTGATATTTCTCTAAAACTACTGAACGGACTTACCCCATTTAAACAAAAGCGTGCTTTCTGGACCAAGACCTTTCTCCCTGCCAAATTTGGCGTAATTCCGTTCAGCAGTTTGACCTGTAGCCTTGTCTAAAGTTTCCTATAGAAATTGCATGGAGAAAACACGTTTTGGGACCCCCTTTTTCTCAGCCCCCCTTCACAAATCACCCCCAAACTTTCAGGATAGGAGCTCACCTGAAAAGAGGAACTTTTGGAAAATTACGTAAAGATTCGTCAAACGATGCCAAAGTTATAAGCACATCAAAAAATGCTTTTCCTATGGAAACGTGGTCCTAACTATAACTATCTACTGGCGACCACCAGTAGATAATATATATACATATATATATATATATATATATATATAGATATAGCAGATGAGACAGGTGGGACGGGTATGCCCAGACGTGGGTCCCGTGCTCTCCATGCTACTGGAGTCAAGCTATCCTGGCTGATGAGGGGTGAAACCCCGAAACCGGTCCTAGGATGCTTGGTTCCAGTCCAGGGAGGACCTAGCTTGGCAGTTCGGGCTGGACTGTTCCCATGAGGCACAGGGTCAAGACTGATTTGCATATGGCTGGGTTCAAACTGGAATGGCTTGGTGAGCAAAAAAACGATGGATTTAGGCCCAGATCTCTGTACTGGGGTGAATGTATGACATTGTTCTGCATTCTGTCCATCAATTGTTCTTTTTGCATTTTTCACGCAGAGTGGGACGGGTATGCCCAGACGTGGGTCCCGTGCTCTCCATGCTACTGGAGTCAAGCTATCCTGTCTGATGAGGGGTGAAACTCCGAAACCGGTCCTAGGATGCTTGGTTCCAGTCCAGGGAAGACCTAGCTTGGCAGTTCGGGCTGGACTGTTCCCATGAGGCACAGGGTCAAGACTGATTTGCATATGGCTGGGTTCAAACTGGAATGGCATGGTGAGCAAAAAAACAATGGATTTAGGCCCAGATCTCGGTACTGGGGTGAATGTATGACATTGTTCTGCATTCTGTCCATCAATTGTTCTTTTTTGCATTTGTCACGCTGAGTGGGACGGGTATGCCCAGACGTGGGTCCCGTGCTCTCCATGCTACTGGAGTCAAGCTATCCTGGCTGATGAGGGGTGAAACCCCGACACCGGTCCTAGGATGCTTGGTTCCAGTCCAGGGAGGACCTAGCTTGTCAGTTCGGGCTGGACTGTTCCCATGAGGCACAGGGTCAAGACTGATTTGCATATGGCTGGGTTCAAACGGGAATGGCGTGGTGAGCAAAAAAACGATGGATTTAGGCCCAGATCTCTGTATTGAGGTGAATGTATGACATTGTTCTGCATTCTGTCCATCAATTGTTCTTTTTGCATTTGTCACGCAGAGTGGGACGGGTATGCCCAGACGTGGGTCCCGTGCTCTCCATGCTACTGGAGTCAAGCTATCCTGGCTGATGAGGGGTGAAACCCCGAAACCGGTCCTAGGATGCTTGGTTCCAGTCCAGGGAGGACCTAGCTTGGCAGTTCGGGCTGGACTGTTCCCATGAGGCACAGGGTCAAGACTGATTTGCATATGGCTGGGTTCAAACTGGAATGGCATGGTGAGCAAAGAAACGATGGATTTAGGCCCAGATCTCTGTACTGGGGTGAATGTATGACATTGTTCTGCATTCTGTCCATCAATTGTTCTTTTTGCATTTGTCACGCCGAGTGGGACGGGTATGCCCAGACGTAGGTCCAGGCTCTCCATGCTACTGGAGTCAAGCTATCCTGGCTGATGAGGGGTGAAACCCCGAAACTGGTCCTAGGATGCTTGGTTCCAGTCCAAGGAGGACCTAGCTTGGCAGTTCGAGCTGAACTGTTCCCATGAGGCACAGGATCAAGACTGATTTGCATATGGCTGGGTTCAAACTGGAATGGCATGGTGAGCAAAAAAACAATGGATTTAGGCCCAGATCTCTGTACTGGGGTGAATGTATGACATTGTTCTGCATTCTGTCCATCAATTGTTCTTTTTGCATTTGTCACGCCAGATGGTGTTCGGGCCTGCTCCTGGGACATCACAGTTTAGTCTTGCTCAAGACCAGGAGGAGACCCGAGAAACTCTTCCCCTTCTTTTGTGGTGTCCATATGCAAGTGGCTGCTCGGAGTATCTTGAAGACAGCCCTTGTTAGTCTCAGGATGGGTCCACTGTCCCTACTGGTAGCGGGATCCTCCTCCTTGCTGACAGTGTCAAGCGGTTATGTCTGCTGCTGAGCTGAGTATCTGTCCTTTGGCCCCTGGCCCTGCTCTAATTGTTGTTGGCCAATCCTATCCACTGAAAAGGAATGTAAAAAAAGAGAGACTTTGTTAGTTCATTGGGCAAGTAATGCATATCTACATGAATTCAACTTAATGGGGATATTTTTCTTTTTTACAAGTGCTGACAATGTGGAGATTATAACAAACTTCTCACTATCCTGTGCTTTCATACTCAAACGTTGGTAAGTCATAATCTTTAACATTGCAAATTCATAATATAGCTGTTGAGTCAGCTATTCAAATGAGGTGAAAGGATTGGTAATAGTTGAGGTATGTCAAAAGACAATTTTAACCTATTGGAAATGTAAGTTCTCAGCAGGGTCCAACCATTAGTTATATGGGTGGAGACAGTTTTCCTACTAGGCTACATATCATTTTAAAGGAGGTTGAACTGGTCAATATTTTTGAATATCACAAGTTCTACATATTACTAATTTGGGGAACTTTGAAGGCAACACTAACAAATATATGGTGGTTAGGAAGTAAGTTAAAGGTACAGAATGTCAGCATCACATAAAGTAAAATTGGCATAATGTACAATGTTACATATTTATTACGTATAATTTGTGTTGTTTGTTTCCAGTATTTCTGAATTTCATTAAAGCGTTTCCATACTTCCAAAACTTTCATACAAAAATATGTTAAAAGTAACATATATGATTATGACAATGCTCACAGTGAATCACGACAGGACAGCGCTTTCAAAATGTATGCGACAAATACTAATATACATTAACATATGGTCTCTCTGTTACTCAAACTCTTCTAGCTGAGCATGGATGGTAACCCAGGTAGCTTGGAGAACCCTCTGGTTAAGTAGTATCATGTGGGGGTGCTAAGTATGTGATTGTAAGTACAAGCCCATAATGGCCTGGGCCGTAATATGGACACTGCACTGAAGGTCTCCTTAGCACTTGCAGCAAAGCTGCCCCTCCAGGTGTGGACACCCATTGCATTGCAGCACGAGGCAAAGTCTCACCAGATTTGGGCCTGTGCTGCATTGCTCAGCTGTGTATAAGGACCCCGATAAAGCTGACGGTACTTGTCAAGAGCCCCCTCAGTAGTAATGTTCAATTTACTCTCTGAATATAGGGGGACGTTCAAGTCAAGTCCATCAGTCATGATGGGACACAGATTATGCAAACGAGCAGCTGGGTGGAGGAGGATGGGGTTTGGGGGAGAGGATGTCTCAGAATGAAAACAAAATCCCAAGTGCAGGGTCTTCACCCTGCATGTAGAGAACCTCAGCACTAGGGGTGAGGCTCCACATGCAGGAGGGAAACAGCCTACATGTACTACAAGAAGTACAAATGTGAGAGTAACAAATTCAAAGCAGGGATGGTTTGTGTACCTGAAATATGTGTGTTAAATTATGATTTTAGACTGTTTGCCCTAAAACATGAGCGTAGTACATGAGATATTGTGAGTACATGTTGGTCTTTATAAGTGCTGCGATGTTTGACAAAATGAACAGGCAACTTTTTTAAAACTTGAGCAAAGCATTCTAGTTGACAACATTATGCGAAGTAAACAGAGTGTCTCAGAATGGTAAGTAGGGACAGTGTATTGGACGTCTTCAATTCATCATTGACAAGAGACTGCATACTGGCATAAATGCAGTAACCAAACTAATAGCTCAATAGAAAAATGAGGTGATGAGCTGATCCTGCACCTGTGTATCCTGATCTCTGTTCTGTACCTCATTCCTGGTACCTGGATGTGGCCAAACATCAGGGACAACACTTATATGTAAGCCCTTTCATATGGCGATGTGCAACACAGAACAGTCTACAAAAATCTTACACCAACACCCCCTTTATGGTCATGACATTTGAACTGTGACTTCAGGACCCCAAAAGTGCATTCAATAATGGTTCACATACATATGTGAGCCTTATTGTAACTCTGCTGAGATACTGTGGTTGGACATGCATAGAGGAGATAGGGAGAGAGAGTATACCCGGGATCACTTGTAAAAAAGAAATATGATTTTTCAAAATGGGCTATCTATTGTAATTGTACTACTCCATACCTACCGACATGCAGTGTGTGTCTGTGTAATATGTGTGTACTGTGTTGTCGTGATTTTTGTTATGCTTGAGGTGCCACAAATGTAGTATCAGTGTGAATTGGTGATACTTTTCTAATAGCCACATGTCACAAAAATTAAGAGCAACCAAATGAGATGCAAGAGGTGACTACTGGAAAATGCAGCTGTAGTGTGTGTTTCCAGGAAAGACAAACTACACATCAGTGAAACATCACTGTCTATAATGTTAAACATCGCAGACAGTATGCACATTGATGGAGTGCCAGCAGTGTCTGTTGTGAAAAAGGTGTGCTTTGTTGTGAGGTGGCTGTAGTGCCACATGGTTACAGTCAATGGCACCTGGTGCACAAAGGAAGTCTGCAAAGGCATAAAATTCCCTTGCCACCCTTTGCCTTTCCACCAGACTGTGCCATGGTAATAAACTGGTGCACTCTTTGGTTGATGCATCTCAGTATCTGATCAAAGTATTGTGACTGGCTTGCCAGTAAGATGCCAACATTGTCGGAGGACACCCTCTGAAAATCATTCAGTAGCTATGAAATGGAGTGCAGCCAGTATTTTGTCATAGGCCAGGGTAGACTGGGAGTAGGCTGTAGGTGGGTCAATCTTCTACCCCCAGTCAGCAACCGTTTCCTGGATCACATCAGGTCAATGTCAGCTTCACTATTCATGCAAAGATGTTGATAATTTGCTTGTAAATCTTCTCTCTCTTCCTTGTCAAATAATTCCTCTCTAAAAGAAGGGGCAAACCTACAAAGACTTTCACTGACATAGTGAAGGCAAGAGAAGAGTTTTGCTGTGTGGGTTCCTTTTTGATGTGGTGAGCCAGGCCATAATTGTTTGTTGTTCAGGACCGTAACATCTAAGTTGGGCTTTTTTAGAAGTGGAAGGATGGAAGCTTTATTCCACTCTTTCTGAAAATAACCAGTATTTAACAACATATTAAAAATGCCCATAACGTAGGAATACTGTGATCTCAGGTACCAAATGCATGATCCTGGAGGGACATGGGTCACAAGGGGAGTCAGATTTAACTTGATTTAATAGATCTAGGGTGCAATCTAAAGTCAGAGAAGAAAAGGAGGATGGAGTACTAAGAAAAGGAGGATGGAGTACTAGCTTTATCTCTTTGGGTGGGGCTTGCTAATGAACTATAATGGATATCAGTTGAAGCATCATGGAGGGCTACTCCATTTCTAAAGCTTTTCAATGGTTTTGTTAGCACTGGGGAGTCAGCGGAGATATGACTGGTCATCTGACAAGGGGGCCCATTCAAAGCTGAGAAGGTTTCATAGACCCCTTTAACTTTATCTTGAAAGAAAGAAGCCAGAGTATTACAAAACTGTTGGCTGGCCATGTTATTTTTTGCTTCAGGGAGCTTCGAACGTTTTTCACTGTTGCAAACAGTTCTTTTGAAGAATTCTTAGTGGCTTCGATTTTGAGAGTAAAATAGCAGGCTTTTCCTGCATGATTCATCTTTTTATAGATTTGAATGGAAGCTTTTTAGATTTCTTTCTCTTTAAGATTGTAATACAGTCTCCTCTTTCTTTCTAATCTACGACACTTCTGTTTTTGATACCTAAGGTTTTCAGTAAATCAAGGTTCTGAAGGACTAGTTTTTGATAATCTTTGAATGGGATCAGTTGGTTAAGGGAGGAGTCTATCCAGTGATAGTAATTACTAGCGGCTGAGTCCAGGTTTTCTGAGATCTCGGATACAGTCTGAGCAAGAGAGGAATTGAGTAAGTCAGCACTAAGGTTATTCCATGGGCGCCGAGTTGTGTTCGAATTAGGTTGTTTGGTTCTTGGATCACAGGTCGTACCTTTGATCTCGATCGTAACCGCCATGTAGTCAGACCAACCTATTGGGAGAGAGGACAGCCATTGAAGATGGGCTTTATCTGAAAAAATGTCATTGAGTTGGTGGCCAGCAACATGTGTGGGGCCATTCACCAGTTGAGTTAAGCCAACACTAGCCATTTGATCAATAAGATAAACAGAGTCATTATCAAGGCTGTTTTCCAAATTGAAGTTTAAGTCCCTAACAGTTGTAAGGTCTGAGGAATTAGCCTTTATTTCCAGAAGATATATTATATAATTGTATATTATTAATAATCATGGCTCTAGAACCTGGAGGGGATATAGCAAAAGTTTATCAAACGAAAGATGACTATTAAGTTCTAATTTGAAAGCTAAAGTTTCACAGTCTCAGATACTGGGATGAGCTTTCAACAATGTTTTAAAATGATCCTGAAAGATGATGGCAAGGCTGCCACCTCTTTTCTCTACGTGGTCTAGCCTGAAAATCCCGAAACCTGTTGGCAGTGCAGAAATTAAATCAGGGTCTGAAGTAGCGTCAGCCCGTGTTTCCGTAATAACAGCCATATCAGGAGAATGAGCTGCCATTAAATCAGCAAACTCGATCAAATTTGTAACTAAAGATCTGGCATTATTAAGTGTGCCACAGCACATTTTGCTATGCTTGCTGCCTACCTTATTTATAGATCTATAAAGATGAGGGGCTTAATTGTTTTACTAGTTGGTGAAAGCTTACAAATTGGACATGTGGGCAGTTTGTCACAGCTGAGAAGCTCCAACATGAGGCCGTGCATTTCTTACCTGAGTGGTTTAGGCTGAGCAATGCATTCCTTGAATAGTGACTCCTGCCTGCCATGTGCGCGGTGAAACCGGCATCGGGGCTGGCGCTGAACCCCGGCATCTTCTTAAATAAAAATGAATTTTTTAATTACCTTAAAATATATTCCATAACTTTTTCACTATTTAAATGTAAAATAAAATTAACAAATAAAGTAAAAAACATTGTATATGCATTAAGAATTAATAGAAGTGAGTTATAAAATTACTTAAAATACATTTATTTAGATTCCATTAAAATTTTCACTTCCATTATTTTTTAATTACAAAGTAGGTTGTTAACATATTTAAACAAGCATGTAATATTTAATAGCTTTTGTTAACACAAAAATAAATGTCCTTTTAAACTATTTAAAATAATTACATTATTTTTAACATTATTCACTATGAGCTTTTTATTTTAAGTCCTTACCTTTATTATTTTCTACTGGAGGGTGTTGCAGTACTAGTGGTTGGCCATGTATGGGGCTGAATTTACTTCAGCGTTGAGGTTGTGTAATAGACTACTGTTTTGGGTCACCTTCTCGAGGTAGTAACAGTAGAAGTGCAGCTTGTGAATAGCAATGTGCTTAATCATTTGTGGGCTGGTATACATCCCCCAAAAGCCCTCCCATACCATCTCTAAACCCTCCTTACTTATACCTTAACACCTCCTATTTAGTAGCAAACACTCCCCATTTTCCAGCTACTCCCCTATCCCTTCCACATTTACTACTAAAACATATGCTTATATGTTCAGAGACTATGCACTCAGGATGGAGAACTCTGCACAGAAGACATAGGAGAGGCAGAGGAGGAAACTCTACCTCATTTGTAAACAGCATTTTGCAGTAGGTCTGTTGTACTATTGTAATATTACAAAACGTACTACAAAATGCAGTTTATGAATGAGCTCCTACGATCCAAATTGATTAAAAAAAAGCAGATGGTATTTAATACAAATTGTCAGTTAAATTTACCGAAAGCCTTTTCAGCATCTAATGATAAAAGGCCATTGGGAGAAATAAAATATTTTATAGATTAATCACATATACCTAAGATTATGTGATGATAACCTATTTTATCATCAATGGGAGGAATAAAATAATTAATAGATTAATCACATATATCTAAGATTATGTGATGATAATCTGTTTTTGTTAAGTCAGTCTGACTAAGCAAGACAATAGTACACACTACCTAAGATAATCTATTTGCTAATCATTTTTAAAGTTTAGATTTTTAGGGATACTGTCCGCTACTTACCTAAAAATGTATATCTTTATTTGGCATGGATATATACCAATAATTAAATCCTCATTGAAAGTCCCTGTCACAGAGGCATTATTTCAAAATTCATTTAATAAATCCAAAAGATAGGGGCATACCATCTGAGCCACATTTTTCCTGAATTTGGAATATAATTTGCTTTGTGGATTTAATCCAAAGAACTTGGCATATCTAATGTTTTCCTATCATACTGTGAAAGAACTGGTAATTTACAAGACCACATAAAATCTTCTTTGCTCTCATTCTGAATATAATCACACTTTTCATATACAGAAGTATAAAAACTGTAAACAAAAGTTAATTGTTACTTGTCATGGATGATAGTTCACCACAAGTAATAAAGGCACTGACCTGTTAGGTCCAGGCAAAGGTTTGAATGATTTAAACCTGCACTCGACCCTTGGTAGGTATTTCACTGAGAAAACTGGCTTAACTCAGAGAAAATGTGTAAAATATTTAAAAGCACCAAAACAATTAAAACGTGAAAGACAGAACACAATTAAAATCCCACTTCAATTTATAAAAATAGAGAAAACGTGAGTAAATAAAATTACACCAAAAGACAAAAATCCATTAAGTGTAACCAGAAATATGAATTTCTGAAGATTTAAGTAAAAAAGCAGCAAAAAGTGCAAATTACAGATGGTAGTCAATGGTCGTGGTAGGCCCGGAACTTGGAATGATTTGAAGCCCCCCACGATAGATCCCAGGTTGGACACACCAAATGAACTGATCCCAGTGAATGTTAGGAAGTCAGAAAGTTTTTTAAAGTTTTAAAAAGTCCCACTTTAGAAATGGGCGATGTCACTTTTTTGAAGAAAAAGCAGAAAGGAACTTTTTGAAAAGAAATATCCTCCCTTAGTGGGTCACTGTTTAAATTGCAGCTGGTGCCATGGATCTGAAGGCTGAATGCCTGAAGGAGGTTGGTTTCACTGAAGCTCTGGAGCTTTAAAGTTTCTCTCTGAAACTTCTCTAAATTCCAAGGCAGAATGGGACTTAGTCGTTTTTTCTGAGATGTGTGGACCTTTGAGCAGGATGAAGCTGAAATCCAGTCCGACGACGTGGAACTGCCAGTCTGATGTTTTTTTCCAGCGGGCCCCGTTGAAGCTCTGGAGGAAAGGTTTTCAAAGGTTTCCAAACTTTCGTCTAGTGCTTAAATAAACACTGAAAACTGGTATTGGGGGTATTTTTCCTCCCACTGGGTTTGGTGCCAGCCTGCCTAGGGGGACGAAGGCTGGGGCCTCTCCAGGTGTCACCCACCATTTACTTGTAAGAGGGCAGGCTCCTTTGAAGTTAATTAAGTTCCTGGGCCCACCGCAACTGGTCTTCCTTCCATGGGAAGAAAATATCTCCTCACTCCCAGGCCAATATCCCTGCTCTAGGAGCAGTTTTCACACCATATTCAGTCAAACTACAAACTGGGCATGAGTTAGAGAGCTAATGCACATTATCCTCCAGCAGCTTCAAGCAGTACATTTAATCTTACATTTTCAATATATTTAATACAAATCAAACTTCACCATTGGATTGGATTTGTATGAAATATAAAAATAAGTCTTTGAATGAAGTCTGTACATGTCAAAAGTCACAGATTTAAATGTATACTTTATACTTTCACTTTTCCTATGTGCCTGTTGCAACCTGACCAGTAACAATGTTGTTTTGGAACAAGTCATTGTGGAACATGCCATTTCTAAACTATTCCACTCCAAACTATTATTCATCCGATCTTGTGAGCAGCAAGGTGTGTTTAGGAGTGACTTATTTAATATTTAAAATCAGGTTTTCCTACCTGTTGTCAAATCAAAATCTTTACAGGTCTGTGTAGCAGGGTTCAAACTACTGCTGTCAGGCTAACCATGGTAGCCTCAAGCCTTGGCTTCATGGCCCACTCAGTGGATGACTCAATAGGTGCTCTAGTCCAAACCTAGCATTTAACTTTCAGGCCTTGGGTTCATTATCTTATGCTATATACTAAGGACATAGAGGCAATTTAAGTAAGTCAGTTAGGAATGAGCCATTTTAACCATGTTTTAGAGGTCATGCACTTGGGCATGGATAAGAGTGTCTCACTGCACAGAGTCAAAAAATCAGCAGCACCAATCCAAAAACATTGGGGTGACCAATCAAAAAGGAAGACTTTCTCATATTTCTCCGCAGACGAAAGGTGTGGAGCAATTTAACTATTCCCTTGGTAGTTCTCATCATCATGCAGAAGAACCTGGATAGGCCATCTGTATTGACATGGTCAATTCTAGGTCTGTGTTCCACTATAAATTCGATACCCTCTAGGGACATGGTACACTACAACAGTTTTAATTCCCCCTCTCATATGCCCTAGCCACGGAGAGGTCTGTGGTCCGAGTACCCAATATGTAGAGTCTAATCCTCTCCCATGACCAAACCACTAAAAAGACTACTCTTTCAATGGCACTCCAATGCTGCTTTCTAGAGGACACTTGCCTACTGATAAAAGTGACAGGTTAGTTCTGACTCTGTTGGAAGGTGGTTTATTAGTAGGTGCAGGCAGGTGCCTGCAGCTAGTGATAATGCCACAATCTCAAATAAGGTCCAGTCAAGTCTCAATAAATTAATCCTTGCTCAACAATTGGTAGCTTGGCAGATGAGCAGTCAGGCTTAACCCCTTCCATGCTCATGACGAGCTGGACTCGTCATGGCACACAGTGCTCGTGTGCTCATGACGAGTCCAGCTCGTCATGGAACCCAGTCAAGGAAATCCCTCTGGTGCGGGCACCAGAGGATTCCCTTTCATCCCTAAAGCCTCGGGAGCTGGGGAAGAGCTTCCCAGCTCCCGAGGCTCCCTGGTTTCCCTGAAATGACGATCGGCGCGCACGTCGCGCTGAGTCTCATTTCAGTGAAACTGAAACTGAAATGAGCCAAGAGGCTCATTACAGTTTCAGTTTCTACGTGCTCAGGGGCTATCTCAGCCCCCTGAGCACGTAGAAACTCAGGAGAGATATCGTTGGAAAGGGGAGAATCTCCCTTTCCAATGGTACCCCTCACTAGTGGATCCTGCTTGGGGATCGCCCCAGGAGGGCGATCCCCAAGCAGAGATCCACTCACTAGGCACCAGGGAGGGGGAGCGGCCCCTTGGGCAAGGGCCTTTGCTCCCCCATACAATTTTTGGCATAATTAGTCTTTTCTGCCCCCTGGGGGCAGATGGGGGCAGTAGCCCCCAATCTGCCCCCGGGGTAGAAAGCCCACTAGACACCAGGGATTTCTATTTAAATTATATTTAGGGGTGGGGGCTGCCCAAAACGGGCATGCCGATGCCCCCATCCCCCGGCCACAAAATTAGTCTTTCTGCCCCCCTGGGGGCAGATGGGGCAGTAGCCCCCAATCTGCCCCCCGGGGGCAGAAAGCCCACTAGATACCAGGGATTTTTTTGAAAATTATAGTTAGGGGTGGGGGCTGCCCAATATGGGCATGCCAATGCCCCCACCCCACCCGCCGCAAAGGTACAGTCTTTCTGCCCCTCCTGGGGGGCAGATGGGGGCAGTAGCCCCCAATCTGCCCCCCGGGGGCAGAAAGCCCACTAGATACCAGGGATTTGTTTTAAATTATAATTTGGGGTGGGGGCTGCCCAATATGGGCATGCCAATGCCCCCACCCCACCCCGCCGCAAGGTACAGTCTTTCTGCCCCTCCTGGGGGGCAGATGGGGGCAGTAGCCCCCAATCTGCCCCCCGGAGGGCAGAAAGCCCACTAGACACCAGGTTTTTTTCCCCTCGATACATTTAGGGGTGGGGGTTGCCCAAGATGGGCATGCCAATGCCCCCACCCCTCCCCACGAAATTCCAGTCTTTCTGCCCCCGGGGGCAGATGGTGGCAGCGGCCACCAATCTGCACCCACCCGGGGTTCAGAAATACCCTAGATGCCAGGGATTATTTTTTTATAGGCCCGGGGTGGGGGCTGCCCAGAATGGGCATGCAAATGCCCCCACCCTACCCCCAAAGAAAAAAAAAAACTTTCTACCTTCCCCAGGAGGCAGATGGGGGCAATAGCCCCTGATCTGCCCCCCGAGGAGGGGGCAGAAAGCCCACTAAGCGCCAGGGATTTTATTTTTATATAGGTAGGGGTGGGGGCTGCCCAGAATTTGCATGTCAATGCCCCCAACCCCAAAAAAATGCTACAGTCTTTCTGCCCCCTGGGAGGCAGATGGGGCAATAGCACCTTATCTGCCCCCGGGGGCAGAAAGCCCACTAGCCACCAGGGATTTTTTTTTTTACAAAGTTCGGGGTGGGGGCTGCCAAGAATGGACATGCCAATGCCCCCACCCACCCCAAAAAGATGTCACTGTCTTTCTGCCCCTCCCAGGAGGCAGATGGGGGCAGTAGCCCCTGATCTGCCCCCCGGGGGGGCAGAAAGCCCACTATGTGCCAGCGATTATTTTTCACTGCGAAATTGAGGTGTGACCACGTTGCGTTTTGCACAGTTTCCTGTCGCAGGCACTAGGACGACCCACACAAGTGAGGTACCATTTTTCTCGTAAGACTTTGGGGAACGCGGGGTGGGTGGAAATTTGTGGATCCATGCAGATTCCAGAACTTTCCACCACAGAAATGTGGGGAAAATGTGTTTTTTGACAATTTTTTATGTTTGCAAGGGATTCTGGGTAACAGAACCTGGTGGGAGGCAGTCAAGTCACCCCATCCTGGATTCCCCTGGGTGTCTAGTTTTCAAAAATGTATAGGTTTGCTAGGTTTCCCTAGGTGCCGGCAGAGCTAGGGTTCAAAAACTACACCTAGGCACTTTGCAAAAAAGGGTAATTTTTCATTGTAAAAATGTGGTACGTCCACGTTGCATTTTGAGCCATTTCCTGTTGTGGGCACAAGGGCTACCCACACAAGTGAGGTACCATTTTTATCAGGAGACTTAGGGTAACACAGAATTGTAGAGCAACTGTTATTACCTATTGACTTTCGATGCATTTCTGCCTTCCAAATGAAAGACAATGTGTAAAAAATAAGTCATTTTGAAAAATGACCTATAATTCTCATGCTAGTATGGGTACTCCCAATTTCGGAAATGTGCAAATATCTACTGTTTCTAAAATCTACATTTTGTTCCCATTTCAGAAATACATAGGTGTCTTTCATAACAATTTTTCCATGTATACATTTTCCCAAAATAATTGCTATATACCCGGTACATAATAAAAAACCATTGCAAGATGCTGCTCAATTATTGGCTCTGGGTTCGTCGGGTTCTTGGTGAACCTACAAGTCCTATATATCCCCACAACCAGAAAGGTCCAGCGGATATAACGGTATATTGCCTTCAAATAGCTGTCATAATTAGAAGAAGTTACAGGTGAAAACGTTGACACAAATGGCTGTTTTATTCAACTAATTTTCAATTTTTCCTTTATTTAACTGTTAGTTTCTATAAGGAAAACTTTAAGGATCTACACAAATGACCCCTTGCTGAATTCAGAATTTTGTCTACTTTTCAGAAATGTATGGCTTTCCAGGATCCATTATTGGTTTCATACCCATTTCTACCATTAACTGGAAGGAGGTTGAAAGCACAAAAAATAGCAAAAATAGGCTATGTCCCAGAAAAATGCCAAAACTGTGTAAAAAAGTTGGTTTTCTGACAAAAGTCTGCTTGTCCCTGAAAGCTGGGAAAATGGTGATTTCATCCCCACAACCCCTTTTTGATGCCATTTGCAGGAAAAATCAAGACGCTTTCATCTGTAGCCCTTTTTCGCATTTTTCCCCAAAAAACAAAATTTAGCTGTATTTTGACTAATTTCTGGGTCCCCTCCAGGGGAATCCACAAACCCTGGGTACCTTTACAATCCCCATGATGTTAGAAAAAAAGGACGCAAATTTGGCATGGATACCTTATGTGGTCAAAAAGTTACAGGGGCCTAAGCGCGCACTACCCCAAATAGCCAAAAAAAGGCTTAGCACAGGAGGGGAAAAGGCCTAGCAGCGAAGGGGTTAACTTAGGAGACAGGTGTGTAAAGCATTTTATATCACTAAAACAGTATATAAGTAAAAGACACTACACAATAAAAATCCATCATCAATTTATAACAATAGACAATATTTTAATCTTTAAAACGACACCAAAATGACAAAACTCCAATGTAGGGAACCGGAGATATGATTTTTTAAAGGACAATTTAAAAAATGTGCTTTCTAGCGCCAGAAAATGTAAAGTACCAACTGCGCCTATTTGCTCAAGCTGGACCGGGACAAAGTTAAAGTTTCAGGCCGACCGCGATGGAGCATGGGTCGGATACGATGGGTGGTTCGACCCCGTGAAGTTTTTACCTTCTAACTTAGACACTTTTTTAGAGCTTTTTATCTCGACGTTGAGCGATCAGGTCCTTGGATCCACATTGCGATTCGACAATGCCGGCTTGCTGCAGCGCAATGCCTTGGTGAGTCTTGGAGGTCTTTGTCTTTGAGAGGAGCTCTGGAGCTTTCAGCTAGGCAAACCTGTACTTTCAGGCCGAGATGCAGTTCGACATCGCCGGCTTTACTTTGGTCTTTGATGCCCGCCTTCTTCTGGAGCTTTTTCAAAAAAGTTGGCAAAATTTCCCAATCTGAAGGTTCCTTTATGTAGGAAAGGGTTCCACAGCACCAACCAATGGTTCAGAAGCTCCGGTTTGCATCTTGGGGACTAGGACTCCAACTCCCACAATGCACCTGGTCAGTCCAGGAAAATCCAGGTGAAGCTGGTCAGCTGGAGTTGTCCATTCATTGGATGTTGCAGGTGACTTCTTCCAGCATGTTTCTGCCTGTTGCTGCTCAGGGAGTCCATTCCTTATCCTTTAAGACAGGCAAAGTCCTTATTGAGTGGAGCATTTAGAGTACAGCAGGTGAAGTCCTTCGGAGTGCAGTCCTCTATTGTGAAATCCAAGGGTCCAGCAGGGTAGTCCTTCTTCTCAAGATGTTTCAGGCAGGAATCTGAGGTGCTCTTGCAGCTCTCCCGTATTTATTTCCCATACTGGGCTGGCAAGAGAAGGGGACACCCCAACTAATGGGGTTCAAGTTGCCACCCTCTGACATGACAACTTCCTGGGAAGTGTGGCATACTTTGCACATCTCTGCAAAAATTAAAATTGAGAAAATCTCTCCTTGGAGTTCAGGTGTGGCTAACCCAACCCACAGGTCTGGCTAACTTTTCCCTACACTGCCCTTCCAGCCACTCTCCTAATCTAATTAGAGAGACTCCCATCTGGCTGGGGATCAAGGAAGTGGGGGCTTGCCTGGGTCCTGTGACATCTGTGCTTCCACCTTTGAAGACCAGTTTATTGCCCCAGCCTCCTTCCTGTCCCTGGCTTCCCCAAGAAGCAAATCTCCTCCCACCAAATGGCTGCCTTGTTTTAGCCCCAGGCCTCTTTACACCTAATGAGGTAGTAGCTTGGCTCAGGCTGTCAGAGGTTGGCCAATCAGAAGAGGTTGCTACATGGCTGTTTTGGGTAACTTCAGGAAAGTAAGTTCTAAAACTTCTTTCCTGCAATAGTTATGATAAAGCCGTCCTACGCAAGTTGTTGGATTTATTGTATCTATTATTTTGATACTTTGAATTGTGTTGTAGCTAACTCCTGTGAAAAGTTATACTTTATTCAAGTTTAATAAAGTCTTCCCATGTTAGCCTATGGAGTTAGCAGGACTATAACGGGGAAAAACTACTTTGGCTGTTTTTCCCTCAAAAGAGCATATAAAACATATTTTATAATGTCCCTGCTTTTTATAACAAGGCACCCTACCCTTGGGGCATCTAGGGCAGAACTTTGGGGTGAATTATATGTAATATAAAAACATCGTTTTGGACCTCGGAAGTACTTTTACCTTCAAAGTTAAATTTGGACACCATTTTATTTTAAAATCAGCCTGCAAGGCAGGGCTGGCCTTAAAATGACACCAGACACCACAGCAGTGCACACTTAAGTCCATTAAGTCCACTGGAGTCTCTAAACCTACATGCCCTTCCATATACTATGGACCTACAGGTAGGTTGTCTGAACCAATTATAATTACACCAATTACCATATACCTTTTAAGGACAGAGCACTGGCCCTCGGTCTGCTTAGCACAGCCCAGGGCACTTTCAGAGTCAGCAGCCCCCCAGTATCAATCAAGAAATGGGGGTGATCAGGGCAAAAAGTAAGACTTTACTACAGACCATCATCATTTATTCCATTTTTGAAGCATCTGTTTGGACCACAAACTCCTTGTTGAATCAGGTGCCTTGATAACAAGTACCGTTCGCAGGGCCTCTTTCAGAATGTCAAAGGTCTTTTGACACTCCTTGGTCCATATGATATTCTTGGGCTGCTTTTTATAAGTCAGCTCTATCGACAGGCAACTTATATGCCATACCAGCGAACAGTGCAGTACCCTGTCAGACCCAGGAAAGCTTTGATTTGCAAGTGGGTTTTTGGAGGCTCCCAAGCCACAACGGTTTGGATCTTTGGGCTGGAGAGGGTGCACATATCCTCCGCTAACTAGATAACCCAGGTATAGGACAGACCTCTGCCCTATTTGGCAGTCTCTGGCCTTAACATTCAGTCCTGCATGATGCAGGGCCCGAAGACCTTGCATAAGTTGAGTCAAGTGTTCCTGCGGAGTGGAGCTAAAGATAACAATATCATTTAGATATGGTGCACTGAATGTCTCCAACCAAGACAGCACCCGATCGACTAACCTCTGATAGGTAGCAGGTGAATTCTTCAATTCAAAGGGCATTACTTTGAATTGGAATTAGCTCTCAGGAATTGAGAATGCTCATCTCCCCTTGGCTCCCTCAGTCAGGACAATCTGTCAGTACCAGGAGGTAAAATCAAAAGTACTTGGCAGCCCTTAACCAGTCAATGAGCTCATCAGCTCTAGGGATGCGGTGTACGTCAGTCTTGGTGTTGGCACTAAGGCCCCTGCGATCCACCCAGAATCTCAGTTTTGGGTCTCCCATGGGGATAACCTTGGGTACCAGAACAACTGGGCTGGACCAGGGATGACTGGAGGGCTCAATGATGAGCACAACATTAGAAGGAAAGACAATGAATGGATGCCATTAAAGAAAAAACTGAATAATAATATTAAGAAAGAAAAAAGAAAAAAGGAAGAGGGTTGTATGACTGTTGGTGATTTGGGGCAGATATAAACTCACGATCAGTAGAACATAGCTTAAACCTTTTTTTCTAATTTAAATATTACATCCTAGAACAGATAACGTTCTTGAAAAAATTGGGAGATATAACAGATTTTTCAAATTGTTTTCTATTTCAATCAATCAATCAATCATGTCACTTATAAAGCGCACTACATACCCGCGAGGGTCTCAAGGCGCTGGGGGAAGAGGGGGGTGGTGCTGCTACTGATCGAAGAGCCAGGTCTTGAGGAGTCTTCTGAAGGCCAGTAGGTCTTGGGTCTGCCGAAGGTTGGTGGGGAGGGTGTTCCAGGTCTTGGCGGCGAGGTGGGAGAAGGATCTGCCGCCGGCGGTCGTTTTCCGGATGCGGGGGACTGTGGCGAGGCGAGGCTGGTCGAGCGGAGCTGGCGGGTGGGGGTGTAGAAGCTGAGTCGTCTGTTGAGGTAGGCTGGTCCGGAGTTGTGGAGTGCTTTGTGTGCGTGGGTGAGGAGCTTGAAGGTTATCCTCTTGTTGACAGGGAGCCAGTGCAGGTCTCTCAGGTGGGGTGTGATGTGGCTGCGTCGGGGGATGTCGAGGATAAGACGTGCAGAGGCGTTCTGGATGCGTTGCAGCCGTCTCAGGAGCTTAGCCGTCGTTCCTGCGTAGAGGGCGTTTCCGTAGTCCAGCCTGCTGGTGACGAGGGCCTGGGTGACTGTTTTTCTTGTTTCGGTGGGGATCCACTTGAAGATCCTGCGGAGCATTCGGAGGGTGTTGAAGCAGGATGAGGAAACGGCGTTGACCTGCTTAGTCATGGAGAGGGTGGGGTCGAGGATGACCCCTAGGTTGCGTGCGTGGTCGGTGGGTGTCGGGGCTGTTCCCAGTGATGTCGGCCACCAGGAGTCGTCCCAGGCTGAAGGGTTGGAACCAAGGATGAGGACTTCTGTCTTGTCTGAGTTCAGCTTCAGGCGGCTGGTCCTCATCCATTCGGCGACGGCCTTCATTCCTTCGTGGAGGTGGGCTTTGGCGGTGTGAGGGTCTTTGGTGAGGGAGAGGATCAGCTGGGTGTCGTCGGCGTAGGAGATGATGTTGAGGTTGTGCTGTCGGGCGACGTGGGCGAGGGGTGCTATGTAGATGTTGAACAGCGTTGGGCTGAGGGAGGAGCCTTAGGGTACGCCGCAGATGATCTTGGTGGCCTTGGATCGGAAGGGGGCGAGGCGGACGCTTTGTGTTCTGCCGGAGAGGAAGGATGTGGTCCAGTCCAGGGCCTTCTCTTGGATCCCGGCGTCGTGAAGGCGTGTTCGTAGTGTGTGGTGGCAGACCGTGTCGAAGGCGGCTGATAGGTCCAGGAGGATGAGGGCTGCTGTTTCTCCGTTATCTAGCAGGGTCCTGATGTCATCGGTGGCGGCGATGAGGGCGGTTTCGGTGCTGTGGTTGCTGCGGAAGCCGGACTGGGAAGGGTCCAGGATGTTGTTCTCCTCGAGGAAGCGGGTCAGTTGTTTGTTGACGATTTTCTCGGTGACCTTCGCGGGGAACGGGAGCAGAGAGATGGGTCGGAAGTTCTTGAGGTCCTTGGGGTCTGCCTTGGGTTTCTTGAGTAAGGCGGTGATCTCGGCGTGCTTCCAGCTTTCCGGGAAGGTTGCTGTCTCGAAGGAGATGTTGATTATTTTCCGGAGATGGGGCGCGATGGCTGTACTGGCTTTGTTGAAGACGTGGTGAGGGCACGGGTCTAGCGGTGAGCCGGAGTGGATGGTGTTCATGATCTCGCTGGTGTCCTCGTCGTTGATGTTGGTCCAGGAGAGCAGGCGGTTGGTGGTTGTGGGGGCAGTGGTCTCGGTGGTTGCCGGGGCGGTCGTGGTGTTGAAGCTGTCGTGGATGTCGGCGATTTTGCAGTGGAAGAAGGTGGCCAGTGAGTCGCACAGGTCTCGTGACGGCGGGATGTCGTTGGTGTTGGAGCTGGGGTTGGAGAGTTCCTTCACGATGTTGAAGAGCTCTTTGCTGTTGTGTGCGTTGTTGTCTAGGCGGTCTTTGAGTGAGGCCCTTTTGGCGGATCTGATGAGGTGATCGTGACTGCGGGTGGCGCTCTTGTGGGCGGCGTAGCTGTCCGCTGTCCGTTCGTGGAGCCAGATCTTCTCCAGTTTTCGGCATGTTCGTTTGGAGGCCTGGAGGTCTTCGGTGAACCAGGTGGCTTTCTTGCTGGTGTGGCTGTTGGGCGGATTCTTGAGCGGGGCGAGGGTGTTGGCGCAGTCGTCGATCCACTGTCTGAGGTTGCGGGCGGCGGTGTCGGGGTCGGAGGGTTCGGCGGGTGGGCTCAGGGCGAGGTTGTGGTTAGCTGGTCTTCGGTGACTCTGCTCCAGCAGCGGCGAGGCATTTGTTCGGTGCGGTGGTGCGTGGTGGGCTTCCTGTAGGTGAAGTGGATGCAGTGGTGGTCAGTCCAGTGGGGTTCGGAGGTGTGGTTGAAGGAGACGTGTGGGCTTGCGGAAAAGATGGAGTCTAGCGTGTGGCCGGCGGCGTGGGTGGGTGTAGTCACGAGCTGTCTGAGTCCGAGGGTGGCGAGGTTGTTGATCAGGGTGGTGGAGTTGGTGTCCTTGTTGTTCTCGAGGTGGAAGTTCAGGTCCCCGAGGAGGATGTAGTCCGTGGAGGCGATGGCGTGTGTGCTGACGAAGTCAGCGATAGAATCGCTGAACTGTGGTCGAGGTCCGGGGGTCTGTAGATGAGGGTTCCTCTGAGGGTGGTGTTGGGATCGGTGTGGATCTGGAAGTGCATGTGTTCGGCGGTGCTGAGGGTGTCGTCGGTGTTGGTTGAGACTCTGAGGGTGTTCCTGTGGATGATGGCGATGCCTCCTCCGACTCCGTTGGTGCGGTCCCTGCGGGTGATCTTGTAGCCGTCCGGGATGGCAATGGCGATGTCGGGGGCTGAAGCGGGATTCAGCCAGGTCTCCGTCAGGAATGCGATGTCTGGGGAGGTTGAGTCGAGAAGGTCCCAGAGTTCGATGGCGTGTTTGCGGGCGGAGCGGGTGTTGAGGAGGATGCATCTGAGGTAGTTGGGTTCTTTCCTGGGCGGTGGTTTGGCGGGGCGGGTGCTGGCGAAGCTGCAGTTCCGGCAGGTGAAGGGCCCTTGGGTGCGCTTCGGGGTGGCCCGGTAGCAGGCGTGATCTTTTCCGGGGTTGAGTGCGTGGAGGGTGCTGGCGTCGTATCGGCGTCTGTTGATGTGGCGGGCACGGGGGATGCCCGGACCAGGGGTTCTGGCGCTGGGCGCGGTCCCGGCGCGGACGGGCGCTGACGGGCTTGCCTTAGGCGCGCCAGCAACGCGCCCGCTGCGCACGTCCGCTGCGCGGCCGCACAGCGGCCGCCATAAATGGGGAGGTGGGAGGGAGGAGCAGGGAATGGGGCAGCGAATGGGCAGTGAGGGGGCGGGGCCGCAGGGGCGCAGCGGCAGGAAACAGGCACGGAAAGGAAAAAACGAGCACAATCAGGGCAGCAAGGGGGCACAGAAAGGAAAAAACGAGCACAATCAGGGCAGCAAGGGGGCACAGAAAGGAAAAAAAGCGAGCACAATCAGGGCAGCAAGGGGGCACAGAAAGGAAAAAGCGAGCACAATCAGGGCAGCAAGGGGCACAGAAAGGAAAAAACGAGCACAATCAGGGCAGCAAGGGGGCACAGAAAGGAAAAAAAACGAGCACAATCAGGGCAGCAAGGGGCACAGAAAGGAAAAAAAACGAGCACAATCAGGGCAGCAAGGGGGCACAGAAAGGAAAAAAACGAGCACAATCAGGGCAGCAAGGGGGCACAGAAAGGAAAAAACGAGCACAATCAGGGCAGCAAGGGGGCACAGAAAGGAAAAAGCAGAGCACAATCAGGGCAGCAAAGGGGCACAGAAAGGAAAAAAACGAGCACAATCAGGGCAGCAAGGGGGCACAGAAAGGAAAAAACGAGCACAATCAGGGCAGAAAGGGGGCACAGAAGGGAAAAACGAGCACAATCAGGGCAGCAAGGGGGCACAGAAGGGAAAAAAAAAAGAGCACAATCAGGGCAGCAAGGGGGTACAGAAAGGAAAAAAAACCGAGCACAATCAGGGCAGCAAGGGGGCACAGAAGGGAAAAAACGAGCACAATCAAGGCAACAAGGGGGTACAGAAAGGGGAAAAAAAAACGAGCACAATCAGGGCAGCAAGGGGGCACAGAAGGAAAAAAACGAGCACAATCAGGGGCAGCAGCAGGGCACACAGACGGAGCTGTGTGGTGGGGAGCGACCTACCAGTCAAGGTCAGGGGTCGCTCTCTTCACCACACAGCGGCCGCTCATAAATGGGGAGGTGGGAGGGAGGAGCAGGGAATGGGGCAGCGAATGGGCAGTGAGGGGGCGGGGCCGCAGGGCGCAGCGGCGGGAAACAGGCACAGAAGGGAAAACGAGCACAATCAGGGCATCAAGGGGGCACAGAAAGGAAAAAACGAGCACAATCAGGGCAGCAAGGGGGCACAGAAAGGAAAAAACGAGCACAATCAGGGCAGCAAGGGGGCACAGAAAGGAAAAAAAAACGAGCACAATCAGGGCAGCAAGGGGGCACAGAAAGGAAAAAACGAGCACAATCAGGGCAGCAAGGGGGCACAGAAAGGAAAAAACGAGCACAATCAGGGCAGCAAGGGGGCACAGAAAGGGAAAAAAAACGAGCACAATCAGGGCAGCAAGGGGGCACAGAAAGGAAAAAAAAACGAGCACAATCAGGGCAGCAAGGGGGCACAGAAAGGAAAAAACGAGCACAATCAGGGCAGCAAGGGGGCACAGAAAGGAAAAAAACGAGCACAATCAGGGCAGCAAGGGGGCACAGAAAGGAAAAAAACGAGCACAATCAGGGCAGCAAGGGGGCACAGAAAGGAAAAAACGAGCACAATCAGGGCAGCAAGGGGGCACAGAAAGGAAAAAACGAGCACAATCAGGGCAGCAAGGGGGCACAGAAGGGAAAAAACGAGCACAATCAGGGCAGCAAGGGGGTACAGAAAGGAAAAAAAACAGAGCACAATCAGGGCAGCAAGGGGGCACAGAAGGGAAAAAACGAGCACAATCAGGGCAGCAAGGGGGTACAGAAAGGGAAAAAAAAACAGAGCACAATCAGGGCAGCAAGGGGGCACAGAAGGAAAAAACGAGCACAATCAGGGGCAGCAGCAGGGCACACAGACGGAGCTGTGTGGTGGGGGAGCGACCTACCAGTCAAGGTCAGGGGTCGCTCTCTTCACCACGCAGCGGCCGCCATAAATGGGGAGGTGGGAGGGAGGAGCAGGGAATGGGGCAGCGAATGGGCAGTGAGGGGGCGGGGCCACAG
Source organism: Calotriton arnoldi (assembly GCA_963921515.1). Classification (NCBI taxonomy): domain Eukaryota; kingdom Metazoa; phylum Chordata; class Amphibia; order Caudata; family Salamandridae; genus Calotriton; species Calotriton arnoldi. The sequence continues at coordinate 53,663 of CAWUFW010014592.1, forward strand.
GGGCGCAGCGGCGGGAAACAGGCACGGAAAGGAAAAAACAGAGCACAATCAGGGCAGCAAGGGGGCACAGAAAGGAAAAACGAGCACAATCAGGGCAGCAAGGGGGCACAGAAAGGAAAAAAACGAGCACAATCAGGGCAGCAAGGGGGCACAGAAAGGAAAAAACGAGCACAATCAGGGCAGCAAGGGGGCACAGAAAGGAAAAAACGAGCACAATCAGGGCAGCAAGGGGGCACAGAAAGGAAAAAACGAGCACAATCAGGGCAGCAAGGGGGCACAGAAAGGGAAAAAAACAGAGCACAATCAGGGCAGCAAGGGGGCACAGAAAGGAAAACAAAACGAGCACAATCAGGGCAGCAAGGGGGCACAGAAAGGAAAAAAAAGCGAGCACAATCAGGGCAGCAAGGGGGCACAGAAAGGAAAAAACGAGCACAATCAGGGCAGCAAGGGGGCACAGAAAGGAAAAACGAGCACAATCAGGGCAGCAAGGGGGCACAGAAAGGAAAAAAACTAGCACAATCAGGGCAGCAAGGGGGCACAGAAAGGAAAAAAACGAGCACAATATTTAGTTTGCCCTAAAGTAAAGATCAGCATTGTTGAGCTACAAAACCATGGGGCATATTAGCAAGGTCCTTATCGCCGCTTTAGCGGCACTTTGTGCCGCTAAAGCGGCGATATTTCTATCGCCCTATTAGCAAGCTGTCGCTAACAGCTGTTAGCGACAGCTTCATGGCGAAAGCGACCGTTTTGGTGCCGCTTTGCATGTCAGCGATATATATCGCTAATGACATGCAAAGTAGGCGTTCCCAACTAAAAGCGACTGAAAACAGTCGCAAACACAACTTCCCCCTATTAGCAATGCCCGCGAAGCGATAAAAGAATTTGTGCTAACCGCGATTATCGCTGGAATCTAACACCTGCTAAAAACCTGACTTAACCATTCTAGTCAATGGGAGGTGGATTGTAAGGTTAAGTCCTCACCTGCCTATTAGCAAGCTTTTCATTAGCGCGTTGAATTTATCGCTGGATTTCTCGCGCTATTGCTGGGTTTCGCCGCTATCGCTGAATTTTTTATCGCCTTGGAGATAAGCGTTGATAACAATGCGTTATCTCCGTGATGTAATCCAGCGATAAAAAAAAACAGCTCTAAGCGCGCTTTGCGATAATTATCGCAATTCCTTGGTAATATCCCTCCATATGTTCTAGCAACGTTTTCACCTATTACTCAAACCATGCCAAATTAGAGATACGCTTCGAATAGTGATCGAATAAGCATACTTCCGTCGGAGTTTTTTACTCTGCACACACAGCGTAATAAAATACAAGGTGCAATGCTTACATTAAGTCACTACCTGCAATAAACGCATCTTATCAAATCATTGGATAATAACTCCATGTTAACGGGATTCAATTAACACATGAAAACACTCTCTGGTGATTTCATCAAGTGTATTGCTGCAATCGTCTCTTTTGCTTGAATTTTCATAAACACTGTATTTTCGTCGATTTTTTCATGTATAAAATAAGTAGAATGCAAATAAAATACTTAGCCATTAAATACACAGCCGGACTTGGTTGAACGGCTTCACGCTGTGCTAGTGGCACAGTGATTATTTCCAATCTTTAGGACGCCAGTTTTATTCTCACTTATTGACTGTTGAGAAAAATCTGTGCCGGTCATGTTAGAGCAATCGTGACTCATTTCTCTTGCTTTAATGGCGAGGCAAAGACTTTCTAGGGCTTTAAATGCTTGTTGACTTCAGTAATGCGCATTTGAACATTAGTGAAACAGAAGCTCAGGTCATCGAAGCTTACTCAGGAATTGTATTTTACTGTAAGCATCATTTGTTTTGATTTACCGGAAGTGCATGACACAATACTGCTCATTACATTTTTTTGATCAATTAAGAAGCCTAGCGTGGCCCCCTGCCTAGCACGTCTAGGGTGTGGCCCGATTAACGGCAATGGCTAAGGGTTCGTCGCCATATTGCTCCTGCTATTTATATCATACAATCTGCTGTAGATCTATTTTCACCTCTGGCTCAGTTTTGACATTTTAAACACTTCAAAGATTCTTGTGATCAATACCGTGGTTAGTAACAAAGGTGGATAATCACTTAGGGGCATATCTACAAGGGCAGGCGATACAATTATCGCCGCTTTAGCGTCCGTTTTCGGACGAAAAGCAGCGATAATTTTAACACCTTATTAGCAAGGACACGCTAACGCGTGAATCCATGCTTTTCGCCCTTTCTCTTATCGCCCAGCTTTGCATCTCTAATGAGATGCAAAGTGGGCGTTACTGGGCGTACCCCAGATGGGCTACGTTGTAAATATCGCCGATGTGCACATCGCGATATTTACAAGGCAGCCCACAGGATGATAGCAGAAGTTAGATTTTGGCAAAACGGCCGTTTTCGCCAAATTCTAACGTCTGCTATTATCCCGACTTAGCCATCCCTAACATAGGGGTGGATTGTGCTGATACGACCACAGGGTCGTATCAGCAAGGTTATCGCCACTTTGCAGGGAACATCGCTGGAAAACCAGCGATGTTCCCTGCAAAACGGCGATAACCTCGCTATCTCTGGAATTTTTATCGCCCTGGAGAAGCGTGTTGTTAATAACGCGCTACCAGGGCGATAATTTCCGGAGATAGCCAGCGATAAGTAATCTATCGCTAAGCACGGCCAGCGATAATTATCGCTGGCCGTTGATAATATGCCCCTTAATTTCTCCATAACTAGACACCTGTCAGGAGATTCAGCTCTTCCGTCTCCCCCGCCCACACTGACACGTGAAATCTAAGCCAGGGAAGACCATTAATCGCATTAACGTTTCCTATGCTTCAAATCAGAAAAACAAAAATAATATGGTTCATATGACATCTGACATTCCTCTGTTAGCAAGGAAATAGATAATCTGAGTTTAAGAGAAAGAGATCTATAAAGTGACTGACAAAACCTACACGGTAAGTTGCTCCTCTCTGTGAGGTTCTAGAGGACAATCTACACAAGTTTGCAAATTTATTGATTTAGGTTTTCCTACACTCTTAAAGATGTCAACCTGCTAGAGTGAGGTTCCGCATAACAAAATTTCCATTTTCCAAATCTCGCCCAATTTTTGTTGTTTGAATTCATGGTTTTGTTGCGTGGTGTTTCAATCGTGAATTCCAGATTAGATTTATTCCACACTATTTTGCAGAGGCTGCCCCCAAAGGGGGCTAGAGAGCCGGCGCCATAACTAGCGCCGTGCCCCCGGACAGAACGAGTTGGGGGCTGGTTTTGGCGCGCAAAACGGCCAAAACGGCAGAAAGGGGGGAAAAAACACCCGGTCCCCCCCCCCGCGGCGGCCGCCAAAGAGGCGCCGGCCCCCTCGGCCAATGGGGCCCCAGGCGGGATATGAACCCCCCAATAGGGGAAGACGCCTACCTTGGCGGGAAAGCAAGCGGGGGGGCATATAAGCGCTGCTCCCCCAGGTAAGCTCCTATCTTCACGGAGCGGGGGAGCAGCATCGGCGTCGGAACTACGCTGATAACGGTTGGTACGGAGGCACACCGGAGGGCGGTGTGCCAGAATAGGTCCACTCTCCTTGGGATGCCTCACGGCTGGGTGAGTCGGCCTAAGGGCGGTGTGTAGGACCACTCACTTTGGGATGCCTCACGGCTGGGTGAGTTGGCCTACCAAAGAGGGGGGGGTAGCAAACGGAGACGGCGCTCGCAGCCCAGCCCCCGCCGGACGGCAGGGCACAACAAGAGTCGGACAAGGTAGCGAGTTGTGGCCTAACTCCGGGACAGAAGCTACTCCCTCCCCGCACAAAAAACAAAACCAAGAAAACGACCCAGAAGGGCCAAGAGACAATACCAAGGAAGTTTGTTATAACATAATATGCAAAATATGCAAAGTATATACATGTTTCCTTGTATTCCTAATAAACTGCGGCCAACAAATGACCACCACAAGACAAGCGTGTACGTTGGCTTTTTCATGAGGAGGAATACAGTAGGGGGAATGTTGCATATATGTGGGAGTGGGGCGGAGTGCGCGGGTTATTGCACCCAGAAACATAGCTGATTGGACTGCTGGCAGTGGTGGCCACTATGCCTATGTCCTCCAGGCCTAGGCTATGCTTCCGTATGTAACATCCATTAAAAGCATCTTTTTGTTATTCTCAAAGTGAAGAACTGTTTTCTGGCTCCTTTTCTGTCAGCCAAGCCTTTAAGCATTTTGCAACCATCCAATTTACGTACGATTTCTACAGATTAGTGTATGCCAATCGCGGGGCATATTTACAAGCCACTATCGCCACTGGAGCGTCACTTCTTTTGATGCTCTGGTAATGCAGTGCCATTTTGCAAATTTACAAGGTGTCGCTAACCACTTAGCCTGGTTTAACGCCACCTTGTAAATATGCCCCTTTCAGCCGCAGTCCTCTGCAGCAAAGGGGCATGCAATGGGTGTTGCTGCGGGCGTTCCACCACAACACCCACTGCTTTTTGATGCTGCCCCAGATTTTAAAGGCTGAGACTGCGACAAAAACGAATGCCATGGAATACCAGCCATTAGAATGGTAATACGAAGAGGAATTATTAATTTCTCCTCTTTTTTGCTTTTTCTAAATGTGCTGCATTCTGCAGAAAACATTGAAAAAGCAAATTGCCATTATTGATTGTTTACGTGCAGAAAGGTGTCCCTTCCTGCACATAAACAATCATCCCTGCAGTGCAGGCACCCTTGCATATGGCGGTAGTGTGCATGCGAAGGTGCTAGGCAGCTTTTTTTGTGCCAGCACTAGGGTAAACACAGGAGTGCACCGTATTCTTGTGAATACGGCGCATCCCTGCGTTTTCACATTAGAGCGCAGCGCTGCCAAATTTGGCGGAGCTCTGCGCTCCGACATTTTTTTGTAAATATGCCCCTGAGTGTCTATTCAATAGTATTTCATTCAAGCTTAGTGGAAGTGCATTCCTTTTGTTTTGAGCCAGAGGCAGCATTTCTTGGCTATTTTTTGCAAGTAATACAATTTTTATTCTTCACAATCAGCTTGGCACTTTCAATTATCTAATGCAGATCCTAACTGTTGTGCTTTTCTGCTTGTGCACTGCACCTTGTAGGACTTCCTGGTAGCCTCCCACTGTTCCATATTATTTAGGCATTTTTTCTGATAACTTAAGTTTTGTTTTACAAATGTTTTCTGCAGAGGTCATGCACAGTGCTTTTCTAAACACATTATCCTGAGGATTACATATTTTATGTGCAGCGCTCCTGACTTCCCAAGTGGAATGACTGAACTGTAAAGAGTCAGAATATCGAGTTGGAAATGTCGATTTGCACTAATATCGAGTGCAGAATATCGAGATACAGAAATATCGACTGCAAGAATATCGTGGTCAAGAATATCGAGTTTAAGGTAAGAAATATTGTTTTCAAAAATATCGAAGTCAATAATATTGTTTGCAAAAATATAGTTGTTAAAAATATCGTTTTTTAGTTAGTGTATGTATTTTAGTATGTATTTTAAATGTATGTGCTCTATTTTTTTGTCTAAGTATTGCATTTGTTTTTTAATATATGTGTTACATTTTTAGAAGTTATTTTTTTATTTTAATTAAATTTTGCGTTTTAGTTCCGTAGCGGGTTGTGGGTTTATAGGGGAATAGAGTGGGAAGTAATTTAATTATAATAAATTGAATATTAATTTTTATTTATTAGTATTTATTTCATTTTGATTTTATAGTGTTAATTGTGGGAATTAATTTATTATTAATTATTGAATAATTGGCTGTTCATTTTTATTGATTAATTAATTGGTAAATATGTTAATTGTGTCATTTTTTTTAGGAGCGGTTCGTGGTTTATAGGGGAATAGGGTGGGAAGTAATTAAATTATAATTAAATTATTAATATTTGTTCATTAAATAATATTTATATATAGTGTTAATTGTGGAAATTAATGTATTATTAATTGCTTATTAATTGGTTGTTAATTATTATTAATTAATTGGTAATTATGTTAATTGTGTTATTTTTTTAGGAGCGGGCTGTGGGTTGATAGGGGAGTAGGGTGGGAAGTAATTTAATTTTAATACATTTATTAATATTTTTAATATAATATTTATGTAATTTTATTTTATAGTGTTGTGTGAATTAATTTATTAATAATTATTTATATTTTGCTTGTTAATTGTTATTAATTATTACTTAATTGTTAATTAATTATGTTAATTGTGCCAAGTTTTAAGAAATTGGTGGTGGCATTTATAGGGGAATATGGTGGGAGGTAATTTATTTATAATTAAATATTATTTGTTAATTAATGCTAATTAATTCATTCAAATTTAAATATGGCAATTGTGTAATTATTTTGATGTGTGAGTTGTGGGGTTTATAGTGGTAAATGGTGGGAAGTAAATATTTTTAAATTAATTCATGATTTGTTGTTAATTGATATTAATTTATTAACGTACAATTAGTTATGGAAATTATGTAAAAAATTTAGGTGTGTGTTTTGGTGTTTATTGGGGTAGAGGGTGAAAAGTAATTTAGTTTAAATTAATTAATCATTACTTGATCATTAATATTAATTTATTCATTGATAAATATTTTTGGTAATTGTTTATTTTTTGTTTGTTTGGGGATTTAGTTTCTATAGCTGTAACGTTTGGTTAGTACATTAATTTTTACCTTTTTAAATGTGTTTTTAATTATTAATAATTGTTTAATTGATAATTAATTGTGTTAATTATGGAGGTACACTTTTTTAAATTTAGATGTGTGTTGTAAATTGTGTGGTATTACAGGGTAGGAAATAAAATAATTCATTTATGTAATAAATATTTTTTTATCAAAATTAATTTCTATTACAAAATATTTATTTGTTTGTTAATTTCTTGTTAAATTAAAAAATTAATCTTTTTATGTAAATTTTAGATTTTTTCTACATTATAATATGTTTCTATGTTTTGTGAATTTTTATATTTTTATATATGTTTTGTTTTAGGGTTTTTTATAATATTTTGTATTGTAGTTGATATTTTGTTTGTTTTTAAATTTGAATTTTCTTTAGTGGGAAAAGTAATTTTTACCCCTCCGCTATCCAACACTTTCCCTACTGCTGCATTCGCAGGAGTGGGAATAGTAATTCATACCCCTACACTATCCAACACTTTCCCTACTGTTTCACTCACTGGAGTGGGAATAGTAATTTTTACCCCTCCACTATCCAACAGTTTCCCTACTGTTGCACTCGTTGAAGTGGGTAATTTTTACCCCTACGCTATCCGACACTTTCCCTACTGTTGCACTCGCTGGAGTGGGAACAGTAATTTTTACCCCTCTGCTATCCAACACTTTCCCTACTGTTGCACTCACAGGAGTGGGAATAGTAATTTTATCCCCTCCGCTATCCAACACTTTCCCTACTGTTGCACTCATTGGAGTGGGAATAGTAAATTATTCCCCTCCGTTATCCAACACTTTCCCTACTGTTGCATTCGCTGGAGTGGGAATAGTAATTTTTACCCCTCCGCTATCCAACACTTTCCCTACTGTTGCACTCACAGGAGTGGGAATAGTAATTTTATCCCCTCCGCTATCCAACACTTTCCTTACTGTTGCACTCATTGGAGTGGGAATAGTAAATTATTCCCCTCCGCTATCCAACACTTTCCCTACTGTTGTACTCATTGGATTGGGAATAGTAATTTTTACCCCTCCGCTATCCAACACTTTCCCTACTGTTGCACTCACTGGAGTGGGAATAGTAATTTTATCCCCTCCGCTATCCAACACTTTCCCTACTGTTGCACTCATTGGAGTGGGAATAGTAATTTTTACCCCTCCGCTATCCAACACTTTCCCTACTGTTGCACTTGCTGGAGTGGGAATAGTAAATTATTCCCCTCCGTTATCCAACACTTTCCCTACTGTTGCACTCGCTGGAGTGGGAATAGTAATTTTTATCCCTCCGCTATCCAACATTTTCCCACCTGTTGCACTTGCTGGAGTGTGAATAGTAATTTTTTCCCCTCCGGAGATCCAAGACTTTCCCTACTGTTACACTCATTGGAGTGGGAATAGTATATTATTCCCCTCCGCTATCCAACACTTTCCCTACTGTTGCACTCATTGGAGTGGGAATAGTAAATTATTCTTCTCCGCTGTCCAACACTTTGCCTACTGTTGCACTCGTTGGAGTGGGAATTGTAATTTTTCCCCTACGCTATCCAACACTTTCCCTACTGTTGCACTCAATGTAGTGTAAAATATAGGTTTAAAAAATATTAAATATTTTAATATTTTAATTTATAATATAATTTTTTTAAATAATTTTTATGTTACAGGTGTATATATATATATACTCATGTTTTACATTGGTGGCGCTTTATTGACGATGTGTGTGTGGTGTGGAAGGGTTCGGCTGAATCCGCCCAAAGGTTTGTGAATAGTATCAACATCAATAATCTTAACTTACAATTCACTGCACACATAAGTAATGAGATAGCCCAGTTTCTGGATGTCGAATTGTATATTAAAAATGGGGTTGTGAATACAAAACTTTATAGAAAAAGTACAGCAGGGAACTCAGTTCTCCATGCCACCAGTTCGCACCCCAGTCACCTGATTAGGAGCATCCCTTACGGTGAATTTCTCCGTATAAAAGGATTTGTAGTTCTGAGGCTGATTTAAAAACATGTCAGAATGAATCATTTCAGAGATTTCAAGCCCGTGGCTATAAATCAATCGATCTTAAAAAGCATTGTTAAAGGCTAATAATTGTGGGAATACGTCAGATATACTAAATTCAGATAATACACATATTGAGATTCTGCCCATTACTCCAATAGTTTCCCCTGTGGTATTAGAACCAATTCGGTTAATAACTACTTACAGCGGACAGCACAAACAGATAAGAGGGATCATAAATAAAAACTGGCCCATTATCAAAACAGATCTAACATTATCTCAATTAGTGCCAGAAGTCCCTTCAATTACATTCAGAAGAGCACCTTCAATGAGAGATGCTTTGGTTAAATCAAGTCCAGAGGTTAGCATTACTACTAATTGGTTATCTAGTAAAACAGGGTTTCGTAAGTGCTCTACTTGTAGGGCTTGTAAATTTGGCATTAACACTATCGAATATTCCAGCGCTTTTGACTCTAAACCTACAAAAATTAAAGGGTTATTTACCTGTCGTACAGAGTATGCAGTCTACATACTACAATGCTCCTGCCACCTGAGGTATGTAGGCAGCACCAAGCTGCAAGTATTTAATCGTATTTTACAGCATTTACGGGCAATAGTTAATTCTGACCCTAGTTACCCTGTTGCCCGTCATTTTAAACTTGTGCACAATAACAATCTCAATGATTTAAAATACTATGTTATCGATGCTGTATCCAAATCACTTAGGGGAGGAAATCGTGAAAGGAAACTTCGTCAACTCGAATCCCAGTATATTTTGATCCTCGATACTAAGATGCCAAATGGGCTTAATACGGGAGAGGATCTTTACAACTTTTTATGAATGTAACTATCGGTACAGTATATTATTCGGAATTTCATGATTTGCTTTTTAGTCTCTACTGTGAGTGTTTTTATTCAATGATGTATAGTTGCTATCTGGATTTTACTGACCGGTAATGGGACTCGTGCGACTTAGTGTGCCTGGTTTTTACCTGGTTTTATCCTATTTTTGGATTTTAGCTGGGTTTTACTTGGTTTTACTGGGTTTTACGAGGTCTTATGAAGGTTGGGGTCTGGATTTTAACTATTTTTTGTGATTATTGGTTGACGTATCCTTAGCACTGTTGACAATAGTTAAAAAATCCCTTAGAAGTTTGAATACCAATTTGGACTTTTTGTCTAGTGATTTCTCTCTTTTTACATCTATGTCTATTGTAATTTATAGTCATTAAGGGGCCCATTACGATGGCGGGCGGAAGCACTACCGCCGTGCTGGCGGATGCAAAAACCACCAGTTACCGCCAGCACGCAGCAGTCCACACGCCCGCCCAATTACGATGCGAAAAGCAGGCCAAACACCGCCGGCAAGCCAGCAACACCGTCCGCCATCAAAGTGCGCCCGCACACGTAGCGGCGCAGCACAACTGACACACACCGTCCGACGAAACACGTCCCGCCCGGCGCATAAATTACGATGCCGCAAACAAACGGCTCCCACGGCAAAGAGACACCGCACGTGAAAGAGAGGCGGAAACACGGACGCAGAGCACGGACAACGAAGAAGCGGCACCCTGGGCATGAATCCAGCACTGCAGGCCCTTCCCATGCTTCTGCTGATGCACCACCAAGGACGCAACGTACCGCGGAGACGCAGGTAGGCACACACACAACAAGTGCACGCAAACAGCGCACACAGTGCAAGGGCGGAAAAAGCGGACAACCCCCCACCAGCGCGTGCACACTACACATCCACCATTGCATCCACATATGACACACAGGCCAAATCCTAACATCGCAGAACACATGTGTACACACCACCTGGGACTAGGAACCAACCACCCCGTCACGGCCCCAAAGCGCCGATGACGCCGCCACACATGCGCACAACGCAGAGGCCAACCGCAGCGCCATGCATGCGTCGCACACAGACACAGGGACACAACCAAGCAGCACACACATCAGCCCCACCCCGAACGCACATGACACGTGACAGGCCGGCCACAGACATGTCCCCAACGCCCAATTCACGGACAACACCCAACGCCACACAACCGACGCACACATGTCAGTGAAGACACGCAACAGCAGGACACACCCCAGTGTAACAAACATGGCGTAGCACACAGCGGCGGCAACACCAACTAGGAGAAGCAGGGCCCCTTCGGGAAGAGGAACGCCAGTACCACACTGAAAAACCCATACCACCCTGCACATATGAACAAGACACATGAAACGGAACACCAAAGAACCCGGGGACCGACAACAGGTGGCCCAAGAATTACATCCACACACAAGGCCCAACGCAGAGCGGAAAGGCAGCCTGCCGCCCACACAAGGGAGAGCAGACAGCACTGAATGACCTTCCATTCCAACACCGAAACCACAGCCCTACGACAGAAGCCGGTGAATACAGCCATTGTCCAAGAATAGACCAACACAGGCATGCCGAGGAGACCGACCACACGGCAGATAGCGCATATCACAGAAGCACACAACGGACGGGGAAGAAAGAAGAAAACACTCCCCCATGTCGGCCACATGCAAGTTAATTGGAAGGAGTCACACAGCACTGACCTTGAACTGTCTGAGAAGCATGTGGGAAGAGGGCCCGTGTCCTCCAAACAAGCCAACAGAACACAAGTCCTGTCTCCCCACGACTACACAGAGCTCACAGCAACCCCGGAGCGTGCACATTGCAGACTGCACACACAGCCGGAGCACGCCACCTCTACGAACCGCTGCGAAATGGCAACCGCAACACACCTACCCAACTACGCCGAACAGCTCAAGCTGTACCAAACCAGCACGATACATACATTGGGGTGCGATCTCCTGTCCCTGCTGAACGTAAGTTACCGACTGACTTACCGCATCACATTGTTCAGCTGCGTCATGCCCGTCTTCTACTGTCAGAGGTGTCCCTACCAGCATCCCGTCGAGATATGCCTCTCCAACCCGGCATGTCTGAAGGCGGACCTGCTACCACTACTCCTCCCTCTGGACGCACACGACAGGGCCTGCTCTGCCTATGGGGGCATGGCGTATGTGGCCAACATCGCACGCGCACTGAAATGGAACCACTGTGCCTCCACACGACGGATCATCGAGAACAGCTACATCGAATGTCACCCAGCATGCCCCATCATGGTCCTCCAAGGGACAACCTACGAACAACACCTTGACAGCCACCATCCGCTTCATTGGCTGGCAAACATGTACACCACCAATGACATGGAAGCCCTGCTGGACGGCATCGCATACCTGACAACCTGTAAATACGTCGGACCACAACGCAGGTTCCCCGAGTGACCTATGATGTCCAACCCCGCACCCATGATTAGCTTCCGCACGGACTGGCCAGTCACCACCACAACAGCCATACCAAACGACCGGCAACTGTAACCACACCATCAACGACATCGCCATGACATCGGGTATGACCGGGACATGCACACTGTTCCCCATCACATCCAGGAACACCGCATGCATCGTGGGAGGCAGTGGCATGGGCTCTGTGTATCGCACCCACATGGACGGAACTCCACGAACAACCAGGACACGACATGGATCCAGCGCACATGGACACACACACCGCTCAGTGGACATGAATAGGTCGCCTGGAGTCTGTGGGTGCTGCACCCCTCCCACCCCCGCCCCGGGAATCCCATACCAGGACCTTTGCATGGACGACAAGTGCATACAACAACAACACGACCCCAGTGACTGTGACATGTCCAGTAACCACCACAGTGCAACAACAAGTGGCACGCCGCTGCATGCACGCAAGCACATGCCCTGATGTCATCTCACATGCACGCGTGCATGAGGAACAACCGCAGCAAACCTGTCACATGGAACTGAGATGGACTGTGCCCATGATGCCAAGCGGTCTGGTAGGCTACATGTATACCGTCTGTGTCAAAGTCCGCAGCTCCGCAGCTATACGTAAATGTACATTAGCACAGCCTTGGCCAAGCAGATGTAACCCCACACCCTATCCCATTTGTAATCATGCACAGTATATCCTCAACATGTATTCCGCTGCCAGTAGTGTCCACTATACTGCATCACAGAGGACAGAAGACTCAATATAATGTTTGAAACCAAAACTGCCTCCGCTGACTCATTTCACAAGTACGAATGAGAGAGGATGAGAGTATGTGAAGTACACGGCAGTCGTGACATTACCATGTAGTCCACTGGCATTGGATGTCAACGCAAATGAGTAGCACTACTGTGGAAGACACACATGTGTCGTGTGAAGTCGTATGGACGCAGTGCTCAGGTGGGTGGGTGCGACGGGTAGATGCGCACATGCCAAGTTGGAGCACGCCGTGTTGGGAGGGGTCATGAACAGTACACCACCGCTTCCCTGGGCATTGTGAGAGGACACCTGTCGGGGGAGTGAACACGTGTGTGCACAGCAGCCGGGCACACGTACAAAGCGGTACCAGGCGCACCTCAGCCCACCCTCTGTGGACAAGCTGGATCCTGTTGTGCGCCCGCCATGCCCCTTGACAAGGCACACACAGCCCCAGTCGACCAGGTGTAACCCCAACATAGTCAATCCGCACAGGCGATACAGGGCACGGGATGGCAGTGGAGCATGGTGTGTGAGAGGTCTCCTCGCGCTCCTCCTGGTCATATCACGCAGGCAATAGAACCTCAACGTCTAGCATGGCACAAGTCAGATGGAAGTGTAGGGGGACGCACCACAGCACGAGCAGCACTGACGTCACGGGAGGTGGCTCGCACCATCCCATCCATTGCCCATCATACCAACCACGCCACATGCCATTGCGACTAAGTGCAAGCGCGTGCGCCACCACCCCTGAGCCCTCCCCAGAGAGGCCAAAGAGTGAATGTGTGGGCCATCAGCCACAGACGGACGCGGCCTGGCCGCAAGGGCAGCCACAGCCACTGGGTGTCGCAGGTGGCGGATCCGGAAGGCGAAGACTGTGATGCATAGTCCATGCAGGCCGGGTCTCCATTTGGGGCACCACGCAGGTGGACGGCGTCCCGCCACACATCATACCCTGAGACAGCCCACTCGTGCAACTGGACCCACACATACACTCCTTGCCCTCTCTGGTGCGAGCTTGGGGCTGCCTGTGCAAGCGCTAGCCTCGCAGGTGAGCATGCATATTGGGGGGCGAGGGAGGACATGAGGGCTGGGGCGAAGATGACTGTATCACTGTCAGTTAGTACAAGGGATGACCCAGATGTGGAAAGGAAGAGACGTGTCCCGTGTGTACTGCAACTAGTCGCCAATCCAACTACCCCCCATGTCCGGAATGTAAGCCCGCACCTAGGCCCGCCCATCCGCCACATCGAACATACCACCAGCACGACTACCTTCCCATTCGAAACACTGACTGGGGGTGGCGACCAGTGAACAATCATGTGTAGCCTACCCACGCGTACATGTGGGCCCTCCATGATCCATGTCACCTGCGGCAAAGACATGACATGCGCAATGAGGGAAGTGAGGAGAGCTGTCCGCCCCACGCGCAGAAGGTGCATCAGCTCCACAGACCCAGCAGCGAGTCCAGCAGGGGTCACATGTGCAGGGGCAGCTGTGCCTGGTGTGAAGGCACATGCATATAGACAGCACATCGACCAATGTGTAGTCTGCCCACATCCACAGTCCATCATCATGCGGACATAGGAATTGAACACAGGGCAACACATCTTAGCTGGTGCACCCACCGTGACCAACAATGCGCAATCATCGACGTACCCGCCCTGTGCATGGCCCCCCACCCAACGGAGGCACATCCAGTGCCACCATCCCACACACACAAGCCTTCCACGGAACATGCTGTGTCCAATGGTCAGTACAGAGTCAGCGCCCATCTGGTGGATCCTGAACAGGAGACACATGCACACACATGCCAGCTCCCACTATGTACGACTGCCACCTGGCACGTGCAATGTAACCTCTCACCTGTGACGTGTGACTGCAAGCACACAGCCGTCTTGGCATGGGGCTGTCAATGTGGACACCAGTCAATGTTTCGGGAGCTGTGATCCGTACAGTGCTGTACATAGGGTGTAGTGCTGACACCTACTACTGTCTCATATCCCCTCGTGCCACAGGTCCCACTTGTATTGGCCGCTCAGCCCGTGCCCACATCGTCGTCGTCGTGTGCCATACTCATCCAGCCTCGGAAGCAGTACCATGCTCAGCAGACACTCATGTTGCCGTGGCGTTGCCGCTTGACGAATATGCAGTCAGTCCCCATCAGCACGCCCGCAAGTCATTGGGGCCTAGATCCCCATGTGCATGCACATGGCAGTGGTATGTCTCACTTGCCATTGCCATTGTTGGGAGACCTGTGTAAGTGTATTGTGGCCGTGCCGTCCCAGCTTGACAGCTGGGCTGTGGCCCATGTGCTTGCTCAGTCATGTCAGTGATGTGTATGCGAAATTGCTATGTGCCGTGTTGCTTTGACATGTGTCCTCTGCCATTTAACCCAGGCGGAGACCGAACATTGACCGCCCATACCAATTGCTGGCGGACATGGACGATACAGAGGTAATCAGGAAGTTCCGGCTGGACAGGCCAACTCTGCATCGACTGTGTGCCATGTTAGAGCCCCATCTCCGTCCCCGCAGGGTGTATCCGACTGCTGTCACCCCCACGGCTAAGGTGATGGCCGCCATGCATTTCTTCGCCACTGGGTCATTCCAGCACACAGTGGGCAGTGGAGGAGGGATGTCCCAGCCCATGTTCAGCAAGGTGCTGAGGGATGTACTGGCAGCCATGATGCTGTACCGGAACAGGTACATCCGATTCCCCAGGGCTCGTGAATTGGCGGCAGTGAAGGGTGCATTCTATGCCCTTGGCAGAATCCCACACGTCGTGGGAGCCATTGACTGCACTCATGTTGGCCTTGTTCCACCACAGGCCACTGAGCACCTGTACCGCAACAGGAAGCACACGCACTCCCTGAATGTGCAAGTGGTGTGCCTTGCGGACATGGTGATCACCCACGTGTGTGCAAAGTTTCCAGGCTCGGCCCATGACGCACACATAATGCGCAACAGCATCTTGCCACGACTGATGGCCAATCTGCAACAGGATCGTGGCTGTATTGTCGGTGAGTTTGTGGAGTGGTGTAGCGTGCTGGTTGTGCGATGCTGTCCCCTGTCCAGTTGGAATAGCAACGGTTCTCTGTGTCCCTCACACCCAGGTGACTCTGCGTATCCGAATGGGGCATGGCTGCTCAGTCCATTGAGGAATCCTCGCACCCCAGCAGACGATCGATACAATGAGGCACATGGGAGGACCAGACGTGTGGTCGAGCGTACCTTTGGCCTCCTCAAGTCCAGGTTCAGGTGCCTGGACCGCACCGGGGGTGCACTGGCGTACTCCCCACAGAAGGTGTGCCAGATAGTGGTGGCGTGCTGCATGCTGCACAATCTGGCCATTCGGAAGCAGATCCCCCTCATTGTGGATGACGGAGATCAACCAGGGCCCCAGCCCGCAGACCAGGACAGCTCGAGTGAGGTGGACAGCGGAGAGGAGGAAGCTGGGAATGTGCGCCAGCAGCTCATCGCCCGCTACTTCACTTGACGGTGAGTGTCCATGTACGACGGATGATGTGTCTGTATCTATGCAGGTGTGTGTGTGCTGTGTCAGGGTGGCCGTATGTACACTGCGTGCAGTGTGTCAACGCTCCATGGCCAGGGTAGTATGCCACTGTTGGTGACTGTGGCATTGTGCCCTATTGCTCTGTGCGATGTGTGTACATTGCTTGTAGTTGTTGACATGTACTGTGTGATGGGTGTGTGACACACTCATTGAATGTGCTCCTGTTCTGTCTCCCACCCCTAGGTCCCTGCAGGCCCTCCGGATTCCATTTCCATGCCACGCATCAGGTGCCTTTCCGCCCAAGGTGGCCGTTGTATTCCGTACAATAAAGACACAGGGCACAAACAGCAGTTAGTGAAAAAGGTGCATTTATTACAAACTGTGACATGTGATTGTGTGTAAGGTGATGACAAAAGTGGTGCGTGCAGTGACAATGAGCTGTCGGTCATGGCTGCGTGATGATCAGGGTGTACCCACTGGTTCTATGTCCATAGTCCAACACACACATGCCATCCAGATGGCTGTGTGGAGTGGGATCGTAGAGCAAGTCAATGCAGTGGCTGGTCAAGGAAGGCTGGCGGAAGGCTGGCTGGCTGCCTCACTTGCGACTGGAGCGTGCGAAGTCCTCCCGGGAGATCTGTTTCCTCTTCGGACGGCCCCTTCCACGTTTGGGAGGGGGTGTGTGGTGGCGACCTGCTGGTGGTGGGTGAGGTGTGCACACTGGCTGTGGACGCAGGGGAAGTGGACACTGCTGGCCGACCCTGCGCCCTAGCAGGTGGTGGCGGAGGTGGTGTTGCTGGCCTTGCCTGTGACCCCACCGCCACCACCAGCTGGCCCATGAGGTCCACGAGTTGGTCCATACGGGACACGAATTGGCCCATATGGGCGTCCATGGACCTCAGCACCCCCAGCACCTCCCGCGTGTCAGTGGCAGACCTGGCCCATTGTCCTTGGGCCTCTTCATAGGCCCCAAGGACTCTGGCCATTTGAGGCAGGGCATGGCTCCCAGGGGAGGCTGGCGTTTCCCTGACCCTGCTCCTCCTACCAGTCCTGCTGCCACCGGCCTGCCCACTAGCCACATTGCTCACCACGGTCCTCGCTGTGGCTCCCAGGGTGGATCCAGTGGTCCGGGCCACCACCTGCGCTGGGGCTGGTGCCAGCGAAGACGTGGTGGTGGTGGAGGCGGTGGTGGTCGGTGCGGCGATGGTGGCGGTTGCGGCAGTGGTAGTGGCCGCAATGACCGTGGGTGTGGCCGCAACGACAGTGGCAGCAGGGGACTGGGACTGTTCAGCATCCCTGGATGATGGGTTGGTGGGTAGGAGGGGTCCTGGGGAGCGGCTGGGCCCTGCCACGCCAGATGGGCCAGCTTGGTGGTCCGTGTCCGAAGAGGTGGACAGATCCTCCAGATCCGTGTGTCCTCGTTGGGGGCTTGTAGGCTGGCTGTGCTGGCTGCTGTCTCCATCCCCAGCGTCCAGCAGTTCGTCACCTGTGGAGAGAATGAGATTTGTTATTGTGTTGCACCTGGCGAAGTATGTATTAGTCGTCTGACATTGGCAGTTCGTGCTATCTCGTACATGGGTTTCCCGGAGGCGAGTGTGTGGCTGTGGCATCTGTAGGTGTGTGTGCTAGGCAATGGGACTGTGTGCTGTGCACATGTGGCATGGGACGGATTGGCCATGCCGATGGGTGTGTTGCTTTGCCCCTACTCATTGTGACTCTGGTGTATGCGGGCTCCTGGCCCATCCTGGGTCTGGTTTGTACTTTGCTTTTGGGGTTCAAATGGAACGCTTAGGAACGCATATGGCAACATGGGGGCCATGCCCCAGATTCGCATTTGGGATGGAATATGCTTTTGGGGTTCAAATGGAACGCTTAGGAACGCATATGGCAACATGGGGGCCATGCCCCAGATTCGCATTTGGGATGGAATATGCTTTTGGGGTTCAAATGGAACGCTTAGGAACGCATATGGCAACATGGGGGCCATGCCCCAGATTCGCATTTGGGAGGGTATATGCTTTTGGGGTACATGCTGTGAGCCATGGGTGCCGAACGTGACATGTGTTGTGGCAGCATGACAGTGCATGGTCTGAGGTGTGTGCATGCCTGACATGCCCTGCATATTTGCTGTCTGTTGTGGTTACTGGACATGGCATTGGACGCATCGTTATGAGTGAGTGATAGTTGTGTGCCAGCCAACGTATTGCAGTTGTCCCATCTCCTTGGTGTGCGTGCTGCCCTGTGCCATGTGCATCACTGCAGTGCTCGGGGGTGTGGCCCATGTTGTGTGTTGTTGCTCACAGTGTGTCGTGCGCTTAATTGACTTCTGGCACATGGTTGGTCATGGGCATGTGTCTTAGCGTGACTGCTGTATGTGTGGCAGCTGTGCGGATGACATGCCTTTCATGAGACTGGGGCTGACGGATGGGATGGATGGTATGTTGTATGTGCATGGTGTGTCTGTGTGTTTGATGGGTTCAGTGGTGTTCGTGTGCATTTCTGTTGTTCCGCTCTGTTGCGTCTAGTGTTGTTTGTCTTACATAGGCGTAGTTGTGGGGTGTGTGGTTGACAGGCAGTAGGGGCTACATGGACAGGACTTCAATGGTGTTTCGGTTGTGTGTGATGAGTTGCACAGTGGCTGCCGTGTGGGACTATATTCAGTGTGGCTTGTGCATGCAGACGTGGCTCCTTGGGTGTTGCTATGTCTGTGATGGGTCATGTGGGGTGTGAGTCTGCTGTTCATGTCCGTGTGCACATTGTTCACTTGTTCGTGACGGTGGGCGGTGCTGCGTGTTCGTGTGCTACGTGACATGTCCCATGTGTTGGTGGTGTTATGGTCCTCATGCCTCCAGTAATCCAGCCCTGTCCAGTTTCCCACCTGCAAGTTGTTCGTGCGTGCACTGTACTGGATGCCACATGGCTCTTAGCGGGGGGTGCTCCATGTTGCAGGTCTGTGGGGGTGGGGGGTGTAGTGGGTCGTGGGGGTGGCTGTACACCCACTGACACCGATTGCTGTGGACCGTGATGTCTGCCTTTCGGCTGTCGTTGTGCACTGCGGTGGCTGACACGTGGCTGTGGGGTGTGGGGGATGCTCCTCCTTGCTGTGCTGTGGGACTGGGGCCTGGTGTGTGTTGTACTTGGGCTGTCCACCGTCCCACCCACTGCACTTTGTGTTCCTGCCGCTTACCTGTTACTTGTCGGTTGGTGCAGCTGTGCCTGACACATGGGTGTGGGGAGTGCTCCACCTTGCTGGTCTGTGGGAGTGGGGGCCTGGTGGGTGTTGTACTTCAGCTGTCCCCCTCCGACCCACTGCACTTTGTGTTCCTGCCACTTACCTGTTACTTGTCAGTTGGTGCAGCTGTGGCGGACACATGGGTGTGGTGGGTGCTCGTTGTGGCGCTTCTGGCATATTTGGGGACCTGTTGGTGGTTACGTGGCTGGCTTAGTGTACACATGTCCCCACGCATCTTGCAGTTGTTCGGTTTGGGCTGTGTGTGGTGGTGTCTGTTGCATGTGTGTGTGATGTGTTGTGTATTGTGTGCTGGACATGGGGGTGTTTGTCCCTGGGAGCTGTGGCATGGTGGTTGCGCATGTGAGTACATAGCGGTGTGCTAGTATACATTAGTTTGTACTTACCAGCCTCCACTCCCCCTGCTAATCCGGCGAGGATCTCCGGATGGATTACGACTCGCACCTTCTCCTCCCACGCTTTGAAGGTCTTAAAGAGCGCGGGATTCCCTCCGCCAGTGACGGCAGCCAGCTCTCTGTTTTTGCCCTCCTTCTTCTTGACCAGGCTCTTTACGTCATTCCAACGTTTGTTTATTTCACCTCTGTTCCTGGGCAGGGTCCCGACTGCATTGACCTGGTCTACGATCCGGGTCCACATTCTGTTTCTGGTGGCTAGTGGTGTGTGCTGGACCATGTTCCCATAGATTTGTGGGTACACCTTGATGATCTCGTCGACCATGACCGTCAGCTCCATGGGCGTGAACTTGGGCATCCTTTGTGGTGCCATGGTGTTTGTGGTGCTGGTGCGGTGTGTGTTGTGTAATGTGCAGGGGGTTTGTGGTGCCGGTGTTTGGTGGTGGTGGTGGTGGTTGTGATGTGTGCGTTTCTGTGGTGTGCTGCTGTCCTTGCTGTGTCACTGTGTCCTCTCCTCTCCTCTCTGGTTTGCAATGTAGCAAGGGGTTGTGGTCTGTGGGAGTGCTGCTTTTGTACTCACCTATGTGGGTGTGTCCTCATGGTCTGTTGTTTTCAGGTGTGTTGTGTCTGGGGTTCTGGCCTTTGTATATTTTGTTTGTCCGGGGGTGTTTTCGGGATGTGTACTGTGCTTGTGTATTTGTGCGTGCCTTGCTGTGTGGACTTGTTGGCCATGTTGTGTGCGGATGGTTTCTGTGCAGGTACGTGGGCGCCATGGCTTCTGCCGTGTCGATTCTCATCGGCGTTGTTTGCGCTAGCGGGCGGTATATTTGTTGTTTTTCCGCGCTCATGGCGGTGCGATCGTAATTTCACGTGCGGTGTGTCGGCCGTGTGGGCGGGCGGTTTTGTGTTGTCGTGCGTGTTTCCGTCCGTGGCGGGCGGTTTGACTCCGACTCGGACGATGGCGGGCGGTATTTTGTATGATTTTTCCGCCGATGGCGGTTTTCAGTTTGTGTACTCATAATGGCGTGGTCGGTGTTCAGGCGGTGTGTGCGGGCGGATTTTTGCCGCTTCCATGCCTGGCGGATTTTTTTACGCCGGGTATCGTAATGGGCCCCTAAGGGTTGTTGCGAAGGTGGGATGTATTGAAGTTTCTTATATCCCCATTGACCACTTTTTGGTGTATGTATTATAAGTGCACTTGCACTTTATTATATCCCAATCAGAAAAGTATGCAATTATAGTAATAACTATTATACTATGGTACTAAACCTATGGGTTATCCCTCTTGAATTCGTACTGTATTTTGCACTTGCACTTTATGTATAATCATTAGTAAGCATCTTGGCCTCCATGACATTTTAAATTGACTGTCGGCTATAAGTTTAATAGTCGGCATCACAGTTTTATCATTAAGCACTAGCACTTTTTATGATTCTAAGTCCCCTCCTCAAAATATCTGTGTGTTCAATTCATGTCTACATGTGCTCTTTAAGTGTATAGTTTTAACACATTATTTAAGATTTATTGTTTATTTCAAACAGTAGGTTATATAAAATATGAAGAGGTCACATCTTTTATTTTTAGTATGTTGACCTTATAGGAGCTGTTATATGTAAGGAATATGTGAATTGTAGTATGTTTTCTCTGTTTAATAGAGGGGAGGAGTTGAATCTGCACTGTGTCACTTTAAAAATGTTCAATGTGGTTCAGCGGGTCGTGTGATCAAGCTTGCGGGAGCGCAGGCGAAACGCGTTATGCTGGGCACTTGCCACTTATCTTTGATGCACTGATATCACTGAATAAAAGCACTTTTTTCTAAGGATTTGCCCCGTGTGGTCCGTACCTACTGTGCTGCTGTGAAGTTGGCGCTTTAAGGACTTTTGGTTTTCCATATATATATATATATATATATATATATATATATATATATATTTATTTATAATTTTTAATTTGTTTGTAACATTTTATAATTAGTTAAGTTATTATTTATTAATCATTTTTAAGTAAATATATATATATATATATATATAACATTTTATATATGTATGTTTAATTTATTTTTAATTAAATTTATTACTTATAATTGTTAAAATTTGCAAATAAATCAAAATATTTTTTTAAGTTAAATGTATAATTTAATTTATTTTACACTATTTTTTATACATATAAAAAAACGATATTTTGTACTTCGATATTTTTAACAACGATATTTTTTTTCCGATATTTTTGTACTTACCATTATGAAGATAGGAGGTCGATATTTTTGACAACGATATTTATGTCCCGATATTTTTGCATCTTGATTTTCTGGTACTCGATATTCTGTCAGTGATCCGACTGAACAATGTATTACTTGCTCTTCTGCCTTCGTATGTGTACACAGGTTAGCCATTTGTACTGCACTTCTTGTGACCACAAGCACTGGACACTTTTTTCTATATATAAATATCATTGTACCCTAATTAAATCACACATGTACATTTTTATTGTTCTTGGCTACTTTCGATAACATTATTCTAATTCAGTCATTGTGTCCCAAAAATTCAAATTTGACTCCAAAACCTTGACGGGAATCAACACTACAAAATTCATCATATAGTAGGAGTTGCTCACTTTTTTGTAAATTAGCTTTTAAAGGACACACATTCTCTGTGGTTTCCATGAGGGGGGGATGAAGTTCCATAATTTTATGTTTTTTAGGTCTCGCCTAGGCAGCACTTAAGCTGTCTCTTCAAGGCATGCGGTATTCGGGATGGACTTGAAGCTCCACCCATTTTCTGCCCATCTTTTTAATTGGCTCCTCTTACTGTCCTTTGTAAATGGTGGCTTTTGATTGGTCAATAAGTTTAGTAGTCCCTCCTTAGTACCGCCTTTTCTCCTTTTGTGTTCTCCCAGGAGAACTGCACCTGTAACATGCGTTGTTACCCGGTATGTTTTATTTACAGTCTGTGAGCACTATTTTATTAAGGACTCTCTCCTAGCTGCTGTTGCGGGCACGACAAGCTCTCCTGCTTCCACCGCCCTGGGGTCAGGCATGACGCTGCACACAACCTAATTTTAGGCAGCAAGGCACACCGCCTTCATCTTTAACAATGGCGGCTGTGCTTTCCTTTTCTTCAGCACAGCTTGCTAAACTCTATTTTTTCAATATTGTATGCTTTTGCAAAGCAGCGCAGTACGCCGCTGTCGTGCCCCCTGTCAGCCGCCTTCATCTTTAACAATGGCGGCCGCACCTTTCTTTTCTTCGATGCTGCTCGCCCAACTTCCTTCTCTCCCTTTCTTGCGCTGGGCAGGGAGGGTGAAAGTGTAATTCTAGGTCTCGCAACTGCTGGCAGACCTCACCCTATCCCTCATGGTCCAGCCCATCTCCTCCCTAGGGGAAGTTCTGTTCTATCTAATGGCTCCACCCCTGCCCCTAACTGGCTGCCCGGCTTTCTTCTCTTCCTGTCTTTGTTCCCTCCACGTTCCCAACTCTTTAACGCCCCAACTAATTTTAATAATATAGTATTTCGTGCACTTTTTAAAATTAAATAATCACTCCATTGCAAACCCAACAATATAAATAAAAAATATATAATTTATAACGCCAACAGCTTTAACTTTTACAAATGCGAGACCTACTGCATTGAAAATGCTTGTTTCTATTCCGCCCAGTCAGCCTCCTGCCAAACAAGGCTGTTGCCTAGCTTTTGCTTTCTGAATACATCGAACATAGGGTGTATCCTATCTCCTTTCTGAAGGTCACTTTGAGTTTCCATGCCGTTGACCACAGTTCTTTACCGAGGTTTCTGTTGTTGTATGACACAAGATGACATATAGAATTGGCTTCATTCAAGAAACAGAGATGCAAATACATTTTCCTTTTTTATTGAAGAGGATATGATTCCAGACTAGGCACCCAACACCTGGTTGCAATTGCATCTGCAGAGAAAGAAGTAAGAAAGAGCAGCGCATGGGTTATGCAACGGAAGACAGATAGACCATTTTTACCCCCATGAAGTACCCTTCCAACCTGGCACTCCATAGTTTAAAGGGGGGAAGCCAACCCTCATAAATCAAAGCACTACTCACATTGAGGTAGAATGAGGAGGAGCGTAGTCACAACAGACTAAAGGGATTATATTAGAGAGAGTCGATAGGCATTCTTCCCACTTTGAGGGACAGATAAAAAGGTCTTTAGACTACTGCCATAAATAAGATGCCCTCACTGTTAGTCATGCCATGGGCTGTTTATGAGGATGGTAGCCATTCATGGTGCAAGTAGTTCCACTTAGGGAGGACTAATATGGTCTGGCAGAGTCTTGCTAACAACTACCTAAAAAGTCACTTAGAATGTCTGTCAGAGGATCAATGCTTCAAGTTCTCTAAACAGGAAAACATACTGGATCGACCAAAATGGTGAAGGAAGGAGTAGTATGGCACATGGCATTTGCAATACAGTGTGTGAAGCAACATTGTTAGATTCAAGAAAGTGTAGAAAGAGATAAGGAAGTGTAGTAAGAGAAGACAGGACTTCCAACCTTGTATCAGTATGCACCCAGGACTGGAACTACACCCCTACCCAAATTTGGCACGATCAGTCCCCCCTTCACTTTCAAATGGAACTGAAGACCAATATCTTCAAGCAATTTATAGTTTATACTTCATCATTATATTAATTTGTCTGGAAGCTGGACAGCGTCTGAAGATACCCCTTTTCCTTCGAAGTTCCTATCCCTTCAGTAGCATATCTGCTAAATCTACTTCTGCCACCCTAGATATACATGACCAAATTCTGTTCCTAAACATGACCGCGTCTGCAGCTTGAATTGCACTTCACTTGACCATTAATAGAGGCATGCATATTATTAATTAAATGATAATTAATGAACATCAATTAATATAAAAAGAAAAGCATGTTAGAAATTTGTAAACCACACTCTAACAACTCAAATGAATAATTCGGAAGTAGGCGAGGACGAGGCGATATCGGCCTTAGTAACTTATCAAGGTTATGAAATGTTATATAAATGCAACTACAATGCAATACAATACAGAAATAGCATTGCTTCAGTCCTTGACAGTTTGTGTGCAATCACAGCATAACCACACAAGGATGTAAGTAAATTAGATTCTGGTGAAAAATAAGCACATAGTGCCAGATGGACTATTTGCTGCTCACAAAATACTGGTCCTGATTTGCCACCAGTATTTTTGCGCACAGTAAACAATGTTCTAAACTAAGCCATGAACAAGTAGGTTGGTTTAAAATATTCAGATTTGTATTCTACCTACGTCAATAATATTCATCAGGTAAGTCACAAATTGCAACTCACTGTGATTGGAGGCCCTCACAGGGATGCTGGCCTGCCGGGGTAAGAAGATCACCATGTCTGCGATATTGCCTTCCAATAAAATAAACTGTTTTTGTTTGAGGATTGGGAGTGGTCCTATGGACCATTTTATTATCATTCATGAAAAGGAAGGGGTCATAAAAGGACCCCTTCACTTTTGAAAATGGGTTATCACCCCACCTTGCAACCAGACTTTGGCCAAAAAACATTGATACATATGATATTCATTAAGTATTTGGGAGAGATGGCGAGTAATGCCCTTTCCATATACCAAATCACTATCTATTCGGAATCCCATTTTACGGGACGGAAAACCTTTTCTGACTCCTCAAACTGGATTAGTAAATAACAAAAGCATTTCAACTGTTGAAAACAATGAAACGGAGCATTTGCACCCACTAAAATGCTTTGTAGATCTGCCCCTCAGTTATTCTAAGTATACAACTTATATAAGGATACATTTCCTATAAAGTTCATGTTCAGGACCACATGTGAAAAATATCTTTACTATAGCAGTCTACCCAGAATAACATAAATACACTGCTTTAAATGTAGCTTGATGTTCAGGGAAATGTGCTTCCCGTGTCAGAGACATCTCACCCTTCAGCAAAGGGTGAAAGTAGTAATTAGTTGTGTACCCACAGGGGATGCAGATGCTTGTGTAAACCCTATCTGTATTACACATTATGTAGATGGAAATTTGGCCCTATTTAATTTTTGGAGGTGAACAGGACCCTGAATCCCAGGACCCTGAATGACATTTACAATGTGAAAGGGTCCACATTGTGTACACCAATGTAAGAAACTATGAAGAGTACCACTATGAATCTGCCCACAGATTTGTAGATCAATATATAAGAATCCTTAAGTAGATACTAATGATAAGATATAAGAAATTACCAGTGTGTCTGAAAAACAGACAGAGGGCTGTATTAATAATAGAGTTATGGCCCTGGAATGCGGCTCCTTTCTTGATACAGCAAGGGGATGTGTAAGAAAATGCCTGTTTTTGTCATAGACACCCCCATATTTCTGAATTAATGCTGCTGTTTTTATTTCACTCTGTCGACTGGGACTCTGCTAATCAGACCCCAGTGCATGTGCTTTTAACCCTGAAACATGTGAAAATGGGATATACACCTTAATGGCACATTTAAGTTAGCTGTAAATCCCTAGTATATGGTACATAGTCTACCTGGGGCCTGTAAGTTAAATGTCACTAGTGGACTGCAGCACACGTTGTGGAACAACTATAGTGACAATGCAAAACATGACTGCAGGCCTGCCATCAGTAACTTGACTGTACAGGAATAAACTATGAACTCAACATGTCAAATTAACCCTATTTGAAAGGCCTAAACCCTCCTTTTAAATATTAATAAGTCTCCCCTAAGTAGGCCCTAAATGGCCGTAATGTAGGGCATGTGGTAGTTAAAAGTAGGACATGTAAAAGTTAATGTTAAACATTTCCTTACAGTGGAAAGGCCTAAAAAGCTGTCTTCACTGTAACAGAGTTAGCTGTTACATGAGAAAGCATTAGGATACTATATTAAAGTTAACAAAGTTATCTACACCTAGGAGCCAGATAAAGGGTTCACTCTTAGACTTTTTAAAATATGTATTACAAATCCAATTAATTAGTAAGGTCGGATTTGTAACAAAGGCATTTATTAAAACTTCCTTTAGCCTGTCTAAATCCTCTAGAAGCCTATTTGCCTGAGCTTCCAACTATCACCCAGGAGCTGAATAACTCCTTGATTAGGTGTAAATTGGCCCTCAGAGCTGAAACAAAGGGCTTGGGTCTGGGCAGGTGTTCTGTTCCTCTGGCGGATGACCACCTAGGTAGTGCCAATAAACTCACAGGGCCGATTTATAATTTGGCGGACAGAGGTTTGGCAGTCAGGGCGATAGAGTAATTTACTCAGTTGCCTTGACTGCATCTCCGCTCGCCAAAATAAGAAATGACCACCAAGTCAAAGCGGGATTGTCTTTTTGAAAATAAAAAGGACAGTGCTCCTCTCATCATGGGAGCTCTTTCCCATGGTGAGGGGATCATTTTATAGTTTTCACTGCCCATTACCACCAGGGGTTTCCTGGCGGTGACTGGCAGTAAAAACTGACCTCTAATTCCACCCATCTAAATTACGTGGGTGGAATTAGAGGTGAAACTCCGAAGGCCCTTACTCTGTTGGGCCATCAGAGGGGTTAAACACGGCAGAGATGGAGTAGTATCCGCTGTGATTAAACCAAAGGTCCACCCACATAAATTGGGTCGGTGGACCTCAGTCTTGTGATGGAGCATCCATACCTCTAAGATATAAATCAGGCCCTTAATTATGCTTAAATGCCTTGTCATAGGCAGATGAAGCCCACACCTGGGATTGTCCCCTCCATTGTCCTTCTACACAGCCAGTCACCAATCCCAGAAGGAGAGGAGCTGTCCCCAGAACAATTTTTCAGTGACCACAAGGAAAGGTGTGCTCATTTGAGCTGGACACACATCTATGGTGGACACAAGAGCTCTGCAAACAAGAGGAACTGTTCTGACATGTTGGACTTAATTAGAGAGGGGTACTGCAGATTGTTTGCAGTAGGGCATAAGAAAACATCTGCAAAAGTGGATAGGGTTACCTCTGGGAACATTTTCCTACTGGTCAACTAGGGGCCAGGAGTCCTCCCCTCCAGTAGCGGCCCGTGGTGGGAGTACTGCCGGGCGGTGACGTGGGGCGGGGGAGGGGCAGGGTGGGGTAGTAAAGTACGGAATACGGCCGTATAGAGGTAAGTAGACATATAAATAAATAAAACGAATTTCGTTGCGCGCCGTGCATCGTCAAATGCGATGCAGCGCGCGCAACGAAATTTGTTTTATTTATTTATATGTCTACTTACCTCTATACGGCCATATTCCGTACTTTACTACCCCCCACCCTGCCCCTCCCCCGCCCCACATCACCGCCCGGCAGCACTCCCACCACTAGCCGCTACTGCTCCCCTCCCCCCAGGCAGTGCGAGGCATAAAAGTGGCACCCATGAGCAACTTCCTCAGAACACTGCTGGACCTGTGCTAGACAGATGAAGGACAGCACCTGCAGTTGAGACCTGTAAGGCAAACCCTAAAGGATGGATGGACCTACTCTCACGTGTACCCAGGACAACGAAGTGGACTTTAAGAATCCGTTGACTAATCTTGTGTTAAGCTAGAAGTACACAAAAGCTACAACAAACCCACGTTCCTGAAGGAGCCTAGCTGACCAGTTTCATCCGGACCTGCACTGGACCCTGCCGTTAGCTTCTGTTGAATGAGTCCTGACCTCCAAGTGATGTTACTGAAATACTGGAACCCTTGACTGGTGTCAAAATGTACTTCTCCTGCCCAAACCTAAAATGTGGGACTTGGAAACATTTTCAAGGACTGTAGCCGGATCTGGGCTCTCAGTGGACTAATGCGTCCATTTCCGGGGCCTCTGTTCGTCCTCATGGTCACAGGTTCAAATCCTGGTGGGTCCACTCAGCCTTTCATCCATCTGAGGTCAATAAAATGAGTACCACTGAGTTGGGTAACAATAAACAACTGTTATTCAGCGCCAAGATACTTCTGGGTGAACGTGCGCTTTACAAATACAAATGTTATGTTAAACCGACAAAAGGCTGGGGCCAAGCTGATCCGCCAGGGGTGCTTTGTCCCGGGGAAAGACTTCTCTGCAGCTCCTGCTACATTTTTCTCTGCAACAGCAAATCCGATTCAGAGGGCTTAATGCTGTATCCGATGATGTCAAACCATCTCCGGTTTGACTACAGCCTACAGCTTTGTCCCTCTGAAGAAATTTGACTTCTAGAAACGAGTTAAGTCCGGACATAAAAATATCCATTGAACCTGATGCCAAGAAGCATTTGAATGACGCTAATGGGTCCCTGGGTGCGAACTCTGGACTTTTCCTTCTCTAAGCTTTACCCGCCTTCATCACTGAGACTTCATTCTTTGACATTCCATCATTAGCAACCCCGTCTTTAGATCTAGCCTGCTGCCTTGCCCCACTGAGGACTCTACACTCTCAGAAAATTTCTGACTCAGAAGGTAACTCTTTTACCAGGACTGACCTGACCCTTGTATTCAAACCATGCTCCATTGTGGTTGACCTGAATCCTTAACCTTGTCCCAGTCTTGACAAGTTACCTGCAGTTGTCGCTTTGCACTTTTTGATGCTATTTTTATTTAAAACTTTCATAATTTATGTCTCCGGTTCCCCTTATTAGATTCTTGTTGTTTTGCTCTCATTTTGTTAATTAAAATATTCTATATTCTTATAAATTGGAGTGGAATTTTTATTGTGTTCTATGTTTCACTTTTTAACTGCTTTGGTACTTTTAAAAGCTTTACACATTTTTTTAGGTTAAGCCTGTCTGCTATGTGCCTTGGCTAGCAGGGGTTAAGCTGTCGTTTAAATCACTGAATCCTTTATTGGGCCTAGCAACAATAGTGATATTATTACTTGTAATGTACTATCATCCACCTCAATAGTAAACAAATTTCTCACACCGATTAACAAAAAAAAGGTAACTTTCAACTGACTCTGTAAATAAGTGTTTGCACATAAGCTGCAGACACCGAAAAACAGAGCAACACTTTACCCATCTCTACGGGTTTCTGATCAGGTGGATCCATGACTCTTGAGGGTGGCCTTGCAGGATCCCATTAATATGGATGCAGTCAAGCTCTTCACCTAAACCTGATGGGCTGTCGACGTCCTCTTTCGAGTCTTGAATATCAGCAAAGTGCCTGTTGCAGCGTCAGTGTCTCTGCAGGGACATCCCTGTTCATCGTTTGTATGAGACAAAGGAGCTACTCACATGTCAGGTCTTTTGGGGACTCTCTAACAAAGGGTTCTGTTATATTCCCAAGTTAGGCCCATGTAGCAAAGCAGCTTATTTCTTACATTGTCCTATTTTTCAGCAGTAACTTTTGCACATATTTGCGTGTGCGATAATGTTGGATTAGTTTCCCTGAAACTAAACTTGTTTACACATCTAGCTTTGCACAACATTATCACAATGCCCTGAACATCATGTACAAGGTCTTTTCTCTCAGTATGTACAAATTTCATCTCTATCTTCATCCACAGGGTGGCAGGGCTATCTACATATCCATAACATCACTAATCTATACGCACATCGCATGGCTGCTTTCTATTGCAAAAAGATGAGCATCCCGATAGATTAGGAGAGGAGGCACTTCAGCTGACACCGAGGGTCCTTGCATGCTGAGAATTCACCACGCAGCTGTCTGACATCTTGTGAGGGGTGTCCAGTTTGTGACCAAGACGGGGTCCTTAATTCTCTCCCATCAGGTAATGGGGTTGGATCGTCCCTTGGGGGGATTCTTGGCTCCACACCTACACACACTCTAAGTACACTTAGAGGAGGGTTCACGTAGTAGGAGTACACTTAATTACTGCCTTGTTTTATATGCCTGCATACATACATTGTTTTAGCACCATGGTAGAACTATATCTACTATTTACACTTTTGGTGCTTGTAATCTCTTTTATCTGCTTCTTTCTATTAATCATTGCAGCACATGTATTTTATACAAGAATAATGTTGGTTCAATAAATATATTGAAAACATCCCACTGTGTATTCTCTGTGTACCTCTCTGAGACTCAGTAAGCACGAGTAACTGGGCGAAAGGTTCTGTACTGTTTTGATGTTCCCTGAAGGGTCAGAGTTGTCATGTTCAGTGGTTGCCAGAAACCATTCGCTCACTGGTAAGGTTTGGGGAGCTTGCGGTGTTACTGAGAGACTAGAGGCACTAGACTATAAGCCAACATATCCTGCGGGGGTGTCCGGAATCAGTCTTTGCACCAAGCCCCTAGTTTATGTTGTCCAAACAAATGAACAGATCCTACGGATTAGTAGGAACAACACAACAGTTCCCTTGAGGGGAGTTTGCACTGTGCAGTAACTTCTTATTGAAGAACAGTTAGCCCAGCAATTGGTGGCCTTTTTACCGGTGCACATGAGTTACAGTGTAAATGCAGGTATACAGGCAAAGACAGTCCCTTGCCTGCATGGAGCCAACCGTGATGCAAATGAGGAAACACACATTTTGTGTTTTTAATAATACCAACTTTCCCTCTGCATATTATGTAATATAGAAGGAGTTTAGAAAAGCATAGCATCAAAAACCCCTTATATAATTCACTGGGAGCACACAAATGGGGGCAAACATCTGGTACACTTCATGACACCTTTTCTATTGTAGTCTCTAGATTACAGAACCTTTGCAGTATTGAATGAAAGCAAGTCATATTATTTGCACCACTTTTACATACTGAATAATGGTGCATTGAACAAAAAGTATTTTCACAAGGACAAATATATCACAGTCTAACATCAATCCATGTTTAATCTTTTTACATAATAATAAGAGGATAGAGTTTTTTTCTTTAATGTGAAATATGAGACTGGCATGGACGGGACTGTTTTTCCAAGGATCGCAAGTGGCTGAGCCTAATTCCAGTGGTGGCTGCTAATGATTGGGGGTGGTTGGGCGGGGCAGGAAGCTCACAGGCTCCTAGATTCCACTAGCAAATCACGACGCTGCTGCCACCAGCATGACAGCAGCGTCATAATTGGTCTGAGTGCTGTGCTTCGATACTCAGACAGGGGCTGGGAGGCTGTGCATGTTCTCCTACCAGGCTGTGCATTACAGCCTGGTGAAGAACATGCAAAGTGCGCATGACTATTTGGCCGGCCCACAATGGCTCTGGCCAGCCTTGCCACGTTCCCACCTAAGCCCATATGGAACAATAATATGATAATACCATTGTGTTATTATCATTTTATTGTTCTTTTTGAGCTGCTAAGAGAGCAGTGGGGTGACGCTCCTCCGCCTTAGCGGAGGAGCCACCACTGCTGAATTCAAGTTTTAAGTCACCCCTTTTTTTTCATAGTACACACCATCAGTGCAACAGATATGCCCAAATATTGTCCCTATGCTCACCACAATGGGCCTCAGAACTCAATCTATAACTAACAAATGAGATGTGAGTAAGCTGAGATGCATCTGGAGTTGTTTCTGTTCCTGGGTTGAAGGATTTTATCCTGGCCTGGCAGTTTGGGCTGGTGTTCCTATTGGAGCAAAGCCAAGGCTCATTTGCATATTACTGGTCTCTGACTATAGTGGCACAAAGGTGAAAAATGATTGATTGGGTGCTGCCCTCCAACAACAGGAGTGGCTGATATTACTTCAAGCATGCCTTCCACAACATTGTGGTTTTCTGACCAGATCCTGGGTATGCCCCTTAACGGGGGTCCGTGGAAAGTCGGATGTGCTTGAGGCTCCTGACCCTCAAATATCCTGTCATGAAAAGACAAATTTCCTTTGTCTCAATCCATTCAGGTCCAACTTGATGCCCTAATAGCTGCTCACAAATTCCCAGCACCATTCAGCTGCAGCCATGCTGCCACATGAAATTGACAGCCGGTCACCTATTCTTTTCACATGCATATGACGTCAGATTTTCACGGCCTGTCATTGAATTATTCTGTAGCCATAGTTCATGAGTCTAGGTGAAGCCATCTAGTGCCTAGCAGTATAGGTAAGCCAGAAATATTCCTGTCACTCATACTTCAGGCGAGCAGCTAGCTGTTTAACTCAATATTTCCAATCCATTCCAATTATTATTATACATTCTTTTAACTCTTCACGGATGTGTTTGAAAACCCCAGCTTAATGAGACTGACATAAATGAATTTTGATATCATGCAATTTGGCTGCGAAAAGGACAAAATCGGATAATTTTAGTAAACAGAAATTTGACACATACTAATTAAAAAGTCTTGAAAAGTGTTAGTCAAACCAGTTTAAAGGGTAAGGCATCGGAATATGATTTTTAATAAATGGATTTCGATATGCATATGAAATATAATGGATGCTTTGAAATATAGAATCGTAATGAGCCTGTGTTCATTAATCGCACCATATGCGGGGCTTTGAGTATGACTCTGGTATATAATGAATGAAAAATTATGTTCCGGATCAAAGATGAGATATGTATGTTTTGATGAAATGATGACTAACAAAGCAATACCAGTTATAATCAGATTGGAGGAGGCTTTTAAATGTCTAATTTAGATCTAACGACAATCTAATCATGATGCGCTTAGATTACGGAACACATTTTTCGATGTGTCGGGTTTTGTGTCATTTCTGACAGGTTTTAATGTGTGGAAAAAAGCCCAGTATATTAGATTGACGACCTCCATGCCATTATATGTCAACTTTGCTTTCAAAGAGTATCGTAATTTTGTCATTTTAATCAACTTTTTTTCCTTAACCAGACTTTATAAAATAATGTTATCAAGACATGTTTTTAAAACGTAAATTTATATAAAATGTATATAACATAACACCTCCTGGAACCATGCGCAAAGTTGCAGAAATCTTTATTTTTCCAAACATTTCACACATTACATGTGTGCTGCACTCTAAAGCAAACACGCAGTCCAATCTGTTTTAAAGTTTGTCTAGGCATTGGATTTTGGATTTAAAAGTGTACACATCTAGTACGATTCTATGCTGGACATCATGTACACAGCGTTGTACTGTGGTGCTGTGGCGGCAGCGGTGGCCGCCTTAGCGGAGGAGCCGCCACACAGGGGCGGCCGGCACAGGTAAATGCTGTTTGGCAGTGGGGCGGGGTCGGAATGGGGAAGCTGACAGACGACGGAATAGGTATTATTTATTTATTTACTTATACCTATTCCGTCGTCTGTCGACTTGCCCCCTCCGACCCCGCCCCACTGCCAAACAGCATTTACCTGTGCTGTCCGCCCCTGTGTGGCGGCTCCTCCGCTAAGGCGGAGGAGCGTCAACCCACTGCTTTGAAGCAGTGAAAATAAGGAAAAATAAAATGATAATAACGTAATGTTATTATCATTTATTTTGTCCTGCTGCGGCAGCTTTGTGACGGGGCGGGGCTGCTCTGCTCACAGAGCAGGGCATGGTAGGAGTGGTAGCACCCTCCTACGTGCGCAATGACTGTTTGGCCAGCCATCTCGGGCCGGCCAAACAGTCACGCACACTTCGCATGTTCTCCATGTAGGCTGCATTACAGCCTGCGTGAAGAACATTCCCAGGCCCCCAGTCCCTGGCTGAGCACCGAACCACGGCGCTCAGACCAATCACAATGCTGCATTGCAGCATTATGATTGGTCAGGGAAGCCCGGGTGCTTACCAATCACAATGCTGCATTGCAGTGTTGTGATTGGTCAGGGAAGCCTGGCTGCCTTCTTCCTGTTCCATTCCTGAGGAGAGACTCTGGAGAGACTCGGCGGTAAGGTACGTTTTATCTTTTTTTTAATAATCCCCTTATCCCCTCACCCCTGGCCCTGCCGCCCCCGATCCGTGCTGACCGCTACTGCTGTGGTGCAAAGGTGTCCGTGTGGTGCTAAGCAGCCTGTTTGTGCAACAGTGCAGGGGAGCAGAGCTGCAGCAGGCAGTATTTTGTAAATATGGCTCTGCGCTGCACTCTCTCCTAGCACAATACAGAGCAGTCATTTTGCTGGTTTTACTGTGCTACGCTATAATTTAGAAAATACACCCCATGGTATTTTCAGGTTCTCCAAAATTTTGAG
This sequence comes from Calotriton arnoldi, assembly GCA_963921515.1. Taxonomy (NCBI): domain Eukaryota; kingdom Metazoa; phylum Chordata; class Amphibia; order Caudata; family Salamandridae; genus Calotriton; species Calotriton arnoldi. The sequence continues at coordinate 88,557 of CAWUFW010014592.1, forward strand.
GTGTATAATTGGGAATGATATGAGTGTGCCACACCTAATAAAAACTAAACCGTTTTATCTGTAATTTGAGTGCAACATCAGTTTATAACCAGAAAAAGTATGAGACCATAGTTGTTGTGCTGCGTTGAACTGTAAAGTTATTAAAGAACAGGCAATCTGTTTTCAGGAAAGTGAATACATGGAAAGCGCGGTATTATAACGGCATCAAACTACATTATGCTGTATTTGGGGAGTTTGGTGAATAATAGATATTGCGAGGGAGTGAATTACAAGATGCTGAAAAATAGGGCAAACGTTTATGGTAATTCACTAAGGAGTTTCAAAATATAAATTTTCCATCTTCTTGGCAACACTTTTTTTCAAAGTTGTTTTATAAGACAGTAGGCCCCCCCTTTCACCACACCTTTCTTTTACAGATGCCGTATTGCGGTTACTTGGTCGACCCCTTGGAAATAACTTTTGTTAGGTTTATCCACCTCCACAGGCTGCCCCCCTCCTAAGGTGTCACAGATAATAATATGTAATCTGCCCTTGATGTGCTGCCTTTCCCTGACTGCTGCGAGAACTTTGATTTTTAAACATATTTATATATTTTTTTTTTTCTGTGAGTTTTATATCGCGCAACCTCGATCCGAAGGTATCAGAGCACTTTACATGAGCACCAGTTGCGTTACAGACGGACACATTCATTTTGTTAGGCACGGGGAGATGACGCGATTTGTCCAGAATCACAGGATGTAGAGCGTCCCTTCCGAGACTCAAACCCGATTCCCCAGGTTCGAGGTGGACCTCTCTAGCTGTTAGGCCACATCCTCATCCATCATATTGTCACCAATTCAATGCAATTCACTGTTTCTGAATGTGGCTGTCACGCGTCAGCACTAACATTTCAAAAAGGTAAGCAAAGATTGTTCGCCCTGGGGAGGAAGTGGTTCTATGTGAGCTGCTGAGAAGAAAACGGGTATGCTCCATACCAGGGGTCTCAAACCTTTCTGTAATGAGAGCTACTTATGTTCAATGAAAATGATACCAAGCTACTACCCGAGCTACTAATATTAGTGTTGTAATAGTGACCATATCAGACAAGATTGCATTATTAGTCACCCTATGGAAGATTATCAGCATTGATCACCTCTCTGCATCAGGCAGGGTTGCCAGTAGTAATGTAAAAAAGGCTTTGCCAATTTGGAATGCCTTTACATAGGCAATACATAACAGCCATACCTGCATTGATTGTGGCACCAAGGTAATATCAGTAATCAGTGTCCTCAATGCCACAAATCAGCTTAAACAAATTTTGGAAATTCAACCATTTCTCTCCAAACATCATCTTATCAGTTCTGAAAATACACACAATTTTGTCTGGAATACACATTTTCAAATTGTGGTCATATATATTAATTCACCAAGCAAAAGTATCTAATTTAGGGGGATGGGCTTCACACAGAGTGTTACTCACAGGTAGCTGGAGCGCCACCAGTAGACCACGAGGTACTCATTGGAGAAGCCTGCTCAATATGGCCCTATTGCCTGTGGTTGTAATATGCTTGATTATTGTGTGTCCAGTGTAAGCCCTGCTACCAGACAAGGCCTCATGGGGGTTTGCAAGGTATTGCCAAATGCATGAATAGGTGCCAGGTCAGACTGGGACAGAAAATAGTTGGGCCAGTTTTGAACTTGTAAAGTTATATAGAGGTTTTGCTGGCTAAGGGAGACTGCATGCATTTGTGCTTACTGCAGGCAAGTTTGTGGTAATATCAGGAAAATCGCCAGTAAAAACTATCCCACAGACCATAAAACCGGTACATAAACATCTAATAAATCATGACAACACCTGTCCTATCAGACCAGTCCTTCTAACACTGTACGATTGCCCTGTAGGCTGTGAGTGTATAGATGCTAGGGCGGGCATTCTATGGGGAACAGACTGCATCTTTTGGTACTCTTATGTAATTTAGACCCAAAACACATCTTGTTACGCTGTCCCTATTTTCAGTATTGGACCCTGCTTATCACATTTGCAACGAAAACAATGTCTACGAGCAAATAATGAATACAAATGATGAGATACTTACCAGTGCAAATTATAAATTTTGGGAGTACTTAAATTATGTCTCTGCAAATTACAAATAATCGCAGAAATCTTAATTTACCTGGGTTTTATAAGAATCTGTTAATATTACTGTGCTATGTATGTATTGTTAGTTATTGTAATTAAAGAAATGATTAATTTCTAATTCACATGATTGGCATCTTTGAACCCTCCATTTAGGACTAAATCCATTATCACTTGCTTTAATTTCGACATCTACATAATAACTTCATAATTGATAACTAGGGAATACCATCAGCATAAAAATGGTAAATATTGATCCATATGCATTGTTAAAGGTGTCTGCTGTCCATGCTTTGCTGCCAGCAAAATATTTTGAATCTCAGGAGAGTCAGCATCCATTCTCTGCACGGGCAGGATCGGGTTTCAGATCATTGCTCTGGGGTACAAACATTTGGAGGAGGAAAGAAGTGGAGGCTTAGCCAGCAAGATGTTATTACTAGATGACTGATTTCTAATTTAAAAACATGCACCATTACATTTAAAACATAGCAAAACCTACCTTCTCTTTCACGCTCTGTTCGGTTTATGGCTCAGTGCTCGACGATCCAGCTCTGTTTAATTGGTTAAGCATGGAATTAGTTGGGTGGCCATTGCCAATGATCATCTGTGGGGATTTTAATATAAATTTGAGGATTAATGCAATGAAGTTGGGGTTGAGCTTATACAAAGGACGGAAGCCCAAAGTTTTTAAATCATTGTTGGATCTATGTCAGATTCATGGGCTTATAGATGCCTGGATCTCGCAGGATCCCCAAGACTATGGCTTCACCTTTTTTTCAGCCCCACATCAGTCACATGCTAGGCTCGATTATTTCTTTGTGTCCCAGAGTCTCTCGATTAACTATCAGATGTTTAAATTCCCTCGGGTCATGTCTGACCACAATCCGCTAGTTCTCGAGATCCCACTTCAGGCCTTAAAGAGGGAAACATCACGGTGGACCTTTGATAGAACACTCTTAACTGATCAAGAGTACATTGCACATATGAGAACATGGGTTCCGAGATTTATATCTGAGAATAAGGGTAGCACTCGGGTGGATATAGTATGGGATGCCCTGAAAGCAGGGATAAGGGGGGAAACTTCAAGGTATGGCTGGAGGACTCAGAAAGTGGCTAAACTCTATCTACAGGAACTTTATGCTAATTTAGCAGACACAGAAACACAATTGGTCGCGGCTATTATCAATGGGGGAGAGGTGGGCCAGGCACAGACTAGGGTAGCCCTAGCCAAATCTAAAATATTAGAAATCTCTACAAAGAAAGCAGCAGGGAAATATACAGCGTGGAGATCCAAAATGTACGAATGTAGTGAGAGAGTGGGACATCTGCTTGCAGTACGCACTAGACAGAGGGTGACTCAGGGAGCTATTCTAGCAATTAATAATTAATGATCCTCAAGGAGGGGAAGTCTCAGAGGCCCCAGACATTCGGGCTGCTTTCCGACGCTTTTACCAATTACTCTATACTGAAGATACAACGGGAAGTGAGGAAGAGATGTGGGATTATCTAGCGGAGATGCCTGGGGAAGGGTTAACTAGGGAGGAGAGAGAAGTACTAGAGGCTCCCATTACGGTGGATGAGGCTGCAGGTGTTATTAGTTCCTTGGCTAACGGGAAGGCGGCAGGCTCCGATCTTATTCCAGGGGAATTTTATAAAAAACTGGCTCCCTGTTTATTAGAATTACTGGTCGAAGTTTTTCTTAAAGCCCAGTCAGGTCAGAGGGCACCCGCCTCTTGGGGGTCGGCTAATATGGTGGTCTTTCCCAAAAAAGGGAAACCAGTTAAAGAGCTGGGATCCTATAGGCCTATAACGCTAATAAATAGCGATGTCAATCAATCAATCAATCATGTCACTTATAAAGCGCACTACCTACCCGCGAGGGTCTCAAGGTGCTGGGGGAAGAGGGGGGTGGTGCTGCTACTGATCGACGAGCCAGGTCTTGAGGAGTCTTCTGAAGGCCAGTAGGTCTTGGGTCTGTCGGAGGTTGGTGGGGAGGGTGTTCCAGGTCTTGGCGGCGAGGTGGGAGAAGGATCTGCCGCCGGCGGTCGTTTCCGGATGCGGGGGACTGTGGTGAGGGCGAGGCTGGTCGAGCGGAGCTGGCGGGTGGGGGTGTAGAAGCTGAGTCGTCTGTTGAGGTAGGCTGGTCCGGAGTTGTGGAGTGCTTTGTGTGCGTGGGTGAGGAGCTTGAAGGTTATCCTCTTGTTGACAGGGAGCCAGTGCAGGTCTCTCAGGTGGGGTGTGATGTGGCTGCGTCGGGGGATGTCGAGGATAAGACGTGCAGAGGCGTTCTGGATGCGTTGCAGCCGTCTCAGGAGCTTAGCCGTCGTTCCTGCGTAGAGGGCGTTTCCGTAGTCCAGCCTGCTGGTGACGAGGGCCTGGGTGACTGTTTTTCTTGTTTCGGTGGGGATCCACTTGAAGATCCTGCGGAGCATTCGGAGGATGTTGAAGCAGGATGAGGAAACGGTGTTGACCTGCTTAGTCATGGAGAGGGTGGGGTCGAGGATGACCCCTAGGTTGCGTACGTGGTCGGTGGGTGGCGGGGCTGTTCCCAGTGATGTTGGCCACCAGGAGTCGTCCCAGGCTGAAGGGTTGGAACCAAGGATGAGGACCTCCGTCTTGTCCGAGTTCAGCTTCAGGCGGCTGGTCCTCATCCATTCGGCGACGGCCTTCATTCCTTCGTGGAGGTGGGCTTTGGCGGTGTGAGGGTCTTTGGTGAGGGAGAGGATCAGCTGTGTGTCGTCGGCGTAGGAGATGATGTTGAGGTTGTGCTGTCGGGCGACGTGGGCGAGGGGTGCCATGTAGATGTTGAACAGCGTTGGGCTGAGGGAGGAGCCTTGGGGTACGCCGCAGATGATCTTGGTGGCCTTGGATCGGAAGGGGGCGAGGCGGACGCTTTGTGTTCTGCCGGAAAGGAAGGATGTGGTCCAGTCCAGGGCCTTCTCTTGGATCCCGGCGTCGCGAAGGCGTGTTCGTAGTGTGTGGTGGCAGACCGTGTCGAAGGCGGCTGATAGGTCCAGGAGGATGAGGGCTGCTGTTTCTCCGTTGTCTAGCAGGGTCCTGATGTCATCGGTGGCGGCGATGAGGGCGGTTTTGGTGCTGTGGTTGCTGCGGAAGCCGGACTGGGAAGGGTCCAGGATGTTGTTCTCCTCGAGGTAGCGGGTCAGTTGTTTGTTGACGATTTTCTCGGTGACCTTCGCGGGGAACGGGAGCAGAGAGATGGATCGGAAGTTCTTGAGGTCCTTGGGGTCTGCCTTGGGTTTCTTGAGTAAGGCGGTGATCTCGGCGTGCTTCCAGCTTTCCAGGAAGGTTGCTGTCTCGAAGGAGATGTTGATTATTTTCCGGAGATGGGGCGCGATGGCTGTACTGGCTTTGTTGAAGATGTGGTGAGGGCATGGGTCTAGCGGTGAACCGGAGTGGATGGTGTTCATGATCTCGCTGGTGTCCTCGTCGTTGATGTTGGTCCAGGAGAGCAGGCGGTTGTGGGGGCAGTGGTCTCGGTGGTTGCCGGGCGGTCGTGGTGTTGAAGCTGTCGTGGATGTCGGTGATTTTGCGGTGGAAGAAGGTGGCCAGTGAGTCGCACAGGTCTCGCGACGGCTGGATGTCGTTGGTGTTGGAGCTGGGGTTGGAGAGTTCCTTCACGATGTTGAAGAGCTCTTTGCTGTTGTGTGCGTTGTTGTCTAGGCGGTCTTTGAGTGAGGCCCTTTTGGCGGATCTGACTGCGGGTGGCGCTCTTGTGGGCGGCGTAGCTGTCCGCTGTCCGTTCGTGGAGCCAGATCTTCTCCAGTTTTCGGCATGTTCGTTTGGAGGCCTGGAGGTCTTCGGTGAACCAGGTGGCTTTCTTGCTGGTGTGGCTGTTGGGCGGATTCTTGAGCGGGGCGAGGGTGTTGGCGCAGTCGTCGATCCACTGTCTGAGGTTGCGGGCGGCGGTGTCGGGGTCGGAGGGTTCGGCGGGTGGGCTCAGGGCGAGGGTTGTGGTTAGCTGGTCTTCCGTGACTCTGCTCCAGCAGCGGCGAGGCATTTGTTCGGTGCGGTGGTGCGTGGTGGGCTTCCTGTAGGTGAAGTGGATGCAGTGGTGGTCAGTCCAGTGGGGTTCGGAGGTGTGGTTGAAGGAGACGTGTGGGCTTGCGGAAAAGATGGAGTCGAGCGTGTGGCCGGCGGCGTGGGTGGGTGTAGTCACGAGCTGTCTGAGTCCGAGGGTGGCGAGGTTGTCGATCAGGGTGGTGGAGTTGGTGTCCTTGTTGTTCTCGAGGTGGAAGTTCAGGTCCCCGAGGAGGATGTAGTCCGTGGAGGCGATGGCGTGTGTGCTGACGAAGTCAGCGATGGAATCGCTGAACTGTGGTCGGGGTCCGGGGGTCTGTAGATGAGGGTTCCTCTGAGGGTGGTGTTGGGATCGGTGTGGATCTGGAAGTGCATGTGTTCGGCGGTGCTGAGGGTGTCGTCGGTGTTGGTTGAGACTCTGAGGGTGTTCCTGTGGACGATGGCGATGCCTCCTCCGACTCCGTTGGTGCGGTCCCTGCGGGTGATCTTGTATCCGTCCGGGATGGCAATGGCGATGTCGGGGGCTGAAGCGGGATTCAGCCAGGTCTCCGTCAGGAATGCGACGTCTGGGGAGGTTGAGTCGAGAAGGTCCCAGAGTTCGATGGCGTGTTTGCGGGCGGAGCGGGTGTTGAGGAGGATGCATCTGAGGTAGTTGGGTTCTTTCCTGGGCGGTGGTTTGGCGGGGCGGGTGCTGGCGAAGCTGCAGTTCCGGCAGGTGAAGGGCCCTTGGGTGCGCTTCGGGGTGGCCTGGTAGCAGGCGTGATCTTTTCCGGGGTTGAGTGTGTGGAGGGTGCTGGCGTCGTATCGGCGTCTGTTGATGTGGCGGGCGCGGGGGATGCCCGGACCATGGGGTCTGGCGCTGGGCGCGGTCACGGCGCGGACGGGCGCAGACGGGCTTGCAAGATCTATGCCAAGATTTTGGCAAACCGGTTAGCTGGAGTGGTTAAAAAACTAGTTTCTCCGGTCCAACATGGGTTTGTTCCGGGTAGGAGCACAATCGACCATATCCAGAGGGTAATTGCTCTCTTTGATGCGGCCGAGATTACGGGAGACCCTATCGGGCTGATCCTGCTAGATGCTGAGAAAGCCTTCGATAGGGTCTCCTGGCCGTTTTTATGGGCAACTCTTGAGAGTAGAGGGTTCGGCGCTGGCTTTATTAAGGCTATTTCAGTAATGTACAACAACCCGGTGGCCAGAATCGCCATCATGGGGGAACTGTCAGGTCCGGTGTCAATAAGCAGGGGGACGCGTCAGTGATGCCCATGCTCCCCCCTGCTATTCGCTCTGTACATTGACCCTTTGGTCAGGAGAATTATGGATAATAATCAGATCTTAGCTGTACATAGCGATGGGGGGAGCACTAAGATCTTGGCGTATGCCGACGATCTAGCCATCATGACCCCTAACCCACTTGGAGCACTAGCTGAAATTGAAAGGGAAGCAGAGATTTTTGGGCATATTTCGGGGTATCGCCTTAACTCCAACAAAACTCTTGTTGTATTAGGTAAAGGACTCCAGGCTAGTGACCCTCAGGTTGTTCAGAAGGCAACATATTTGGGGGTCGAGATAATGGCAGAAGTGTCTAAGATTGTGGAAACCAACCTGGATCCATTGCTTCCAAAATTTAAAGCAGATTTTCAGCATATAGATAATCTTAAATTAAGCCTTGTGGGGAGGTGCAATGTCATCAAAATGGTGTTCTTACCAACATTTTTATATTTTTTTAGGGCAATTCCGCTGGCTATCAATAATACATGGTTCAAAACGATAAACCGCTATTTACCAAATTTCTCTGTGCCAATTGTCGTCCCCGGAGAGCTCTCAAATTCTTGATGCTACCCAGGGAGAGAGGAGGATGGGCGGTCCCGAACCTTCAGCTATATCACTGGGCTGCTATATTATCCAAAATAGGAAGCCTAATCGGGGTGGAAATTGATCAATCACAGGGGCGGGTCCCGTTTCAATATATGATTTATTGTTAGGGTCAGGGGCCAGGGGCTGTCTCCTATATTATACTGATTTTAAGTACTACAAAAGAGTGAAATTTAAGACACTAATGTGTGCTTTTAAAACCTGGGTTTCCGTTCGTAAAAGGTTCGGTATGGGCCTAATCCATGCTTACACCCCACTGTATGGTAATAAATCACTCCCCAGCATTTTTAATGATGGATTTATGAAAATATGGAACAACAAAGGAGTTAGGATGGTTGGGGACATTATGGATTGAACCGGGATGAGTACATTTGACGTAATTAAGGAAACTTTCGGGGTGGATAATAGGCATTTTTAAATACCTTCAGATAAGAGATTTCTTAGGGAGGAAAACCGGAGGCAGGAACGGTTTTGATCGAGTGATGTTGGTTGAGATACTACTCAAGGGGTCTGGTACACTCGGTGGGATCTATAAAAAGTTAATGGAGACAATGTCGGATGACCTACCCAAACATCTGGAATGGTGGCAAGAGCGGCTAAAGGTAGAAGCGGGGGAAATAGAAGATTCTTTAAATATGGCCCAAACCTCTTGTATTGCTACAAATCTCCAATTACAATGCTTCAAGACCTGGTTTAATCTCTACATAACACCAGAGAAGATTTCCAAATGGGGAGGAGGTGCGGGAACAACATGTCCACGTTGTAGCCATCCTGCGGCAGATATCGTGCACATGTTTGCTTCCTGCCCTGAGCTGGGCCTGATCAAAAAGGAAGTCGGTGCCATCCTTGAATCCCATTTGGGACAGCGAGTAGAGATGACATCTCAGCTGATAGTATTGGGGGTGAGTAGCTCTCATCTACCTGCCCGGGCTCAAACTTTTCTCTATGTCGCTATGACAGTGTTTCGGCTCTGTTTGGCCACCCATTGGCTTGATCCTGTACCCCCTACGGGACAACAATGGCTGGGGAGACTCCTAGCAGTTTTTAGGCTAGAAACTGCAGTATATGCCAGAAGGGGGCAGAGATCAAGAGTCACGGGGATGGGTATATGGGCTCCTTTGACAAGATGGTTGGAAAATTGCTAAGCGGCGGGTTGGAGAAATAAAGTTTATATGTATTTTTGTTTCTGCACCAATCCGGTGCTTTAATAAGGGCCAGTTATTGTTTGCCTCTATCTCCAGATTGTGTTTCTCGCCAAATATGCCTTTTTACTCTATTGCTCCTTACGCTGTCTCCCCTTTCCCTTTTTTTTTCTCAAGCCAGAGGCTGAATACATTTCTTTATTATTGTTTTTCTTTTCTTTTTTTTTTTTTGGGCTTTTCTTTTGTCTTACTAGGACCAGCCAGGGTGGGGTGGGTGGGAAGCTCTTAGGGGTGGGAAATATTGGATATATTTGTATTTCTTTATATGTTGTATACTCTTGGGTACTAAAAATCAATAAAGAATTGTTATAAAAAAAATTAAAAAAACAGCAAAACCTAGATGAGGAGACAGGAGGTTGACAGGATCCTCTGACAGGGGCTCACCAATGTATGCCCCATTTCTGCAACTAACAAACACCATCTGCATGCCCACTGCAACAATAGATGTGTCTCACTCTCTTACTCTGGTTCCTGGAATATACTGGAGCGTTATTCAGTTATCAATCTCTTTGCCTTTTTTCACTATCATAAGGTAGCCATGCAAAATATGCAGGTTTGTGCTTGGATTATGAGAGAAATTACCTACACCAGACAGACCTATAATCAGCATGCAACACTCTAAAGCATTCCAAGTTTGTCCCTAGGCAGGTTAACATTGGGATTGTGTGCTATGAGAAATTGGGTTGTTGGATAGAGGGGGTGTGAATCACTGAAGTCACTAAATTAACCTGTGCTTAGCCCTCTGGTAGCTTGACTGAAAAAAATCAGGCTTAACTTAGAGGCAATTTGTAAAGCATTTATGCAGCACACAAACAGCAACAAAGTGGAAACATAACACAAGAAAAATCCCAATTAGTAGCACCAGAGATATGCAATTTTAAAGGCTTTGGCTTAAACAGTGCTTAGAAACACAAAGCACAAACTTTGGTTATCTGGTCGTGCCAGACTGAGACAAGTCACAAGTTCAGACCGACCATGATGGAACATTGGCTGGATATGGGGACCAAGTTAGTCCCGCTGAGACTTGATTACTACAGAAATGTACCTTAAATTCTGGTTGTGGAGCCCGAGAAAGGATGCAAGGTTCGCGCCAAAGAGGAATCGTGCAGCAGCAGTTCTGATGAGCTGCAAAGGCTGCGATGTGGGCTTGCATCGAGCCTGTGTCATGCTGCATTGGTTCCAATGAGAAGCTGTGAGCTCCAGGTCAAAGATGCATCGTGCAGTGGCGGTTCCAATTAGCAGAGCAGGCTGTGAATCAGGCTTGCATTGGGGAAGCTTTGCTTCAGTTCTCATGAGGAACTGCAGAGAGCTGCATTGGGTTTGCGTCACACTGCATCGGTTCTGATGAGACCACCGCTGGGCTGGCAGAGCACTTTTAGCCCCCCTTCCAAGGGCCAGGACTGGAGGGGGGTGGCATGGTGAGCAAAAGAATGATGGATTTAACCCAGATCTCTTGATTGGGGGTGAATGTTTTGATTTGTTCTGCATTCCGTCCATCAATTGTGTGTCTTTTGCTTTCTCGCCCTAAGTGCGCCGGGTATGCCCAGACGTGGGTCCCGGGCTCACTGTGCCACTGGATTCAAGCTATCCTGGCTGAAGAGAGGTGAAACCCCGAAACCGGTCCTAGGATGCTTATTTCCGGTCCAGGGAGGACCTGGCTTGGCAGTTCGGGCTGGACTGTTCCCATGAGGCACAGGGTCAAGACTGATTTGCATATGGTCAGGTCTAAACTGGGGTGGCATGGTGAGCAAAAGAATGATGGATTTAACCCAGATCTCTTGACTCGGGGTGAATGTTTTGATCATTCCGTCCATCAATTGTGTGTCGTTTGCTTCCAGGACTGGAGGCGCACCACTTGAGGGGATAAGACTGACAGCAGGAAGAGTCCAGGAGCAGGGTTCAGGATGGTTGAGGCCTTTTCTGTCCCAGAGGCTCTGATCAGCATGCCAGCAAACTAGCCCTTGGAGTCACTCTGGTGGTCTTGGGTTCAAGGTGCATTTTTCAGAATTGTGACAAAAAATCTGACTTTACCACTAAATAGGGTTTTAGATTACAATTTTGTAGACACCAAACTCAACATTCCTACCTGCTCCCAATTGAAAGTTATCATTTATTAAATGTAATAAGGTAACCTAATGTTTTCCCTTGGGAGGGGCAGGCCTTGCTGTGGGAAAAAACAAATATAAGAGTTTTTCACTACCAGGACATGTCAAAGTAAAAAAGTATGTCCCACTTTTTGAATACACTGCACCCTGCCCTATGGGTTGTTTAGGGCCTAGCCTAGACTTATTAATATTAAAAAGCCTAGACGTATTAGTATCAGGTCAACATGGCAGTTTAAAATTGAACACACAGAATGCAATAGGATGCATGTATTGCAAGACATGTTTGGAGGGCTGTTTAGGTGGGTGGCACTAGGGGTGCTGGATGCCCACTGGTAGTATTTAATTTACAAGCCCTCTGTACATGGAGTACCATTGTCCCAGGTACTTTTAATTAAATTGCATGTGCCAATTGGGTGTAAGCCAATTTTACTATGTTTAAAGGCAACAGCACAAGCACTGGTCATTAGTGGTAAAGTGCACAGAGTCCTAAGGCCGATGAAAATGAGATCATAAAAAATGGGAGGATGCAGGCAAACAGTTTGGGACAAGACCACCCTAAGGATGACAGATCTAACAGGTACTGAGCAATCCATACTATCAGTCAGTCAAACTTTATTTCGGTCATATACCATAAAAGTCACAAATCAAAACAAAATACAGTGCATAAGCCCAGTTAAAAACACAGTTAATAATGAAGCTTGACTATTAGAATACAATGTGGCCTCACTTGGGTGACAACAAGACAAATCCCATAAAATCATAAAACCGTAAATTAGAATAGTGATTAAAAAAACAATATTTACATTACAAAAAAAATTCGACATTAAGATCACATATAAGATTTACATGTATGCTAAAATTAAAGTACTCAACATCCAAGAAGTATTACTCAAAATAACAGGGTCTTGCGACAGAATGTTTCTCGCAGCCAATAAAGGGTTAGTGTGAGTTAATGTTGTGCAGAATCGGCCAAACACTCTCTAGAAACTTAGCAATCGAGAACAGAATGGTGGGCGAAGTGTCGGCCCTGCAAATTCTAAGTGTGAACCTGTACTGGTGCACTCCTAGCAAGCATAGAAGAGGGACAACCCATCGCTTATACTGCTTGTAGTAGAAAGGTAAAAAAACAACAAATGGTCATCAGTTTCCTCGCACCCATTGCATGCTGGGCAGAGATTACTTCCCCCAGGCCACATTTCCATTCGGAAGTGAATGAGGCTTGGGGAAGACTTCCTAATCCAAGCCTTATATAAAGGGCTTTAGTGGAGGGTGGATCAATCTGGTCCATAGAGGCCTCAAATGCCGGACAGGGCTTAAACACTATGAGATGAACGCTATAGTATCCCAGGTTTGGCTGGTTATTCAGCTTTATCTCCTCATGTTCCCAATAGAGAGATTTCAACTCTTTAATGGAGGAGGATGTGATGGCAGAAGTATTTACACAGAGCTCTTGCATCCCAAGTGACTAGATGGTCTGTTTAATGTAACACAACCATGGTAATAAAGCCCCACTTTTTGCCTACCCAGGATGTCTTTCAAACCTGCCTTGTAGTCCATATTATAACTTCCTGTTGGTGAATTTGAAAAAAGGACTACCACAAGGGTCAGCCATTGTTATTTAATAGTTATATTGTGCCACACACCAGGCTGATACAATTTTATGTAGTGACTTTTTATAATTATATAGATAATATATATTTCATCCTTAATTTGTGACCCGCAAATCTGGGGTGGATGGGGCATTTCCAAAATATCTTGGGGCAATATAAAGTGTAATGTGCAAGAACCAACAGAAAATGAATCCAAAGATCATTGTGATTATGGGGGTTGTGGCCTTGGGCAACCAAAGCACGTTAACTGGCAGTGTTAGGCGACCAGTTACTGGGTGAGAAAATATTGGGTTCTGGAGATAAAACCACTTGTCAATGAGGAAAAACATGTTAAAAGTAGTCCAAGTGAGCTTCTCTCACCACAGAACTATTGCCTGATTTCTTTTTTTTTTTTATTTCCTGCATAAGGCTCAGACAGTCATGACACTGGTGACGCCCAGATTGGACTATGCTAACAGCATCTATATTGCCTTACATGAATTCCTTGTGAAAAGACCGCAGAGACTGCAGAATGTGGCAACATGCCTGTATAGGTATCTGCAGGAAAGGAATCACGTATGACCTACATTGGCTACTCTCCACAGAGTTCAGATTAGAACATAAATTATCTTTATGACACTATCATGCTTATGCCAAGTCTTGCTGGAGAATCAGCCAGTAAAGCTTCCAGTGGAAAATACAATTACCACAGGGCTGTGGAAATCCCTCAGCTGATTTAACCAGCAAAGCACAAGTTTCCCAGTTCAGAATGGGGTATAACATCGTGCTTCCATTTTACCATCTTTTAAAAGCACACAATTCCCTTTTTCAAACTGCTTTCCTTCACCACCTTGGGTCCAAGAGAAATTTGCATATGACTTGAAATGTGAAATTGACCACATGAATGACTGTGAAGGGGTGCGTGAGTTGCCTTCCTCATGAGAGGCAGAAATAACAGCTGCGACTTTCTAGTGACCAAGTTTATGATTTCTGTAATGTTGTGAGCCCGCTACGACCCAACACTTAAGATGCCCATACAGGGGGTCTCCCTCATTCCCCCATGAGCTTCAAGACTATGGTTGGGCTTGACCTCCTACGTTTCAGTACCCAACTCACTGGTGTCCATGTCTTTATTGATGCAAGAGCACACATGCCATGTTACATTCCGAATGAGAAGGTCGCAAGGACCCTCTGCATGCACCAGCGGGCTCTGTCTCCCCTGCTCCCAACCTGCTGCCTCACCATCCGGCCCACAGGTGCAGCATAATGGAGGTCAGAGGTCTCCAGTGACCTTGTGTGCATGTAATTGCGATAATGTGATTGTTTCTCAAGCATCTTCATCCATAAATCTGTGAAAATGTGAATCCTCATCAAGAGAAGATGACAAGACTACAAAGAGGTGGCTCTCCACCAAACAGGGGTACTTCCTCTTGACTAAATGAAGTACATGTTTCTTTCTTTCTTGGAGATACCTTCATAATCCTCTGCAACAATAACGTATAACAAAAATCAGCTGGAAACACGCTCTGGACCTTTTATTAAGCTGCCCATCAATGTGGGGAAAGGCAGGAAGACCTTTGCATACTACTAAGTAAAACTGGGAGGAGGGCCATGTGGCCCCCTTCCTCAGGCTGATTTTAACCCCAGGGACCCCATCCCCTGGGGCTGGGCCATGCGGTCCCCCTCTCCGGGCCGATTTTGGCCCTGGGGACCCAATCCTCCTGGGTCCAGCCACAATTCAATGGGGGAGAGGGGCCGCATGGCCTGTCTCCCCTGGCCAATTGCAGCCTTAGTGACCCCATCCCTCTGGGGCTTGGACACATCTCCTTGGGTGCCCTGGACCCACGCAGGGCACCCAGTGTGCATTTTGGGGACTGCGGTGGCAGCCTCAAGGCCCCCATGATCCCAGTTGGCTCCCCTCTTCCGTCAAGAGCCAGCATTGCTCTTGCACACAGGTAGCTGCTGGAAATGCAGCTCCCTGCATGTGAGAGCAATATTTTCATCTCTTTCCCTGCCCACATGACAGCGGGTATGGAAAGAGATGAAAACTCCGCTTCCAGCGAGCAGGAGCAGTTTGACATCTCCCGCTTGCTGAAAGTGGAGTGTTTTCTCTTGCTCGGTGGGAGCTGTCAGCTCCTGCCAAGCAAAAGAAAACAGCTAGCTCCCGAGGTTGGGCACCTCAGGAGGGTGGCGGGTCCCGAGGGCCATATATGGCTACAGGAGGGGGAACATGCAGCCCAACTCCTTTGTTCTGCATGGACTGGCCCCAGGGAGGTGGTGGCCCTTTGGCCATATATGGCCCGGGATGGCCCCCCTTCATGTCTAAATTTTGGATTTGGCCTCTGGGAGGGGTTGGTCCCCAGCCTGAGGGTCCGCATAGAAGCCCTCCATATTGTTTATTTTAGCGCTGGGGAGGTGGTGGTCACTGGGGCTTCTAAAAGCCCTAGGAGAGGGGATTGGAGCAGCCCCCTCCTTTTTTAAAGAAGCCCGGGGAATTGGTGGTCTTCAAGCCCGGGGGGTCCTCATGGACCCCCCATATGTACATGTAGCCCCTTAGAGATGGTGGCTCCTGTGTCATTAAAAATGCCCTTGGAGGGGGACCACATGCACCCCCTCCATTATTTTGTTTAAAGTATTCATGCCACCTTGGACCTGGCCCACCAGGGGGCTGAATTAAAAACAAGCGCAGGAGACCACACTTGTTTTTTTAAATGTTTGCTGCAGATTCATGACTCCGTTATCAGTAATGTCATCAGTGATGTCACGACCATGTCATGAGTGATGTAATATGTGAGGCCATAAGCAGTGCATTGTGAGGGTGTGAGCTATAGTTAACTCTGGTAACTATAACTTGTGAATTTCACTGGTTTTGAATGAGTGAAATCTGAGCCTAACTATAACGTCCCTGCAACCTGCTTTTTTCAGTAAATTTCTAAGGTTTTTAAAATTCTATTCCCTAACTGTAATGTCTCTGTAACCTTCGCTTATGTCAGTGAATTTCTACATTTTTTTAATGTGATTTCCCAACTATAAAGTTCCTGCAACCTTTGGTTCTTTCAGTGAATTTCCATGTTGTTTTAAATTTTATTTCTTAACTGCAACCTGTCACTTTAACGAGTTGGTGTGTGAGTGGCCGTATAGGTTAGTGAGTGGCTGTGTGTGTGGCTGTATAGGTCTGTGAGTGAGTGTGTCAGTGTTTTGGTGGATGTGTTAGTGGGTGTAAGAGTGGCTGCATGGGTTGGTGAATCAGTGTGTGAGTGGCTGTATGGTTATATGAGTGGGTGTGTGAGTGGCTGTATGGGTCTGTGTGTGGATGGGTGAGCGTCTGTATGGGTCTGTGAGGGGGTATGTGAGTAGCTCTATGGGTCAGTGACAAGGTGTGTAAGTGGCTGTATAGGTCTGTGAGTGGGAGTGTCTTAGTGGGTGTGTGAGTGGATGTGTGAGTATGTCTCTGGGTCTGTGAGAAGGTGTGTGAGTGCCTGTACAAGTCTGTGAGGGGTATGTGAGTGCCTGTGTGGGTCTGTGAGCAGGTCTCTGAGTACCTGAGTGGGTCTGTAATTGGGTCTGTGGGTGCCTGTGTGAGTGTGTGAGTACCTGTGTGGGTCTGTGAGTGCAAGTATTGGTGTTGGTCTGTGAATGGCTGTGTGAGTGCCTGTGTGCATCTGTGTGTGTGTGGGTGGTGCTATGAATTCTGGGCATTTGCATACTTAGGGTATTTAAAGGGAGAACATTGGTCTCTGCTCTCACCAGGAGACGACAAGAAAGAAACCACTCATCACAGTCACTATAGACCAGATTGCACTCCAATAGATCAACAATGAATTAATCTCCATTAAGGATCTCATATCGTTTTTTAACGTGGAATACGAGGGGAAACACGCTTGCTTTGCTTTTATAAAGCGGAAGAAGTTAGCATAATTTGTGCTTTACAGAAGTGGAGCTTTAACTGGGGCACCTGCTACATTTATATTTGTAAGTACTTCCTGTTGAGGTTTAATTTCTGTGAAATGAGCATCCGGGCCATAATGAAACCTCGTTTTTCCAAGAAGAATCCACAGTTTTGCCGAAAATGTCTACCCAACTGGAGTATTTTCTGCTGGTCAATTAGAACATTCTACCTCATTTGGTAAATGTCTAGTGCATATTCTACACTACAGCTCTGTAAAGCACCACAAGCAATGTCTCCAGTAACCTTGTATGCATGTAATTTTGGCAATGTCATTGTTCCTGCAGCGTCTTTATCCACAAATCGTGATAACATTAATCCTTGTCAAGAGAAGACCACAAGACTACAGAGAGGTGAATCTCCACCGAGCAAGGGTACTTCCTCCTAACTATATGAAGTAAGGGCTTGTTTGTTTGGTGGAGATGGCCTTGTATTCCTCTGCATCAAGAACGCGTATTCAAAATAGGTGGGAAACAGGCTCAGGGGCCTTTTGGTAAGCTGTCCATCAATGTGGGAAAAGGCGGAAAGATCTTTGCATACAAGTAAGGCAAACGGGGGTGGCCACACATGCGGAGCTTGCGGATGATTTTAGGCATTTGCATACTCAGGGTAATTAAAAGGAAGACCCATGGTCTCTGTTTTTTATTATTTATCAAGGAGAGGGGGGCTGGGAGGCGTCCCTCCTTGGGCTGATTTTGCCCCGGGGACCCCATCTTCCCCACCTGGCCAGAAAACAATGGGGACGCATGGCCCACCCCCTCTGGCTGATTTTGGCCCCAGGGATGTCATCCCCCAGGGCCCAGTCTTTTCATGCTTGGTGCCGTAGAGCTCACCCAGGGCACCCAGTCTCCAGCGTTGAGGTTTACAGGGGGAGACTTAGTGTTCCTGTGGTCCGAGTGGGCTCCCTGCCTCCTGCGGGAGCCAGCATTGCTCCCACACACAGGGAGTTGCTAAATAAGCAGTTCCCTGCATGCAGGAGCAATATTTCATCTGGTTCATGCCCGCATGACAGCAGGCAGGGAAACAGATGAAAACTCTGCTCCCTGCAAGCAGGAGAAATTTGACAGCTCCCACTTGCTGGGAGTGGAGTTACTGTTTGCTCTCGTTTGGTGGAAGCTGTTGAAGCTCCCGTCAAGCAAGAGCAAACAGCTATGTCCCAGGGGCAGGCACCCCAGAACATAGGGAGCAAGCCCTGGGGGGTGGCGGTCCCCAGGGCTAATAAAGGCCCCAGGAGGGGGGCCACACGACCCCTCTCCTTTGTTCTTTTAGGTGCTGCCCTGGGGAGATGGTGGTCCCTGGGGCCAAATTCAGCCCGGGAGAGAGGCCGCACAGTTCCCCCCCACTTTTTCCTCTACTTCTGGCCCGAGAAGGTGGTGGTCCCTTGACCCCTACAGGACTAAGGAGGGGGGTCTGCACTGCCCCTTCCAATTAAGTAATAAAGCCCTGTGGATGTGGTTGTCCCTGAGGCACAGTTGTGGCTAAGGATTGAAGTCCATGTGGCCCCCCTCCATTACATCTATAAAGCCTCCCTCCAATTAAAATAATAAACAGCCTGCCCTGGGGAGGTGGCGGGCCCCGGGCCAAGATTGCCCCTCAGGGGAAGTGGACCTCAGCCCCTGCCCATATTATTTATTATTTATAATAATAAATACCCACAACCTGGCCCACCCGGGGGATCAGCTAGAAACAAGTGCAGGAGACCGTGCTTGATTTCTTTTTCAATTTTGCCGTCAATTGAAAAATCTGTGGCAAAAATGCGGAAAATTGAAAAAAAAAGGGTTTGTTTACCCTGGAGGGGTCCCTAGGGGACCCCAGCAACAAGACCAGGGGGTCAGGGTATTCCTACCCTGCCCGTTATCTTTTTGTTTGCTTTCTGTTTAGGACTTGGCTAAGACCGAGTCCCTAAGTGGCTGCCGACACTTCCTGGTTGAAGTGTTTGGCAGCCAATTAGATCTCTGCATGAGATCTATAGGATTTGCGGAGGGTTCATGCCTCTAGATATGCACATTTGTTTTTTCTTTAATTTTTCCAAAACTACAGAACGGATTTACACCAAATGACAAAATGTGCTCTTTCAGTACCATGAGCTACCTTTCTGCTAAATTTGGTGTTATTTTATTCAGCGGATCTGGTTGTAGTCATGTCTAAAATCTCAATGGGAATTAACATTGGAAACTCACTTTTTTTGACCCCAACTTGCTTTTGACACCCCCCACCCCATTTGACGGATCACCCTGAAACTTTCCATGCACAACTAGACAGAGTACGGCCCTTTTCCTGGCAAATTTCATGAATATCTTTCAAATGGTGCCAAAGTTATAAGCAAGTCAAAAAACTATTTTCCTATGGAAACTAGGTCCTAACTATAACTACCAACTAGAGACCGGCAGTAGGTAGTATATAGTTATAGTTGTAGTTGGGACCTAGCTTCCACAGGAAGAGCGTTTCTTTGGCATCATTTGATGAATCCTCATGAAATTTTATAAACTAGTTTGACGCTCACTTCAGCTGCTGTCTTGAAAATTTCGTGGTGATCCACCAAGCAGGGGCCGAGAAAAAGTGGGGGGGTAGCAAAATGCTTTTCCCCATGTTAATTTCCATAGGAAACTTTATACACTGCTACAGCCCGAACTGCTGAACGGAATTGCACCAAATTTGACAGAAAGGTAGCTGTTGGTCCAGAAAGCACCCTTTTTGTTAAATGGTGTAAAATTGTTAAGTAGTTGTGGAGAAATGTAAATGTTTTTAAGATATGCAACTGGGGACGTAGAAGATCCACGACCCCACCCAAGATCTTCTGCTGAGATCTGGTTGGCTGCCATGGCTGCCAACACTTCAAACCATGAAGTGTTGGCAGTCATATTGTGACTCTGTTAAACCATGTCACAGGAAAAAACATAAAAAAGAAAGGGGGAAGGGTATAAAACCCTGGCCTCCCCCCCAGGCCTCTTGGGGTGTCCCACTGGGGCCACTCTGGGCCAAAAGAGCATTTTAAAAAAATTAATTCCTGGGAGTCACCCTGGATCCGTGAATCCCGCCAAAAATATTTTTAAAAATTAAGTGCCGGCCCCCACTCTTCATTTTAAATCACCCCCTAGGTGGGCCAGATCCAGGGGGCATGTGTATAATATGCAGGAGGCTCTAGAGTGTCCTTGGGTGCTAACAAGCCCTCCTGTTACCTGCAGTAAGTCCCACACAGCAAAACTGCTGTGTGGTATTCGGAGGTCACGCCCCTTTTTTCACCACTCTGCAAACTCGTCTCCTGGCGCACTGCTGGTTGGGAGATGATGTCCTTTGTGATGCTGAGGGTTCTTCGGGGCCCAAAAGCCCACCTGTTACCTCCAGTAAGTCTGACATAGCAGTATTCCTGAGAGTTGGTCAGGAGCCCCGCACCCTTTCTCCACCACTCTTCAAACGCAACTACTAGTTAAAGTTAAAAAAACATAGAAATTCATTTGAAAAACCAAAGGTTACAGGGACATTATAGTTAGGAAAAAGAATTTGATAAACCTTAGAAATTCACTTAAAAAACAAAGATTACAGGGATGTTAAAGTTAGGAAATAGAATTAAAAAAAACTTAGATATTTACTGAAAAAAACAAAGGTTACAGGGACATTATAGTTAGGCTCAGATTTCACTTGTACAAAGACAGTAAAATTCGGCAGTTATAGTTAGCAGAGTTAACTATAACTTACACCCCCGCAATGCACTGCTTATGATCTCACATATTACATCACTCATGACATGGTCAGGGACATCACTGATGGCATCACTGATGACATCTCAAATTACATTTTGAGGTATATCACATCCATATATATATTTCTATATAAAACACATACTCAATAAAACCATAAAAATATAACCAGTTCAATAACAAAAAATATATTAACTAATTTAGGCAATAAATAAAATATTACATATTTCAAACCCCAAAATCATATTTGCTAAAAATGCTATAAACATTCAAATACATTTAAAAATAAAAATAAATAGTAGAAAATATACAAAACAAATAATTAATGCTGTAAAATCTATTTAACCAATGATATGTAAACTATTGGAGTCTAAGAACATTAAATATAATATTGCCATTCTAGTTAATTTAACAGTAGAGAGGGTTTAGAGTTAGTATTCCTATTCCAGTCAACACAATAGTATAAGAAATATTGGACTTTGGAGGATTTAGATGTACTATTCCCATTCCAGTCTAGAGTAGTGATATTACCTCACTTCAAACACATTACATATATAGGTAACACCATTAGTATCAAACATATATATACGTATAGTCACTAAAAAACCAAAGGTTACAAGGACGTTATCGTTAAGTTCAGATTTTACACACACAAAACCATAGAAATTCAGTAGTTATAGTTATCTCAAGTAACTATATCTCATGCCCTAAGGTAACTATAACTCACGCCCTCACCATGCACTGCTAATTACCCCATATATTCCATCACTCATGACATCATCTATGACATCATTGATAATATCACTGCAACATATGCAGTGAAATTATTGATAAGAAAATTTTGGGCATGTGGGGCGCGATTTATAGTTACCTTAAGGCACAAGTTATAGTTATTTGAGATAACTATAACTGCTGCATTTCTATAGTTTAGTGTTTGTGTTTGTTCAGTGAATTTCTAAGGTTTTATTTAAATTCTATTTCCGAACCACAACGTCCCTGTCAGCTTTGTTTTTTTCTGTGAATATATATACACATATATATAAAATTAAAAGCAATTATAATTGCTATTCAATTATTATCAATTGATAAATAATTGGTATTCAATTATTACTTAATTACCTTCCCTCTCTATACCCGTACAAACCTAGAAGACTGCACCTAAAATATAGCAAAGACAAGTATTCTATAACTTGCATATTTGAAATCAATTAAATAACTAATTAACCGTTAATTATTAATTATTATTACTTATTTAACTTCCCACCTTCTACCCCTACACAGCTAGCAGCCTGCAACTGAAATATAGTTAAAATAAATATTTCATAATTTATATTTTTAAAATTCTATTAAACAATTCATTTACAAATAATAATTAATAGTTAATTCATTATTACATAACATCCCACCTCCTACCCTACAAAACTAGCATCATACAACTAAAATATAGTAAAAAAAAGTCAGTATTCCATATTTTATGTTTTAAAAAAATTAAATAAATACTGAATCAAAAATGAATAATACATTGTTTATCAATTATTTCTTAATTACATTCAAACCCTAGTCCTCCTCAAACATAGCAGCCAGCAACTAAAACATAAATGAAATAATAAGTATTATTAAATAATAATTACCAATTAACAAATAATTGTTAATTAATTATTACCTAATTAACTTCCCACCCTATACCCCTACAAATCTAGCAGGCCACACAGAACATGTAACAAAAATAAATCAGTGTTACACAATTTACATAATATCTAACAATCATATAATTAAATAAAATGTATTAAATAATTCATAATACATTATTATCTAATTAACTTCCCACCCTATTCCCCTACAAACCGAATAACCCGGTACAACACAATAACATAAAAAGTCTAAATCACTTCAAATTACATGCTATATATTTTTTAAATTAATAACATTTCTATAAACAATAGTAACACATGAAATATATGCATCAACTAAAACACATTAAAATAATTAAAAAGCAATATTTTTAACCACAATGTTATTGAAAAAATATTTAAAACATTGATATTACTTTAACAAAATAATATTCTTGTTAACGATATTCTTGCATCAATCAATCAATTCAAGCTTTATACAGTTTATAATATACAACCATAAAAGCATTCTAAAAAAAATTCATCATTATTGATTAGCATAATAGTTATCTATACAGTATACAAGGTAAAATACAATACATAATTACACAAAGGCATTGAGGAGATTGTTAAAATAATTCAAATGCTTTGCAAATATTAAAAGGGAGTCAATTTTAAAAATATTTCGTAAATAATACATTGACCTATGCTAAAAGACCTACATTTTTTCATATGTTAGGGCATCCAAATGGGAATTGTATTTTCTTCTTTTAATCCCTGTTAATACATCACAATATTTTATTTCCGATATTTCTGTCTCCCTATATTTATAACTCAATAATGTCTAAACACAGAGTAAAATTCTTTGGGGCAGACGTGCAGCTGCAGAGGTGGGTTCAGGAAGAAAAATCTCTCTCTATATATATATAGTTAAAGAAATTAGTCATGCAAAAGTAAAAGCACACATTTCATATTTACTGCAAGTTTGAACACATTTATTGGTCTTATTTACTTTTGGATCATGGCAATTCATTGTGATCTACTTATAACTCAAATACCATGTTGCTCTTTGCTTCTCTTTACATTGCATAAATTATAATGGTACCATTAGCTATCTCAAATTACCCCTAGAGGGGTATTTGGCTCTAAATTAAACTGTGCAATACTTGGTCTAATAAGTGGAATAGGTGTAAAAAGCAGAAAAAGAGAAACATGGTTGAGGTTGATGTCAAATCACTACTCTCAGGTGATGCTTGGAATCAGTAGAAATAGAAAATGTTGAAAAACTCAAAACATGATGAAAATCCAATGGTTTGAATGCTTTCCTTGCAACTGAAGAAGGAGGCTGTTATGCAAATTCATATTCTATCTATTTGTGAAGATGATGATCTAAAATTAAATAAAAAATGAATTTGTATTCAGAAGGCTGTTTAGAATGAAACACTTGCTTGTGAAAAAGCAACTTAACATATTCTGCCTCCAAGAAATTTGTTTATATTCTAAAGAAAATGACTGGCCCTAATGGCATATGGCACCTGCGCTGCTCTGACCACAGAAGGCAGAAAGGCTCAATACAGAGGAGAATGTTAACCTTGAGGTGGTCTAAACAACCTTAAATACACCTAGATCTTAGAAGTCTGAACATACTCAAAGAGGATTCTTCCGTGAGTGGTGCTATTGGTCCCTATTACAGTTATCATCAGGTACTCTCTCACTACCCTTTCTCAGTCAACAATTCACTATGAGAACAGAGGGGCACATGCATCAACATAGACAATAGCGATTCTTTAATTGCGATTATTAAGGAATCGAAAATAAAGAATCGCTATTGCCTATGCATGTAGGAATCGCATACAATTTTGCAATTCCTACAAATTCCTTAATTGCGACTTGCAAATTGCGAGTCGCAATTAAGGAATTGATTCCCATTCATTCCTATGGGCCCAGAGGAGTAAATGCAATTGCATGCGCAATTTGTGAGTACCCAATAGGTACTCGCAAATTGCGCATGAAAATTCAAGGGTGCAAGGGTTCCAAAAGGATACCCTGTTGCAACCCTGAAATTACAATTTAACCACATGTGGCGCACACACATGCCCCAAGGGCATGTGTTTGTGTAACATGTGACTTTGAAAAATGCACTTTAGAGCATTTCTCAAAGGAATCGAAAATTACCGTCAACTTTAGATTGATGGTAATTTGCGATTCATATTAAGGAAATCGCTAAATTTTTTGTTTAATGCATTGCATTTAAGGAATCGCAATTTGCGATTCCTTAAATTCAATCACAATTTAAGTAATCGCAAATTTAGCGATTCCTTAAATAGCGATTTTTCCATTTGGGATGATGCATCCCAAATGCAAAAATACCGGTCGCAAAGGTTTTTAGGTTGATGCACGGGGCCCCATAACTCTTTGCTCAAGGTACTTTTTAAGAAGGGATTCATCTCATCACAATGTGGGAAACGTGTTTTACAGGGCATTTTTACACTAGACCAGTCTAACTAATTTCTTACACTATAATTCTACTAGCATGCACTGATTTCTCAAGGAGCATTCACTCTCTCTTCAGACATAATTCAACTATCTAATCTACCAAGAGTCACAAATTACTAACAAAGAGCCATTGGAATCAGCAGTCAGTAGGATGATCTTGGCAGCAAAAATACTGGTCTTTGCCCCTTGGGCCCACATTTCAACAACATTGATTTATCACCTCAGGGGTAGACATTACTTGGTTGGGCATGACTCCAGGAGCCTGGGACCCATCTCAATTATGAGTGTGGCCCCGGATAGTCTTGAATCAAGTGCTGTGATAGATGTTGTGCTGGAAGAGAGATCCAATTCAGGATAAGCAAGGCATTTCAATGTAATTGAAAAAAGCTGAATCACAAACTGTAAAAGAAAATCAATAAATAACAATGGTAAAATGTGAAGATGACAGGATGAAATGGTTGATTGCTTGAAGGAGCCTGAGTCGAGGTTCCACCATTTTGGCTCCTCTAGCCTTTGACCAAATGTCTGTTTGTAGGTTAGGGTTCTTGTCTAGTATGAAGAGAAGGGTTTGGGGTGCTTTACAATAGAACAACTGCTTTTCAGCAATGCAAATATGTTGAGCCAAAATTAGGCCATGAGAGTACATTTTGGTTGGGAGCGATTAATATAAAATCTGTTTTGGCTAGGTATAATTAGATGGTAATGGGTCATCCAGTTTGAATATTATCCAAGGCTTGGAGAAATATATTTTTCAGATAGAGCTGATCATAAACAGTATAGAAGTGATGCAAGAAGTGTGAATGTGTTCAAATGGAGGCCAGAGGTTCCATATAACTATTGAGGAACATGGGAGAGAAAATTAGAGCAGAATCTTGTAGAGCAGTGGGGAAAGAGAGAGATTTATCTATTGTTATGTATTGATAACCGATATCAAAGAGCAATGAGAATGAGATGAGTACTGAGCCAATATAACCTACAGGAAAGTTCTAAGTAGAGTACAGAGAGTGGGATGATAAATCAATTTTATCACAAGTGTCTCTTGAAATGGTGAATCACAATGTGAATAAACACTTGTGAGAAATTTGATTTGCAAGGTCCCCCAGGGCAGTCAGAAGTCACTTGGCCACAATTATGTTATTGGCAGCCTTTTTCCTAGTGTTTTAGGGCCTCTTTTTCACAGACCATGAAAATGCAACTGAGTTCCCCTTTCAGCACTTGCCTCTCAGGATAACAATTTCAATACTGGCTCAGAGGCTGCACTCAGAGGCTCAAATCCTAAAACTAACAATAACCGTATATAAAGCTTTTATAACACTTTTGGTATTTCGCAATAATACAAGTTTAGCACATTTTACAACTCAAAAGGAAGCCCTACAAACTTTGCACTGGATTTAACATACCCTGAGTTCTCTACCTAGAGAGACCAAGAAGCTTCTACAGAGACCAAAAAGAAAGTTCAAAACATGAATATAGATCTTTCCCTGGAGACAATAACATTAATCACAACCTGACCTAAAACATAGTGCACATTTATATTGAACTTCTCTCTGAAGACTTCTACCTTCAGTATGGTCAGACCATAAACCACATGCAACATTAACCTACGAACAACCTATTCAGCTAGTTCAGAAGTTGCATTGGTCTTGTCTTCCAGTCACCTAATCTATTGGGAAATATGCACACACCTATGTTCTGTATCATTCTGTGTCTAGAAGGAACGCTGGACTCCTTAGATATAATTCACTGACAAAAAATGTTCAATATGGTCTACTCTTATCTTAGCCCTCTTCACAAGGGAATGAAGTTAGAAAACCAAATAATAGTTAATATTCCTGCTAATGCTTATATTGTGTACTGTTTTTACATCATTCGGGTGTGATACCATTACCCTCACAGTCGATCTCCACTGTTATTTTCTCTTCTAGTATCTATGCACATACTTATTTCCAGAACTTATTTGTTTAAATTAAAATACTATTTTTTAAGTATCCAATTTTTGTACTTTTTCTCTGGTCATCAAACATATTTTTTCTGGTTTTAATTTACATTGGTTTTGGCCTAGATGTATTGTGCAATACATTTGATGTTTTCCAAGGGCCATTTCAATTGATTTCCTCTCTGGGAACCAGAGGGAAAAGGGGACTTGGAGCTGGATTGGAAGGTCCATAACCCGTGCTCCTATGGGTAAGTGGAAGACTCAACTAATAGGGTTGCTGTTCCTGAGAAAGGGGAAAGATGAGTTCTATATGGGTATAGTCAGACCAAGACAGTAGAGACAGTCAGTGTGAAAGTCTCATGTTGCCCTCACACACCCCCAAGGGGATGTCATGCTTCATCATAGGGCGTTGCTCCTCGTCGGGCCAGTGCTGCAATGCCCAATGGGTCCCCCGAAGGGTCTCTTTAGCAGAGATATTTTTAAGAGAAATGCCGTATGATGAATGCAAGTGAGGTGTGAAATGGGGGAGTGAATATGGTAGGGGATTAAAACTGATCAGGTAGGTCGGGGGCTATCCTTTAATAAATCGACCACCCTGTCAGGGTTAAAAGGGCGAACAACAGACAAGTGCTACCCTCAAGGTTATTTGAAGGAACCAGGGTAGTCAGTATGTGAAGACTAGGAGGGGAAGAGTCACTCTAGTTGAGAGCAAAAGACCTAACTTTGGTCGTGTGCTCGGTAATTTGTCAACATGGTTCGCGCCTATCAGGTGGTCATAAGGATCGGTGGTGCTCCATCAGGACAGCAAAACATATAGTGATAATCTCCCCCACATACAGGTATGGTACCTCTTACAGTGCTACCTACTTTGTGTGTGGAACGAGGTCCAACCTGTAGAAATATAACAAAGAGAGAGGGGGTGTTTAAACGAAACATATTAAAAACTGAATGTATTCCAAGAAACAAGAAGAAGGGATACTGAGTCCCTGGTGTGATAGAGTATCTGCTGCACTGATAGTAAAGGCGGAGGGCTTAAGGAGCTGGCTGTCAGCAGGTCACCAAGAATCAAGGTAGACACAAACTAAACACATAAGCGTAATATACATTTTATGCTGTGGCAGTGATGTCCGCAGAGAACGTTGTCACTGCGACGCAAACCCATATTGCATGGTAGTGATGTATCTAAGGCAAAACCCATAAGTATACAGCATCTAATCAAATGTACAGGTGTTCCTGCAAGACAATGCGAAAAACGTGAAGAGTTTTGTTCAACAATTAGGCTTAGAACATGGGGCCAGTAGCAGTAGTGAGTATGGGAGCCTGTCATCCACGTCTGGGCCCTAATCCGGTGGTAAAACAAAGGGTCAGTTGACCAGTATCTAAGGAATTAGGTGACGTGGACGTTCAACATTACAGAGGTGTACATGCTCGCAAATATCAGTGCCTTTTATGCTGTTTGCCGTAGTAGTAAAATGGCAGCGAATATTGCGCTGGTGGTTATATAAGACTATAGTAACCATCGGTGTCGACTTTATTGCTTGGCATACAGAAACGGGGGGTTGGGTTAGGAGGTTGTTTTGCGTAAGGTCGCGCTTACCTAACGTTATTAGGTTTGGTGCCTCATCAGGTGGTGCGGAGATGCCACATTAACGCGTGCCCCACTGTAAAAGGACCACAGTCAGTTAGGCAGTAGAAATATCCTAATCAGTGAAAGAGATGGGTCGGCCGTCGTGGAGCGCGGCATGGCTACTCACATTTAGTGGATGCAGACCATGCATCTACACCTACTTGATCGTCTCCGCGTCCCTGGAACTGGGAGCGGACGAGCCTGTGGTGCTTGTTTATAATGGAGAAAAGGGGCGGGAGGCTGAAACGCATGTTGCCGTCAGCTCAAACCTCGCATGTCTGGCAGCCATGTTGGAATGGCAAAGTTATGCGGCCAGACATGGTTGAATAAGATACAGTGCGGTAGTAGGTACAGTGTATTGTACAGTGTACAGTGTCGTAGTAGGTACAGTAACTTCATAAGAGTAGAAAGTCGAAGAGTGGCTCGTGCCAATGGGAAGTCTGGGTATTAATATCGATATACATCTCCACTTGGCTAATGTCTCTCCCATATCTAGATATATGGAGAATGAAATGTGTTCCAACCACTCCGTTGTGTGGTGGTCATGCAGGAGTGTATGTCTCCCATGTTGAAATGTTTAGACCGTGAAGTATGTTGACTCCACCAAGTGATGTGGAAATGGAAGGTGAGGGAATAGTTGTAATAGTCCTCACTGAGAGAGGTACCCTGGTTGGAGTGGTTACTGTTAGAACTGGGGGTCTCTAGTTGGCTGAGGTATGTACCTTAATCCAAATAGGGACCCTTGCTTCTAGTCAGGGTAAGGATGGACACACCCTAAGATAACCCCTGCTCACCCCCTGGTAGCTTGGCACGAGCAGCTAGGCTTATCTCCAAGGCAATGTGTAAAGTATTTGCAACCACACTCCCAGTAACACAGTGATAACACCACAAATGGACACCACACTGGTTTCATAAAAATAGCAGTATCTTTATAAAAAGGAATACGATGAGACCAAACGATAGAAAACCAACATATGCGTATTCGTAATGATTCACTTGGCCGGTTATTAGGCCAGCAATCACTTGTAGGTTCTTGCGATATTAATGAGCAATTTACGATCTCTAATGCAGTCCTAATGCAATGCTATGCAGTTCGTAATGCAGCTCGTAATGTAATAATAGGACAGTCCTTAATGCAAGAATCAGGCAGTTCGTAATGCAATAATAATGCAATTCGTGATGCAAGAATCAGGCAGTTCGTAATGCAATAATAATGCGGTTCGTAATGCAAGAATCAGGCAGTTCGTAATGCAATAATAATGCGGTTCATGATGCAAGAATCAGGCAGTTCGTAATGCAATAATAATGCGGTTCATAATGCAAGAATCAGGCAGTTCGTAATGCAATAATAATGCGGTTCGTGATGCAAGAATCAGGCAGTTCGTACTGCAATATTAATGCGGTTCGTAATGCAATATGCACGGTCAACTCGGGCACCAACAGGCCCCAACAGCAGAGACAACGGTCATAGGCTTACAGGGGTGGCCCCGGTCCTGCTGGGCAGGTCTGGGCCACTCGGGGACTCAGCGCGTCTAACGCGGTGCAGCGGGAGAGAGCTCGGAGCACTCCTGTACTCCTCCTGCACGCCTCCCCAGGCCACACACGCTTGCGGCTCCCGACCGGAGTCCAAGCCTTACCTGGGGTGTGCGCTGCCTCGCTCTCTCTCTCTCTCCGCTCGTCGGACGTCCTGCTGGGCGATCCCGATCACGTTGCGGCTCTGTTGCTAGGCGACGCTGTAGCCGGACAGGTTACGGCGCAGCCTTCTCCGTCGTTGATGATCTTGGACAGATTCCTTTTGACGAACAACGATCACGATCCCTTTCACCTTGTAGCTTCCTTAGCTTCAAGAAATCCTTTAGCATATTGCGGCTCGGGCCGGCAGCGGTGATCCTCACTCACAGCCTCAGTTACGATGACGGCTCGGGCCACAAACAGCAATACAGCAGCGTGGACGATGTTTCAGGCTGCGGGGGCAATGCGATCACGGGGCACCTCGTAAACAGTACCATGGACCACACAGCAGTCTCAGGCGTGCAAGAGCACCAAGCACACAGCGTTGCTGAGACACAGTCCTTAGTTTCAAGTGCCCCGCTAGCACGTTGCGGCTCGGGCCGGCGGCGGCGATCTTTACTCACAGCCTCAGTTACGACGACGGCTCGGGCCACAAAGAGCAATACAGGAGCGTGGACGACATTTCATGCTGCGGGGGCAATGCGATCACGGGGCACCTCATAAACAGTACCACGGACCACACAACAGTCTCAGGCGTGCAAGACACGGTTGGAAACTTTTGTGTTCCTGAGTTTCCACAACAGGGGACCAGCTCTCCTCGGGCCCTTGGAGACACGCTACTTCAGGACACAGCACACAGCAAAGTCCTCACAAGCAGGGGGACACAGCACACAGCAAAGTCCCTTGTCCTCTCCTTAGTCAAACCAGCAAACTGCAGGCCAGCCCCAGAACACACAGTAAGGGCAGTCCTTCTCTTCAGTCTCTTCAGCTGTTCTTCTTTGGCAGAGGTTCCTCTTGATCACCAAATAGGTTCAATCCTTTTTCAATATGGATTTCAGTCTTGAGTTTAGGGGTTTCAGCTCTTACATATATACCCCTAAATGCCTTTGAAGTCTTTGTGTTCAGGGGGCTCTGACCTCGGTCCAAACCAGACCTGGGTGTCTTCCTGCCAGTGCACACCCTCCTCCTTTGATAGTCAGGGTCTGGGGCCCAGATGCTCAGCAGGAGGTGAAGCCATCCTTTTGTGGCAGCACCACAGCCCTCTTCACATCCACGGGGCTACTCCTCCCCTCCCACTTCAAATGCAGGCCAGCCTGTTGCTGTCTCACCTTCTCCTCGCTGGGGTCAGGACACTTCCCAGCCCCTGTCATGTCTAAACCCAGGCAGGCAATATACAACCAGGCAGAGGCACACAGGATGGTTTAAGACTAGAAACCAGCCACTTCTGAAAGCGTGGTTTCTAAACACACAATTCAAAAAGCATCTTCACAAAAAGATGTGTTATTAAATTCTGAGTTCAGGCACACTAAACTCCATCTCTCCATCTTATGCCTATGGGAAGATATGCTGGAAACATTGGGACACAGCATTCCCCATTCTGTCCTATGGGCAAGATGGCCTTGCAACAGTGGAAAACGAATTTGGCAGTATTTCACTGTCAGGACATGGTACACACCTCAGTACATGTCCTACCTTTCACATACACTGCACCCTGCCCAGGGGGGTACCTTGGGCCTACTATAGGGGTGTCTGATGTGCATAAAAAGGGAAGGTAAGGCCTGGCAAGTGGGTGCACTTGTCAGGACAACAAGGCAGTTAACAAAATGCGTGCAGGCACTGCAGTGGCAGGCCTGAGATCTCTTCTTAGGGCTACTTGTGTGGGTGGTACAATTAGTGCTGCAGGCTCACTAGTAGCATTTGCATTACCAGCCATGGCACACATAGTGCACTT
The DNA here is from genome assembly GCA_963921515.1 of Calotriton arnoldi. Taxonomy (NCBI): domain Eukaryota; kingdom Metazoa; phylum Chordata; class Amphibia; order Caudata; family Salamandridae; genus Calotriton; species Calotriton arnoldi. Next base: position 120,255 of record CAWUFW010014592.1, read on the forward strand.
TACTAGGGACTTCACTAGTAAGGCAAACATAGCAATTATGGACAACCATTACCATAACACTTTATACAGGGAGCGCTTGCACTTTGACACTGATCAGCAGTGGCAAAGTGCCCAAAGCATCTAAGCCAGTAAAACGAAATCCATCACAGCATCAAAAATAGAGGAGGTAGAGGCAAAAAGTCAGGGGTAACCACGCCAAGAAATGCCAGGTCTAACAGTTACTAACCGCAAAGGGGAGAGTAAAAATAGTAAAAGGGGTGTATACGCATGTACAACATGTGTTGTTTATGTTTAGGGCTCCCGGTTTTATGGTATTTATTTTTTTAACATTTCCGTCTGTATTTATCCATATTTATTTTTTTGTCATTTTATCTGTATTTATCCACATTTATGTTTGTTGCAAGCAAAAGAAAACGCTGCAGCTAGTATTTTTCCACATTTATTTAAATAGAGTGCATACCTACACTCAGTTGTTTTAGGTTTAGATATAGTTATATATACGCCAAATTAAGTAAACAATACAATTGGTAATTTCTTTTTTTTTTTAAAAAGGCACTTGTGTAATTTGGGAGTTTCACTTGCATGATCATGCATATCCAGACTAGGCATGAGTGCAGTCAAGTTTTGTTCACACCCACTTGGGTTGTTAATGGCATTGTTCTGGATACTTCCTTCACTGAAATGATTATGGCTTTAGCATGTTGGGCACGGCCATCCCACAGCTGTTTCTGAATTTGGAGCCTATGGTTAGCACACTTTACATATTGGAAGCAAATGTCTTCCCTGTCCTTTTGGAAAAGATGTGTGAATTAGTGGTATTGATTAGATGTTGTTTGCGCAGCTGTCTGCAAAGTCCTATTGTTACCCCTTCTTGAAATAAACGCTCTAGAAAGTGCTTCCATCAGAATTCACGAGGAATCTTAAAAGTGCATTACCACTAAAAAGCATGCTAAATCATTAGTGTCTGTCATATTAAGTTGCTTAACTCCTAAGTACGTTATATGCAGAAAGCCATCCTTTGTTTTTTTTCCCAGTATTGTCAAAGCCAGAAAGACTAACTTTAATGTGCTAAATATCATTTGTATATGTAATGCATGCAAACATGCCAATGCTTGTTTTTGGTTGCTTCTGCCACACTTAAGTTTACAACTCCTCTGGTACTAAGATGGTGCAACAGACGTCGGCCCCCAACCCCCACCCCTGTGCCCCCATCAACCTCTTTCCCCCTCCCATAAAATAAAAAACACAAAGGTTGCTGAGACTGCAGCCAATGTCCTGGGGTTTTTTCACACCTTTTTTTTTTTTAAGCCCGTCTTTGTGAAAGGGTGGCTGCTGCCTGTAGTCGAGTTTTTGGGTGAGCCTCTTGAGGGAGAGCTCTCAGTACGGAGTAGCTAGGCATGGGTGGGCTGAATTCCCTTGAATATTGTTACCTGCCTTGTGGTCTGTTTCCACTTTTGCATTGTGGTTGTTTGCATTGTAGCTTTTAGTACACCCTCTGCCCGTCGTAGCCAGTTCGAGATTCGCTAACATTGGCACAGACTACATTTTCTCCCCTGCTTGCTCAAGTACTGGAGAGCATTCTGCTATCTCGGTTTTGTACCAACTTACTGTGCAGGGGGGAAATGAGCAGCTAATGCGCTTCATTCTGTTTGGGGGTGGAAAGACACAGCACTCCAGGCTGCACTTGTTCATCCCTCTCCAGAGCGGCAGTTTGATGGCAGTGATTTCAGATTTCAACTGTCTCCGGATATCACTGGGCGATACAGAGGAAACAAGGAAGACTGGAGTGTTGCAATGGAAATTCCTACCTCCCCCTTGGATATAACATTTGGCATGACTGACTTCTGTTTCCATATTTCTTTTCTCAACTGAGTGTTATAGAGTAGTTTTGTAAAATCGCAAACAACTTTGTGAATGTCCTTCGGGAAGGTTTTGTGTTCAGTAAATGTTTATTTTTCCCATGAGGTGACGAATTATTGTCAGAAAACGTCTGGCTGGCTGTTGATGGCTCAAAGAGGCCAAGCAGTCAGGGCCGAAGTTTGCCGAAGCCATCCTCAAAATAGGCCCCTCGCCAAACTTCATGCACTTGTTTCTGTTTCTGTTTCCGTAAATGTAAAATCTCACCAGCCCTTTCTACTTGTGTTATTAAAACCTGTTATGGAAGGGGAGCTGGGATTCTCTAGTGTGAAAACCTATGTTCAAGCAGCCCAGATCCGCTCATAACTAGAACAGAACCAAAATACCGGCAGTAAGAAATGGGTACCTATAGAACAAAGTTTCTGTGCATGTAGGAAATGAGCAGCTAATGCGCTTCATTCTGTTTGGGCGTGGAAAGACACAGTACTCCAGGCTGCACTTGTTCATCCCTCTCCAGAGGGAAAGTTTGATGGCAGTGATTTCAGATTTCATTTCTTTTGGATTTCAGATTTCATTTCTTTTGGCAGTATTTTTCCGTTTCTATTTATAAATACAGAAAAAGGAAAACAAGTTTTCCGTCTGTATTTATGTGTGAAAATCTGTTTAAACGGAAAACCGGGAGCCTTATTTATGTTACATCACTTAGATCAGGCAACAATGGATGTCATGAGGAATGGTGGGGTTGTCTATAACAATTGAGAAAAAATGGGACCCCCTGCAAAGAATACTTAATCCTAGGGCAGGGAAAATACATTTGAGAAAAAGGAACCTAGGCAATTAACTGGTCATGTATTGACCTATACTAAGCACGTTGATATGAACATTGACTCAGTGTACTCAACATTTATATTAAAAATCTCATTTTATTAATGTTAATTCATGATAAAAAACTTTTTGTGAGACAGACGGGGCATTCAAAATTCAGATCACCTGCATTTAGTATTCTCCAATGTTTTAGTATGGCAGATTTCACCTTATTAGAGAGGGATGTAAAAGAGGTGACACATGTCAATGCTTCCTCCTTTCTGCGTGTGTTGTCTTCCAGGAGGGCCTCCTTTTTGTTGTTGCGTGCCCTCTTTTTAGCCAGTCCTATTATTTTAGAAGGGTATTGCCTCTGAATCAGATTTTCACTGAGTTCTGTGGCTTGTGTGTAATAGTCAGACAGGTTAATGCAGTTGCGCCGAAGGAGTAAAAACTGCCCATATGGGAGGTTTTCCCTGAGGGTTTTTGGATGGTGGCTCTCGAATAAGAGAAGACTATTGCAGTCGGTACTTTTCTTGTATGTTTTGGTTTTTAGTTTGCCTTGTGTGAGACTGATCATCAGGTCAAGGAACATGATTTCTGAGTCTGATATGGAGCTCGTGAACTTGAGATAGGGGTTCAGTGTGTTGACCCACTCTGTGAAGGATTCACATCTGTCCTTACTGCCTTTCCAGAAAATCAACACGTCATCAATGTATCTCTTCCATATTAAAATATTGGTCTTAAATGGGTTAGTGGGGCAGTGGATCTGTTTGGATTCAAAATCGGCCATGTAGAGGCAGGCTAGACTGGGGGCAAATGTTATACCCATTAAAGTCCCCTGTATCTGATGGTGGATCTGGGTTTTGTACGGGAAATAATTGTTTTTTAGGGCAATGGTTGCACATTCAATGATGAAGCCCGCCGATGTAGCCATCGTGAGGTTGGTAGTTCTCAAGAGGGCATCGATCACTTCAATGGTGGCATCTTGGGGGATATTAGTGTACAGTGCCTCCACATCAAGTGTCATCAGGAATGAGATCTCTTCTGGGTTTCCGATGTTGGCAATGAGATTTAAAACTTCCTTGTGTCTTTGAGGTATGACAGAATTGTCTGGACCAAGGGTTGAAGAAAGGAATCACAAAACTGGCTCAGTGGTTCAAGGATGATCCCTGAGATGATCGGTCTACCAGGTGGAGGATCCCCTTTCTCAGCAACAGCAGCCCTATTAGTTGAGTCTTCCGTTTTCCAAGGGCCGACACCTTTTGCTCTAGCTCGGAGATTTTTCAATGCTGTTATAAGCAAACAGATCGGTCAATCATAGGTCAATCATAGACGAGTCGTATGTGTTGTCGCTGTTGGTAAACCAATAGTTGTGTGTGGTTACTGATTGAAACATGTGATTATTACCAGCTATTAACTTTTCACGTTCAGGTTTAAACCCATTAAGGCAGTGCATAATCTTGAGCAGTAAGGGGGCTGTTCGACACCACTTGTGTAGTCGCCCTAAGTTTTGATGTAGGAGCCTTACTGTAACATGCTGAATTTCTCTGATTACTTAGATCTGTAAAAACAGAGCAAATGTAACTTTAAAGTGAATTTATGGAAGCAGGAACATTAGTAATTTTATTGTTATGTTAGACTTGTTCTTAGAAAAAAGAAATCATGGGCTAAAGTGCCTAATAATATTTATACTCAAAAACTTGAGTTGCTGGGCTCCAAGACTTGCATAGTAAAAATATTTGCTAACATTAGTTCAAAAATGTAATTCTTTCTTTTGTTTCAGTTACTATAATTCAATTAATTAAAGCTATATCCCTTCATCATGAGATTTATGATACCAAATGTGTTAGGCATTACAGGCACTCACAGTGATTGTCTGAACTTGTGGTATTCAGAGATGCAACAGTTCCTAGCCTGCTGAACATTGTGGGGCATGACTTGTTTTGTAAACAAAATGTGGTGCTGCTTATAATTCCATGACTCCTAAATATTCTATTGATGTGTACTAAGTAGGTGGGTATGAACAGCAGTTTAACCTTATCGGTGTCAGGTTCTGCCCTAATTATTTTCTACCCCCATTTTTATCATATAAATAATGAAAGATAGTGAGAAGATCTGTGCCAAAACTGTTCCAAGGATATACTGTGGTTTATTAAGGTCCATAAACCAAATCGACTGACATCTTGTCACAGCAGCAACGCCGCTTCTCCTCAGTACCTGCCATCAGACAGACTGTCCAGGGTGGGGAAAGTCACAGCTCTGGCCTTCCGAGTCCCACAAGCATAGGTGCTACCTCATTAGTGGAGCACTGCAGCATCACCCACACAGACAAACCCAAGAACTTAACCCCTTCAGAGCTCAGGGAAGTCAGGCTGTAACCTCACTCCCATCTCATAACATGGTGGAGGGGAGGACCCTCACTGATCCCAGCCAACTCTGTGATTAAAGGGGAGAGGGTGAGGTGAAAAGCCAAGAGACAGAAAGCGCGCAATGTAATTCATTTTATTTATTTATTTATGTACTTAACTCCGTTCGGCCGTACGCTGGAGTTTACTACCCCCCCCACCCTGCCCCTTCCCCGCCGCCCCGCAGCACTCCCTCCAGGAGCCACGACTGAATGATACAGTATGTGAGTCTGTGAATGAGCACAGAGTGTGATTGAGATTCTGAGTGAGACAGTATGAGTGAATCAGTGTGTGAGTGAGACAGTTTAAATGAGAGAACATGTTAGTGTTTCAATGATACAGTGTGTGAGTGAAACAGTGTGTAAATGAGTTTTCTAGTATAACGGTACTGGAAAACTCTACTTTGTTCCACTCTATTTGTAAATTCTCATTCACTGCTTGTATCGCCTTTCGCTGCAACCAGTATTTAACATTTCTGCAGCTGTTTGCTTTAACTTGCTATATGCAGGTCAAAATATGATAATAATTCCTATTTGTAAAGTGCAAACATATCACCCCTTAAGGGTTTCAAGGCGCTGGGGGCTGTTGGGGAGATTAAGTGAGCTATTGCCTAGAGTCACATGATGCTGAGCTGAGCTGCCACCGGCGATTGGACCATGACCCCCATGCACTGGAGTCAGCCGCTCTGGCTGCTGCTACACACCTCTCCCACCTCTACCACTCCACAAATATGAAACAAATGTCTATCCTTTGCATGTTCTAGTACAAGCACCGCAGCGAGTGTCCCCTTCATGTGCTATAAAATCTATGGTGTAGAGATCAGTGTTTAAATCTGCCATCTGCATGATTCAAAGTTACTAGAGCAGTATGGAAATAAATACATATTAGTTGTCGATAAAAAAACCTGTTTTTTTAAATGTCCAAATAACATTGTGTACACAAAAAACAGAGTGGGTAAGTACAAGGGGAACAAAGAGCGTTATGATAGCCAATCTGAAATATATTGAAAATTAGATTGCTACTGCCTTCAAAATGATGGCATCCCTCAATGCCTGGAAGGCATATATACCCACAACAACCATTACTCATTTGTTCACCGACAACATGCGCAAGTAAAACTTGGGGCAATGTGTTGAAAAGAATTTACTATTGCAGCCTGCCATAAACACCACAGATGGTAAAAGCAAGCCCTGACAAGGGCCAAATAAGAATGTCACCAGGTACAAATTATAGAAGTGGGTGACTGTTTCCAATGAGCAGTTCAGGATACATCGGAAATTGGCATTCAAACTCTAACTCACCTCATTTTTGTCCCATTCCTAAAGGTTCAATGACATTATAATAACTTTTTTACAATGAAATTTGATGGCAACTGGCCAGCACACCGATTGTCAGGAACCAACTTTTCAAAACTTCCTCTGATCAAGAATCCATATCCAACTTCAACCCCAAATGAAGCTTCTCTTGCATAGCCAACATTCTTTAGATGAGGACCACAAGGCAACTCTCTCCCAACCTGAAATCCCATGTAACATCTAGTCAGCTACAAAGAGTGACAGAGAGCACTCTAGTGAAAATAATAGCACCAAGTAACATAATACTTTATGGTCCTATAAAGGCCAAGAATGTTGCATGCAAATTATGGTTGATATTTTTGTGGAAGTTAACTCTGTTGAAAAGACAGTCTGGCTTACCTGGCTTGCTACATACAATGGGAGTGGAGATACAATCATCAATTTGTTTAGGTCTTTCCTGGAGGACATTAACTCGGTCAAACTCACATACCTTCCTTTGGAAAACATCCACCACATCCTGGGCTGTGATACGAGGGTGTACATTATGCCTGGTGGTTCAATGTTACAGAGTGTCTCTGTCCCACATCATATTACTGATTCTCATAGAATATCTTACCATATTCACGATCATGACATGCCACATGTTAAGCTGTTGGAGGGATCTGTGGACCACCAGCATGTTGGGGCTTGCCTGGCATGGGTACAAGAGAGGATATAATAGAACATGCTCTGTGGAATGGGTCCAAAAGTACTGCTCCTAAACCCCATCACCCAATACTGCCTTCCGTTCAACTGACTGACATCCTTGATGCAATAAACTACAAAATGTAGTTCAAACTGACTTTCAATACAATGTTATCAAGGACGTTTTAACATCACTTGTGTCTCCCCTTATTGGCCGCACCACTCCAAATTGCGCTGGTCCTTGTGCTAACTGTCTCAAGGCAAGACTACTCTATGTGACCTGTGCTGGCCTGTCAGTCAAAGCAGCTGAATGTTTCAAAGGGCCCAGTACCATTCAGCAAACAAAATGCTCAGGCTGTGGATTTCATCAGGCTAAACACATGATGCTTGGGCGTGAATCCATCTAGATGCAAGACTTTCTTGTGACAAAATTGTCTGGATTACTGACGTGCCCAGGGATCACTGGAGTCATATGCACCTCATTTTGGCGCTCAATCATCACCACAGTATCACACAACTGGTTGCAAATACTGCCCTATGTATTCTCCATTCCGTCTCATACAAGGTAAAGAGGTCATTCTTTGATTCTATAGGGATGCGGCCCCAAACAAATTAACTACTACCTTTGACATTTAGCTGAAGAGGGTTGTCTTGGCTTACCAGCAATGTTTTATAAGCTCTTTCCATAAAGCCTTTGTTGGTTGAGTGTTGGTGTTACCCTGGCCACACTACACTATGGGGAAAGAAAAGGCAGCTGAAGATATGCAGGTTGTTTAAAGGGCATATAGTAGTGAGCTAGTTAAAGGATTCTTTAGTGTGGTCATACTGATGACTGTAATTTACATTTAGTAAAGTCTTACTTTGCATTCAGGCCAATCTAAGATGGATGCCTTTTGTTGTACTGAGTGAACATGCATATTTATTTATTTATATGCAGAGTTTTATAAAGTGCGCACATGACCATTCCGGGTATCAGAGCTCTGTACGTATAGCAGTCAGGTCATACATACCAGGGAAAATGCAAAGAAAGAAGTTTAGGGAGCAATGCAAAACACAGAAACAGATACAGTATACCACAACAGCTTCGTGGATCCATGATCCAGATGAGTCCACATGAAAATGATCGAGCTGAGTGACTAAAGATAACTAGTGGAGGAATGCATTCAATTGAAGTTTTCTTGCTCTTTTTTTGACGAAGGGAGAGGAGGGGTTTGTCCTAATTTCTGGGGGCAGTACATTCCATGTTCTTGGGGCTAGACCAGAGAAGGAGCGATTATAAGTCTTCTGTTTGTTGAACGTCTGTGCCTTCAGCATCAGAGAGTTTGAGCCTCTTGAGAAGTGAAAAAGCTAAATCAGAGCTGCACCACTTTGCGACAATGTTCAAATATCATATGAATGGTAGATTTTTTACAAAGCCACGGAATAGTTGTACAAGGATCAAGTTTTTCTTTTCCTTTATTGATTCATTCTTTAAAAGACAGACAGCCAACGCGTTTCGTCCTTAGAAACAGGACTTCTTTAGGACAATATTGAATCTATATAGAAGATTAGATGTGAATGGATACGGTAGTGACCTTGGGCATTTGTATTGTTCGGCAGAGGTGGCAGTCGCACCCTTGCGTCAAGCTCATCTGTTAGAGCAAACAAATAATCCAATTGAAAGAAGAAGATGATAAGAGGTTAAATGTCCGTTCGTATTCTTAGTGTGTCTTAAAGATATGCCGGCAGAAGAACGCCATCCACCATGCAGCGTGATACTTCTTTACACTAGGTACTCTCGCCAAGCTCTGGATATGCTCTAGGGAGCGACAACTGCACATTAACAATAAACCATTGTGGCTATCATACCACACGTGCTCCATATGCTGCTGCCTATCTTTAAGACACACCAAGAATACGAACATACATTTATTCTCTTATCATCTTCTTCTTTCAATTGGATTATTTGTTTGCTCTAACAGATGAGCTTGACGCAAGGGTGCGACTGCCACCTCTGCCAAACAATACAAATGCCTAAGGTCACTACCGTATCCATTCACATCTAATCTTCTATATAGATTCAATATTGCCCTGAAGAAGTCCTGTTTCTAAGGACGAAACACGTTGGCTGTCTGTCTTTTAAAGAATGAATCAATAAAGGAAAAGGAAAACTTGATCCTTCTACAACTATTCCGTGGCTTTGTAAAAAATCTACCATTCATATGATATTTGAACATTGTCGCAAAGTGGTGCAGCTCTGATTTAGCTTTTTCATTTTGTTGCCCCTGGTAATAGGGCAGTGCTCATGGACAGGGGGCACGTTTGGAGATTTGCACACAAGATTCTTTTTTGTTTTTCAATGACTTCAATTGGTGATTGCTTGTGATTGGTGCCTTACTGGCTGTTTCTGGTCCACTGTCCAACTTGTGCCTCTTGAGAAGTGACTACCTCCTGATGGACTTTTGGCCAGGTGTGTTATGATGAATGGCCTTATGAGTCATGCAAGCTATCTTAAACAGGATTTTAGCTTTAAATGGGAGCTAGTATAGATGGCTGAGGTCAGGAGTAATGTGGTTGAATCTCCTGGATCCTGCGATGAGCCTTGAAGCTGAGTTCAATGTGGCCCATAGTGGGGCCAACCTTACTTTGGGTAGGCCTGCCAGAGTAGTGCTCCTGTACTCTAAACAGGAGATGACTAGGGATTCGACAGGTAATTGAAAATCATCAGGGGGCAAGAAAGGTTTGATTTCCCTCAGTATATGTAGTTGTAATAGGCTCCCCTGATGGTGGCACTAAAATGATATTGCATATTTAGGTATTTGTCCAGCGTTATACCTAGAGACCTAGAGAATTGATCATGTGTGGAATGCAGTTGAGAGCAGTGAATTGTTTGAGCCATTCTTCTATGGGGACAGAGTGATTGGTAGGGGCAATCATGAGGAATTCAGTTTTTAGAGTGTTAAGCATGAGGTGATTGCGGGTCAGCCATTGTTGGGTTTTCAGTAGGGTGCAGTTGAGCAGTTTGATGTCTTCGGGTGAGGAAATTTTCAGATACAATTGTGTATCATCACCGTACATGTGGTAATGAATGCTTGAGAGCTTTGATCAGGTATACATTACTTCCCATTCCAAGAACCTATGACACATAGAAACAGTGTCCAGTTTAAGGGATGCCCAGCTGCATAATGCACTGGAAGTTATACTAATTTTATAAATCTATAGGTACTGGCTTTTATAAATAGTATAGATTATGATCATATAGTGCTATTGGAAGTGGCATCTCAATGAATAGAGTAGCCGCTCTAAACAGGACCCTGCTGTTTTCCATGTCCTTGAAGAGGAGAGGACATTAAAGACCATACCCAACAGAGAGACGACACGCCCCCCTCATGCTCTTTAGCCGGCGTCTTCATGCGGCAGGTGTAGCCACTCTACACAGAACCCTGCTGTTTTCCAGGTCCAGGGAAAGGAGAGGACTCTAAAGACCCTAAGCCCCGGAGAGACGAAACGCTCCCCTCACGCTCTTTCGCGCGGTGTGTTCACGCGGCGGGTGTAGCCGCTCTACACAGGACCCTGCTGTTTTCCAGGGAGAGGAGAGGACTCCAAAGACTATAGGCCCCGGAGAGACAACACGCCCCCCTTGCACTCTTTAGCGCGGCGTGTTCACACGGTGCGGGACATGCTAGAGCCAAGGGTGGGCTGTCCGTGCCTGTCAGAGCCTGGAAGAGGCTAGGCTGGGTCACTCCTCTAACATCGTCCAACAGGGTTTAACATCTGGATCAAAATGGGACAAAAAAGACCAAGCTAGCAGATCGGGGAGGAGAAACTATTGCAACGCTGGACTCCTTTCTGGTAAGGACTGCAAATGTTCTTACAAAAGAAATTGAATTAACTGAATGCAGATTGTCCCTCGGAGAGCCTAGTGGGTGTGCTACAAATAGAGCCTGCCTTCCCACTAACCTAACTATTGGATCTTTAGAGCCTAGGTCACCAGAAACTGTCCAGGACTTCCTGGGGACCCTAAACAACAGTCTAATTTCACCAAAAGAACCATAGGTGAAACGAAAGAGGGGTGGGATGAGACAGTGGACCCTACCCAGACCCAAGAAAATTGTATGTACTGTAACATATTTGACCAGTGCTCTAGGTTCCGCTAATGGAATAACTCATGATTTATGCAAAAGTATAGAACAGGCTGTACTAAAGGTAATACAGCCTCTGATAGCTTGCCTAGAAGGAATAGAACAGCATTTAGTCGCATTGATTGAGAAGGGTGAAACAGTGTGGAACTCAGGGCCCGCTATTCCCTATATTGAGGTAGCAGGGGTCCCAAATCATACCGCATTGCCACAAGGCCTAGTCTAGGAGGAAGGGATGGAAAGGAACTCACAGGGGGGACACATGTGTTCCCCAGCACCACCGAATATATGCACCTATCCAACAAGTGACTCATGGTACAGATATGGCATTAGATATGGCGCTTGCAGGCCAGAGGCAAACGGGGGGGATAGACACCATTACTAAAGCTACCGGCCCGCACCTGCACCCTCTAGCAATCCAACCGCCTGGAGTTCTAGTGTTAGCCAAGGAGCAAAGATATCAGATTGGGGCAGACAAAAAATGCTGCTCCCAGGGGATGCGGTTAGGGGGAGCAAAAAGCAAAGAGCTGGGGGGAATCGCATTGTGCCACAACCCTTGCTCTCCCACCTGAGGCGAGTCCATTAGTGCTTATCTTGGTAAACGTGCCGGAGTTAAGAAAGTCTCAATGTGAAACCACAGAACAGCTTATGAGGAAATCGCTACACTGGCTGACAAATGCTGGTAGAACTGGTGCATTTATACATAGGCATATGATTATGGCAACGAGAATCTCCTGGGTGGGTCCTTCATGTAAATGGATCCCGGGGATTGTATTGTTGTAAACTTTAATGATCAGGAGCTGGTGAGGGACCTGCTGGGATGCTTCCCTATGGCCCCCTCAAGAAGTACACAGATATACACTCTACCATTAGGCTACTTCTACAAACCACAGGAGGTCTGCAGGATTAGAGCCTCCATTGAAAGTAACTTAATATCTACCCAAAATGAGTTAATATCTGGGAGAGACTCTAATATGTTAAGTACAAGTATTAGATTTGCCCCTCTAGGAAGTTTAGAAGAGTGTGATTGACTCCAGGAGATGACTAATGTAATGGGCAATGGGAGCAAATCTAGTATACTTGGGAGTGAAGTGCCAAATGAAATTAAAATGATCTCTTGGAACATAGCAGGTTTTAGCAAAAACCGGGATGTTATAGAGTGGCAAAATGAAATAAATAAATATCATATAGCCTGCCTGCAAGAAACCTGGGAGACAGGAGCCATCTCGATGGATGGTTTTAGAACTTTTCAGACTCCTGCAGTTGCAGCTAAAGCAGGCAGGGCGAAGGGCGGGTTAGTTACCTTTGTGGTAAATACCCTCTGTGTAAGAGTTTTGAAATTTTTGTATGAGTCTGTATATTTTCATTATTTAATAATAGAAGGACAGGAAAACTGGGATTTGCTGATAATTATTTTTTATAATAACAAATTTAAGGGGGTTGGAAACTGTAGTGGAAGAATTAGAAAAAGAAATTGAGGAAGCCCTTACTGTCCTTCCGAAAAATATTTAGGATTTATTGGGCGGGTGATTTTAATACTAGGATGTGATACTTGATGGATAATGCAGCCTGTGGGGTTACAGATGGGTTTGGAGACCAAATTGTACACTTTAATCACTCCATTCATGGGGAGGTACTAAATAGGATTTTAGTCATATGGGATATGGGGATTGAAAGTAGTGTAAATGGCACAACAGGAACTATGTATATGACTTTTGGTTCCCCCAATTCAGGTTCCAAAATTGATTTTATTATTGTATCAGAATCCCTGAGTTGCAGGCTTAATAACAAAAAAGTGGTGTTTACTGTTTTTACTAATCATGCTTACCTGGCCTGTAATATGAGGTGGGAGGTTAAGTCCAATCGTAAGCTAGATTTAGTACCTAAGCCGATTTTGGCAAGAAACAGTGGGTGTATTCTAAAATTGGATAAGGTGGTGGGATGTGATCTCCTTCACACCACCTTGCTCATAGAAAAATACCCAGAGTTTATCACCTGCCTTGATATAGGCGTTTCACCTGGTCAGATTATATTGGCTTTTGAAGGAATTATGAGAGGGATTCTGTGAGAAGTTGGCCTGGTATATGCTGTCCACTAATTATAGTGGGCACCTTGCACCAGTCCAAACAACCCCTTATTGGAGATAGGTTAAAGACAACCTTATTGAAAGCTATCCTAGTGGTAGCTATGGAGAGCAGCCTTCAGGCTAAGTCTTGAAGGAATGTAAAGCAGCTTGTTTTACCAGTCTATAATCTCTTGAGTGACCAAATGAAAGAGCACCACACCAGGTATATATTCAAAATATATGTATTTATTGCTAAACACACCCCTCTAGTCTCTTTATGAGGCTAGAGTTCGAAGTACATAAGTTAGAAGTTATTTAAACACAGTAATAGCACAAATACACGTTTGGGCCCTAGGGGCGTACCAAACCATATACCAATAAAGTGGTATAAGAACCACGACTGAACTAGACACTAGGCCTAGAGCCTCTAGAAGTGCTTGGACCACAAGGAACCACCCAAGGTAGTGACACAGGGGACCCACGGGGACGCGTGCAGTGTAAATACACAACCGCGATACGCCGTTGACTTCTATGGAGAAAGTCGTGATCGGGAAATTAGAGAAAAGGGACACTTAAAGGAGGACTTGGAGCAAACCCTTTGAGATCTAGGACTTTGAAGAGTCTCTACCCACGGGAGCACTGGAGTACTCATGTTACCTCACCCAGGGAAGCCGGGTGCATAGGTGCCTTTCGGGGTCGGGTTTCGTCGTCGATTTGAATGGCGATCTGCTGCAAAGTGCTGCTGGCGACCAAGTGAAAAGTGTCCGGGTGGATCCACGAGTGGATTGGAGTTCTGAAGAACCTGAAAGCAGAGGGGACAGAGTCTGGGTCACTAGCCAGTGACCAGGAAGGCGATGGACAGATGCCCACCGATGTCGAGTGCTTCAGGTGCATTGACGGTCGTCTTGACTCTTCAGCCACGAGGTCCAGGAGGCGTTATCGGTGACCAGGAGCAGGATTCGGGCTGGTACACGATGTCTGTCAAGTGCTGAGGTGTCGGCGACCGGATTGGACCCAACAAGCCTTGGCAACGGCAAGTCTCGATGCAGAGGAAGATCGTCGATGGTGCAGACCAGCAAGGTCTGGGGAACTCACCCAGCGAGGGTAAGTGAGGGCAGGCCTGGAGCAACCAGGATGCCAAGTTAGAAAAAGATTGGCCTTCGTTAAGGGCTACTAGACAACGGGCTAGCGACCGCGAAGGAGCCTCGAGACGCCGCACGTGGATCTGGCTCACAGGACACTCGTGGAGTGGAGGCCAGTGATCTTCGGTGCAGTGGGTGCTGGAGGCTAGGGCTACTCAGAGCCCAAAGCACGACTTCGTGGGAGACCCAGAAGAGGATACACTTGCAAATGTGCTTGGTGTCCAGGGGTCACGGTCTCAAGTCACCCACGATAGCTACGGGCCTCAGCTTTGCTGGGGACTCAGGGTAGCCTCGGGGAAGTCTGAGAATCTACCTCTGATGATGCGATGACTTCGGCGTCCGGCGGGAGCTTCAGAAATGCGAACCGGACAGATGCTTCTTTGGTGCCTGCCAAGCAGGGGAGTCACTCCTTGACCCCAAGGGAGATTCTTCTGTCCTCTAATCGTGAGTAGAGCGTCGAAGGTCCAGGATTCAGTTTCAGAGTTTCGTCCAGGGATAATCTAAAGTCCTAAGGACTGGGTTCCTATACTTATACCAAGTTTAGGGGTTGGACTACTCTGTGGCCCCACCTATGGGTGGGTCAGGGCAGAGGGGTGGCTACACCCCTTTCCCTTTGTCCAGTTCGCGCCAAAGCAGGGGCTGCAAGCCCCTGATCCGGTTTGAACCGGGGTATGCACAGGGACACCAAATGTGCCCCCAGTGCAGGACTTCAAAGCACCCGAAAGTGCTCCCGCCCAGCCCCAATACACATTATCCTGTCTGGGGAGGTGGTCACACCTCCCTGGGACAGGAAACCTATTGTCCAGGCCTCCCCTGCCGGAGTTTCGTCCAGCAGCAGGAGGCCAGACTCGTGTCTGTGGCAGCAGCATCCATTTTGTGATGCCAGGGCTTTGGAAAGAAGTTACCGGGCTAGCCAGAGTTAACATGTCTTTCCCTCTAGAAGGGTGGAATGCTACCCCCGCCGCCAGAATTGGCGGGGGGTAGTATTCCAAGATGTTTGACACCAAACACGACATGTTTAGGTGCAGCCATTCCAAAGTTAGCATTTAACGCGAGGTTATAATGCGCTTAAGAGTATATGGTCAGGCTGCACTACAAACAACATCAGAGAAGGGTCTCCGAACGCTGCAGAGGGGCCCTGCTCATGCAGAGGCACCCTCTCACATAGGAACCATGCACTCTGCCTTTAGGATTGATAAGGCCTGCCTTAGGAGTGACTTATAGGTTTATATGTGTGTATGTATTTAGTGATATAGGTAACCTATATCACAGTAAGGGGTGCATGCACCACCTTACCCAGGCTGCAGTAGCAGACCTGTGGTGTCAGTTTGGATGGCCTTCCAGGGGTGGCATAATACATGCTGCAGCCCCTGGCAGGCCTCTGAGGTACCTATGCCCTTGGTACATAGTATACCATATACTAGGGACTTATAAGGGCACTCCAGATTCCAATCAGTGATGTGCCTAAGGCACATGGAAACCATTTTAGAGAGGAAGCAGCTAGGCTGGGGTTCTGATTAGCAGGGCCCCAGCCAGACTACTGTCGAAAAACAGTGAAGCATCAGCAAAAAGTGGGGGTACCCATGTGAAGCAGATCCTACTCTCCTACAGATTCAAAATCAATTAACACGCTACCATAAGAAGGATGCGAAGACACAAGGCGCATGGTTTGATCATAACTGTACGAAAGCTTCCTCCAGATTATGCAACACCTTACGAGAAGTCCCACGGGATGAGGGTTGCATACGCACTCTCCGAGCGAATTATAAAAAGCAAGAGGGGCGAGAGTAAGAGAGCTAAACGCAAATGCGTGGGAAAACCTGAGATTGGCATTCGCTAAAAAGGTCTCCCGCGAATTGTGGAGAGTGATGAAGTCGCCACATCTAAAGGATGAGGGGACTCCTACCTTAGATACACATGTAGAAGTATAAGGGTGGGTAGCCCCTTTCAAAATATATTTAATAATCCCAATGAAAATATATATAATGACCCATGTACAGACGTCCATCGAGAAATTGATTTAATATTTCAGGTAGAAGAAATCGACCTAGCACTGGCACAGACTGCCTCATTTAAGGCCCCCGGACCAGATGGCGTCCGGGCGGATATATTCTTGGAAACTAAAGCACTTTGGGCACCACTGATGACCAATGCTTTTAATGTTGCAGCCAAGATTGGTTCCCCCTAGCTCTTGGAAGCAGTCGGTCATTGTCCCGATCTACAAAAAAGGTGATAGGGCAGAGCCGAAAAATTATAGACCTATCTCGCTAATTGATACCATGGCAAAAGTAATGCGGAGAGTGCTTCTAAATAGGATAGAGGATTGGGCCCAAGAGAATAATATTTTAGGAATCCCAAAAATGTTAATCCCAAAAATGAGGTCTCTATGAGAGAGGGTAACAGTAATTTTATTTTAGTGGACACTGTTAAGACAGTACCTATTACCCTAGATGAAATTAAAACTGCCTTAAACAAAATTGCCAATGGCAAACCTGCAGGACCAGACGGGGTATCCATTGATGTTTTTAAATCTGATATAGTTTTTTGGGCACCTATTTTACTAAGTGTTTTTAATGCTACCTTAGGAGGAGTGTTGCCTGCAACTTGGGTGGAAAGCATAATTGTACCCATTTTTAAGAAAGGTGATAGAGGGAATGCAAAGTTCTACAGGCCCATATCCCTGCTCGACTCAACATCCAAATTGATGGGCAGAATCATGTTAAAAAAACTGGAAAGCTGGGCAAACGAGATTTTTTTTTTAACTGATGCCTAGGTGGATCACTGACAAAATATCGATCGCACAAATATCGAGCAGACAAAATATCGACTGTCAAAATATCGACTGTCAAAATATCGAAACCCTATCTCCAAACAGGTAAGTACAAAAATATCGAATCCAAAATATCGTCGTTAAAAATATAGTTAGTCAAAATATCGAATTTTATAAATCTGTTAAAAGTAATGTAAAATTAATGAAATAATAAATAAAATAAAGTAAAACATACTTAAAATTAGTTAAATTACTTTAAAATTAATAAATAATTATTTTAAGTAAAAAAAGAAATCTACATACACTTTTATTTTTTAATACATACATATATTAACATAATAATATAAAATAATAATCACTACTTTTAGCGTAGGATAGCGGGAGGGTAAAATTTACTATTCCCACTCCAAAGAGTGCGACAGTAGGGAAAGCGTTGGATAGCGTAGAGGTAAAAATTACTATTCCCACTCCAGAGAGTGCAACAGTAGGGAATGCGTTGGATAGCGGGAGGGTAAAAATTACTATTCCCACTCCAGTGAGTGCAACAGTAGGGAAAGCGTTGGATAGCATTGGGGTAAAATTTACTATTCCCACTCCAGTGAGTGCAACAGTAGGGAAACCGTTGGATAGCGTAGGGGTAAAAATTACTATTCCCACTACAGAGAATGTAACAGTAGGGAAAGCGTTGGATAGCGGGAGGGTAAAAATTACTATTCCCATTCCAGTGAGTGCAACAGTAGGGAAAGCGTTGGATAGCATAGGGGTAAAATGTACTATTCCCACTCCAGTGAGTGCAACAGTAGGGAAACCGTTGGATAGCATAGGGGTAAAAATTACTATCCCCACTCCAGAGAGTGTAACAGTAGGGAAAGCGTTGGATAGGGTAGGGGTAAAAATTACTATTCCCACTCCAGTGAGTGCAACATTAGGGAAAGCGTTGGATAGCGTAGGGGTAAAAATTACTATTCCCACTCCAGAGAGTGCAACAGTAGGGAAAGTGTTGGATAGCGGGAGGGTAAAAATTACTATTCCCACTCCAGTTAGTGCAACAGTAGGGAAAGCGTTGGATAGCGTAGGAGTAAAAATTACTATTCCCACTCCAGAGAGTGCAACAGTAGGGAAATAGTTGGATAGCGGGAGGGTTAAAATTACTATTCCTTCTCCAGAGAGTGCAACAGTAGGGACAGGGTAGGATAGCGGGAGGGTTAAAATTACTATTCCCACTCCAGTGAGTGCAACAGTAGGGAAAGTAATATTTTAATATTTTACTAAAAAATAATTAATTATCAATACTAATAAATATTATTAATAACACTAATTACCAATTACAAAATCTCTAATAATTAATTTATTATAAATACAATACATATTATTTATTAAAAATTAATTACCTATTAATAAATCATTAACAACCAATTAATAATCATTACCAGATTTGTATAAATATTTAAATAAATACCAATTAATATTTAATTACCAGTAAATTAAGTATCAATACAAAAAAATATTTTCTATAATTAACTAATTACAATTAAATTACTTCCCCACATTCCCCTATAAACCCACATCCCGCTACAACTATTTAATTAATAGAAATAACATAATTACCAATAAATAAATTTAAAAAAAATTATTACCAATTAATAAAATGTATTTACCAATTAATAATTAATTAACAATAAATTAATTATCAATACCAATTAATATTAATTAATATGTACTTAATTTCAATTAAATTACTTCCCACCCTATTCCCCTATAAACCCACATCCCGCTACAACTATTTAATTAATAGAAATAACATAATTACCAATAAATCAATTAAAAAAATTAATTACCAATTAATAAAATGTATTTACCAATTAATAATTAATTAACAATAAATTAATTATCAATACCAATTAATATTAATTAATATGTACTTAATTTCAATTAAATTACTTCCCACCCTATTCCCCTATAAACCCACATCCCGCTACAACTATTTAATTAATAGAAATAACATAATTACCAATAAATGAATTACAAAAAAAATTTACCAATTAATAACATTTAATTACCAATTACTAATTAATTAACAATAAATTAATTATCAATACCAATTAATATTTATTAATATGTACTTAATTTCAATTAAATTACTTCCCACCCTATTCCCCTATAAACCCACTACCCGCTACGGAATTAAATTACGTAAAAATTAAATAACATAAAATTCATTGCTTTTAAAAAATTAAACATACATTACAACAACTAATATACACTTTTAACACATATACTAACATACAATACAGTTAGAAAAATTCAATATTATTAAAAATTCAATATTTTTTAATGCCTATATTATGTACTTCAATATTTTAACAATCGATATTACTTACCTTAATTTCGATATTTTTAATGACTATGGGGCCGATTCCGATTCGGGCCGGTAATCTCTCCGACCGAGCCGGACCCAGAGAGATTTCCAACCGAATCGGACTTTAGCAGTCCGACCGAACGAGTACGATGCGCACGTATACAATTGGACTCGATTCGGTCGGACTCCCATTGAAGTCAATGGGAGCCAGTCGTACGACGCGTACACGGGCTCCCATTGACTCAATGGGCACGATGCGAACAAGGGTGCCCCTTACAGCGGGTTTGCGTCGATGCGGGTCGCGCCGTACATGCACGTGTAGGGGGGACCCATGGCTCCCCCCTGTGTGCGACTCTCGCGGCTACGCGTACAGGGGGGTCTGACACGGACCCCCAAAGTACGGCTCCGACTGCTCTTTGGAGCCGGAGTGCACGGCTCGGTCGGACTGCTCGCGGCGCGCATCGTACTTACCCGGCCGAGGAACGTCTCCATTGCGCTGTGCGAGTCGAGTCCGAGCGAGTCGGTCGGTGCGGTTAGACCCGGTAACGAGTCGGTCGGAGCGGTCGGGACGCCCGGACGAGTCAGTCGGCGATTTCGCATCGTACTCGCTCGCCCGGACGCCCGTACGAATCGGTCGGGAAATAGGGCTCCGAATCGGATCCGGTTAAGCCGAATCCGATTCGGAGCCCTACCGGCCGAGATCGGAATCGGCCCCTATATTGTGTCCATTCGATATTATGTCCATTCTATATTTTGGACTCGATATTTTGTCCATTCGATATTTTTTTTCTCGATATTATGTCTATTTACCGCCTAGTACGGATTTAGAAGGGGCAAAGTGACGGTAGAACAGTGTGTAAACCTTGAGCTGTTGATAGGGAAATATACCCATGCAAAAGAAGGACAATTGCACCTCTGTTTCGTCGACCTCACCAGTGCTTTCGATCTAGTTAACCATGCTAAACTATGGCAAACATTGAAAGGGATGGGCGCACCACACGATATCATAATCTATCTATCACAAATATACGCTTTTTTAGCCTCAAGAGTGCGCTTTGGCCCAAAAGGCGAATGTACTTCTGATTTTAGAGTCACCCCGGGGGATACGACAAGGATGTATCCTAGCGCCCCTTTTATTTTCCCTATATATTAATAATGTCGACCTATTTTTACAAAATTTAAGTGCTGATGCCCCTAGACTTGGTACACGTGTAACCCCAGCTCTCCTATATGCAGATGATGCAGTCCTATTGTCAGGGACTGCAAATGGTTTACGGTGTCTAATAGAAAACTTTACGCAATTCATGACCGCAAAATATTTACAGTTGAATCTTAGTAAAACCTTTGTCATGACATGTGGGAAGAGTAGATTAAAGAGTAGGCAACACCACGAGGGAGGCACCCAAATTGAAAGAATAACATCCTTTACTTATTTGGGTATCCTTTTTAATAGGAATTTTAATAGGAATGGTACTTGGGGCGCACATATCGACCTATGTAAGCTAAAATTTCTGTGATCGAGTGAGGGCATCTTCAGATTTTCTACTAAAATAGTTAATAAGCCAGTATGGGAAATTCTTACACTAAATAGGAGTAAGTGTGTCACAGCCACATGTTATGGAGTAGCACTATGGGGAGGGCAAACACATCTTTGCTGCAAATTCAGGAAAATACATTTTTAAAAAGGGTCCTAGTTGTTCCAAATTCAACTGCCTCATTTATAGTTCACAAAGAGCTGTGTGTACCTTATATTAGTGACTTTATTAGCATGGCAGCCCTTACATTTTGGCATGGGATCTGGACTAAAGATGAGACCAAGCTCACCAAGGATATAATAATGGATAGTCTAGCCCTCGACTATAGTAAAAAAATCCCTTGGTTACAGTATATTTCTAATCTCTTAAAAGAATGTAAGGTGGACTCTGACCTTTATGATCCGAAGTCCATCCAGGATCACAGTAAAGGGGATTTAAAGATGAGGCTAGTAAATTCTAGGGAACTTGTAAGAGGTGTGGGGTCAGGTTCAAAACCGAGTGTTAGATCTTATTGTGAAGGCCCGCTTTTGATGGGTATCCAACCGTACCTCACCTCGGTAAGAAATTTACAGCATAGATTCTATCTAACAAGGTTAAGGATGGGCACCTTACATTAATAGATTGCCTTCCCCAGAACAGGAAAGTGGAGCCATAACCTTCCAAATTGCCCTTGTGATGGAAAGTCCTTGCAGTCTACGTTGCACTTTATTCTTTTTTGCAGTTTTTATTGGGATATTAGGAAATCTGTTTTAAGATCTCTATTTCTAGCTAATAAATTGTATTCTTATAAACATGCTTTTAACTATATCAGCAGTTTGGAAAACGATAACATTTGTAATACAGTTATTGTTTTTATACAAATTGCAATCAGGAGAAGAAAGGATATTTCCCATTTGGAAGCCTTAACATACGAAAGCAAGTAGGCTTTTTAATATTTATTAAGACTTTATATATTCCTGATTGAAATCAGCCATTGCATTGATCCTACGCGCTCTATGATTTTAGTGCCCTGTCCACCTAAGTATTGTGATTATGATCTCTGATAAAGTATTATTATGCACTGCACTTTGTTTTGCGATTGTGAGCTTAAATTTATATAAACACCACCTTTTAAGGGAAGTGATGTATTTTTATACCTTTTTATCTGAATATTATTACGTATCAAATCATTTTTAATAAGTGTATATTATTACTGTCCATACATAGACTGTGATTGACAACGGAGAAGTTATAAGTACAGAAAATTAAGGATTGAGTATCAATATGTAACAAACTGACTTAGAATGATTATAGCGATTAATAATGAAGTTACTCTTTATGATTAGAATGCTTTTATGGTTGTACGACATATACCGAATAAAGCTTGATTGAATTGACTTGAATTGAATATTTTAGCAGAGACCCAGTACGGATTTAGGAAAGGAAAGGGCAATGTTGATGAGTGCTTAAACCTGACTATGATCATTTCCAAATATACACTAGCCAAGGAAGGCCAGCTTTATATAGCCTTTATGCATTTAACATCTGCCTTTGATTGCGTATCTCACAGCAAGCTATAGGGAATATTGGAACAAATGGGTGTGGATTCTTCTATCATTGTTTTTATTAGACAGCTGTACACAGGGGTGACTGCATCTGTCGGGTACGGTAGGAATGGAGAATTCACAAGGGCGTTTAATATTGAAAGAGGGGTAAGACAGGGTTGTGTTCACTCCTATTCTCTCTGTATACAAATGAGTTAGAGGCAATCCTGGGTCGTACCTCGAAAGACTTTCCTTATGTGGAGTCCTTCCCTTTGCCCACACTCCTTTATGCAGATGATGCAGTTCTTTTGGCCAGAACCCCGATGGCGTTGTAAAAACTCATAGAAGAATATTCAAGTTACATGGCTACATTAGATCTGCTCATGTATGTTTTAAAATCTTTTGTTTTAGTTGCAGGAGTGCGTACTAATAGATCTTTTAACTTCAACTTAGGGGAGCAGAAATTGGAGATGGTTGCTTCATTCACCTATCTGGGAGTATTATTTGAGAACAAGCTATCCTGGAGAAAGATGGTGCTGAGTAGAAAGGCCTTCTGGAAAAGGGGATTAGGGCCCTTGAAAAAGTTTCTACAAAAGTGGGTTCAAAGCCTTCACCAGAAGTTATACACATTTATTCATGTAAAACGATGACGAGTGCCACATATGGGGCAGCTACCTGGGGAACGGCAGACCCGGCTCCTCTCCAACTTGTGGAGGATGCCTTCTGCAAGAAATTGCTTTTGCTCTCACATTCATGCACAAACTATTTACCACATGCAGAACTGGAGATACCCTACCTTGAGGATGTAACTAGAGTGGCTCCCCTATTGTTATGGCTTTCCATATGGAAAAGAGAATGTGTACAACTAAATCAGGCGATCCTAAGGGATTGCCTAAAACTGGATTATACCCATAGGATGCCATGATTAAAGTATGTTAAGAACGCCCTGTCTGAGATAGGTCCCCAATACTTATTCGAGTCACCTTCACAGTGTGTCTCGTTCTCAAAAAGGAAATTAAAAAAGATTTTCTTGGAAAAAGCTGCTAATGATAGGTGGGAAAGGAATAAACATACAACTACAATAATTGCACATAGTCTTCTTCCCCCAGTTAAAGATATACTACATTCATGCCTTTCATTTGCACAGAATCTTCAGTACAGATATATTTTGATTAGATTTAGGATGAATTATATTCCTTTAATGTTTGGTTTCCTGCTAACATACACTCAATGAATGATTTACCACCATGCCAATTTAATGGGAGATCATGGCAAACAAAGTTACATATTTTATTTTTCTGCACCTATGCTATGGAAATATACATTTGTTCAATGTAAGCCTGCTCTGCACTTTATACAACAGCTTTCAGATTCTTATGTGGGTTATTCCCTTGCCTCCTATTTATGGGCAGTGGCTAGATGAAGACGTTTATCCTTACAGCTGTTTTAAGAGATTGTTTTATCTGGTAATGATGAAATTGTGAACCTATTGGATGATTTTATATTGTATATGATGTATGTTTTAGAGATTTTACTTAAGGTTTTAATTTGCTTATTTGTACTTTTATGCATTGAAGTAATGCAAAATAAAGTATGTTGATGATGAGTATTTCATTTAAGGCTGAACAATATGTTAGTAACATGGCTGCTTGATGTGTCAAAGGGATACAACACTCTTTGAGTGTACTGGAAATCATCCTAAAGTGTTTTGCTTTCGTTGCTGGTAAATTAGTGCAGTACACCAAGCATTAAAATGTCTGATTGCCAGGCCATTTTAGGCTATAATTAGCAGGGCCACAAGGTCTGGAAAGTGTTAATACGTGATGAATCAAAAGTTGGGGTGACTAAGTCAAAAAACTGGGATGACAACTCCAGTAATCATAATTTATTTTACCTGGATTAAGATAATGGGCCATATCATGGCTGTTGCACTTGTTCTGGGTATTTTTGCCCACATGCAAGGCAATTTTCAGTGATATTTGTACCAACAGTTAGTACCAAAATAATATTTTGTCCCAGTCAGTTAGTCCAAATGTAGGTTCAGCACTGATTCAAAACCTCCCGGTACCAGATCAAACTTGCCAGGCAACACTCAAAATTGTCCGCATGGTAGAGTTTTTATAGCTAGACCACAACTTTTCTGGGGGAAACACTGTTTACAAACCAACTGATATCCAGTTTTTTTTAAAGATGTGCGTTGACAGAACACAGTCCTCCACCGCCGTATTTCAGTGCTAAAAACAAATCAAGTATGATTTATAATTACTTAATGCATGTCTTACTTATGAATTGAAAGAAGAAAGCAAATCGACCAACTTAGTTGTTTTTTGACACCTGGGCCTCAGATATAAATGTAATCACTGGGGCAATATACAACATTTATCTGTGGGACTCTACCTGCATGTGATATATGTAGTTAAGTTTTGCCGTTTGCCATTTATGAGAGGGTTATGGAATTACCAATCATTATGTAGTTAGGGGTGTAATTGCAGATAGTTTGTACTGGCAGCTCCTTCATTAGATAGTGTTATTCTTTTTTGCATAGTGTTTAAGCTACTCAAACAACTGTTTTGTAAAGAAAAAAGTACTCCGTAAAGTGCGTCACCATTCCATTGTGATACAGACTAGAGATATTGGTAATTGGTATACATCAATAGTTTGGTGCTTGTTAAACCTGGCATCCTTGGTGTGGCTTTCCTCCTGCCTTTTTGCCTTCAACCCTCCTGAATGCAGACATCGTTTTTGCTGGCTTTAGTACTGCTCTCCAGTGCTAAAGCACTTGTGATCACTCCTTAAAACATGGTAGCATTAGCTTATACTTAATTGGCATATTTAATGTACTGGTAAGTCTCTAGTAAAGTGGCACTACATGTGCCTAGGGCCAGCAAATTAAATGCTAATAATGGGACTGCAGCACTGGTTGTGACACCCAGTTAAGTAGCACTTTAAACATGCCTCAAGCCTGTCATTGCAGCCTGCGTGTGCAGTTTTAAACTGCCATTTCGACATGGTAAAATAAACCTTTTGCCAGGCCCAAACCTTCCTTTTTAATACATGTAAATCACCACTATGATAGGCCCACAGGGCACGGTGCAATGTATTTAAAAATTACGACATGCACTTTTAAGTTTCACTTTTCCTGGTAGTTAAAAACTCTTAAATTCGTTTTTCTCTATTGCAAGGCCTTCTTCTCCCAAAGGATAAGATTGGAGTTACCTTATTACCTATAATAAGCTGCAGTTTCCAAATAGGAAAAGGTATTCAGTTTTTGTTTGGTGTCTTTGAAATTGTAATGAAAAATCCTATCTAATGGTGAAGTTGGATTTTTAGTGACAATTATGAAAATTGCACTTTTAGAAAGTTGGCTTAGCTATTTACCGCCTGCAACCTGTCTCTGGGTCACATGACTGGGTGTAGTTGGCAGTTAGGCTTTGTATATTCCTCCTAGACAGCCGCACACAATAGACAGCTTAGGTGTGCCTGTAATAGCAGCTACTGGCAGGATGGAAGGGTGGAGCTGGGCACAGCCCTACTTACACTTAAATAGGCTGTGTCCTGCCTCACCACAAAGGGCTGCCACCCCCTGTAGTTAGTCTAAAGCTAAGAGAGTGAAAGATGGATGCGTGGGGACTTTATAGGGAAACCTCTAGAAGTTTCTCGTACTTCAAAGGAAGGTCCAGGTATAAATATTGGACCCTAGACACCAACTCTTCAGTACACTTCTGGAACTGTGGATACTTTTCCAGGAAGATCAATTGCTGTGCCGCTGAAAGGACTGTCACTCTGCTGGACTGCTCCGAAGGACTGCTGCCCTGCTGTGCTGACTTCAGTCTGCTGCCCCTCTCATCTGAATCGGAAGGACTGGACCTGCATCTGTTGAACCCATGAACCAAAAGTGACTCCAAGGGCTAGTTTGCTGATCCTCTGACTAGAACATCAATGACAGAGGACTCCCACAATCTTGAACCCATCTCCTGGACTCTGCCATCTGTGAGTCCTACCATGCTAAGTGGTGCCATCTCAAAGCACGACCCTTGGAAGTGGGCCTGAAGGTGCTCTGGCAGCCCATCTATGGATCCTGCAGAACTGATGCATCACCTCCACAGCACGGCACATCTCCAGTAGAACAAGTTCATCACCTTTACCGTTTGATGCATTGCCTTTGGAACTGACGCATCGCCTCTGCTGCGGGGGTTCTCCTGAAGCAAGGACTCTGCACCGACACCGGAGCCTGCATCGGAACCACCGCCTGTAAAACGTTTTCTGGACGCAGGCCCTCGCATTGCAAATTCCTCATAGACGTCAGCCTTGAGAAAGACGCAGGTTCTTCCATCAAAGCTTCACAGCTCTTTGGAACTGATGCACTGCCTCGACTGCATGATGCACCCTTGATGCCAGACTTCACATCACAACCCCTCCTCGATGGCATGCTCGACAATGATGCATTCTTGGTGCAGGACCTCACAATGCTGCACAAAACATGATTTAAGGTACTCTTTTTCATTGGGCCTAACTGAGTCCCTGTAGCTGGCCAGGGCTCCATCGTGGTCAGCCTGAACTTGTGACCATGTCCCAGTCCAATGGGACCAGATAGTTGGTGCTTTGCACTTTTTGGCTCTATTTGCCCTGTGTGTGTCCTGTAGCCGCCTGCCCTCCATCGCGGTCAGCCTGAACTTTGGATTTACCCCAGTCTTGTGAAACCTCAAATAATGTTTTAGCACTATTGACTTCTAAGCACTGTTTTTGGATTTAATATTTACAAATTCATATCTCGAATTTTACTGATTGTAATTTTTGTCATTTAGTCTTGTTTTACTCAGACAAATATTCTCTATTTTGCTAAACTGATGTTGAGTCTTTTTGTGGTGTTTTCACTGTGTTACTGTATTTGAAGTGTTGCACGAATACTTTACACATTGCCTCTTAATTAAGCCTGACTGCTCAATGCCATCCTACCAGAAGGATGAGCACAGGTTAATTTAGGGTTTGGTTGGGCCTCGCCGTGACAAGGATTGTAGTTGCTACTTAATGAGGGATCACACCCCAGTCAACCAACAACCCAATTTCTCAAATTGATGAGGTAGGAACAATGGCAGCAATGTTTTACCACTTGAGAAGAAACAGGGCTAATCAACTTGCTGAAGAACAGAAGCCTGAACCAGCACTACCACAGAGGGGGAAGGAACATATTTTTAGAAGCAAAGTGGATATGTTCATTGAGCAGGTAGCACCTTGTGCCCACCAATTGGAGCCATGGCACCATACAACAATGAAGGTAAGAATTATAACAAAGCTCATAAAATACTAAGGATGCCATTGATAAGACTTCTCAGACATAAACTTCGAAGTTTGAATTTGTTAGATGGGAGCCTTTAGTAGGCACCAGAAATGATCTGTTGCATCTTCATATTTTTCTGTATGTTGTACAATGTGGCAATGAGGTGCAATTTGCCTCTCTTAATGGAAACACCACTGGCCAAAGGTACTGAAGAAGGTGATGATAGAGTGAAACTGCAAGTAAACAAAGGATACAAGGGAGGTGTTGGCACCCTGCAAATCGAAACCACAATATCAAGGGGACAAAATAGCAAGGACAAAATCTAAAAAAAATATCAATAGGTAAGTAGGTCCAGATTTTCTATACCTAATTCTACATATGTGTTCCTACACAGGACATATGTGTTCATGGTACGTAGATGTGGAGATAGGAATTGTAAATCTATACATCCCTATATGCACTTACCTTCCATTATTTTATCTCGTCAAATTCTGTCCTCTGTATTCTTCTATCTTGATATTGTTGGTACTGATATTCAGTATTACACTCCATGGGAGGTACAGAGGTATTTAACAGACTCATAGAAAAATTCTGTCATTCTCTTTTAATTTATAAAATTATACCTATAGCTTCGCCTGGTCAAACTTCCCTGCGTAAAGGTAACTTTCCCTTTATTGAAATATACATTATATTTACTCCTTGCATTTGTGGCATTTAATTATCATTGTATATAGCATTCTTAGCAGCGTACATAGTTAAAAAAGGTTTTTAATAAAAAGTTTGTTTTTGAGCAGACCATTTTCTTTTACAAACAAATTAAAAAACAAAAATTAAATAAAGTGCAACAATTGTAATAAAGTGCAATTAAATCTCTGAAATGAGCATAATAATTTAGTAGAACACCCACAACTTTGGACACCAGACAGATACAATACTCTGATAAGCGTTACTACTTTCTGTTTTTTACAGGCATCACGGTTATAGGAATCAGGTGCACAATGTGAGCAGCGTGTTGAAGGACACAGAACAGGTGCTAGCCACTGAGTCCCTGTCAACATACATCTTACTGACAATGATATTGTACACATCATGAGTGTTTCTTTGCCAACATTCCACAATCAATCTCTGCATTAAATCATGCTGACATTTTTGGGTTTCAATAGAGGTGCATATTGTCTCTATAGTCTTGGTATCACTGACATATCGATGCATACAATAGCAAAATGCAAAAATGTCAGAAATTTAATATCGATAACAAAAATATTGACTTCCTATGCTTAACTAGTAGAGCCAAAAATATCGAGAACACAAATTTCACTGTTGAAAATATGTTTATTTACATAGAAAACACAAATATCAGAAAGAAAAATATCATACCCTTTAAATAAACATATAATGAATACAAATATCGATTCACACAATATCAGCTACAATAATATTGCCAAAATAATTAAATTGCCATGATTACATTTAAAAAGTCACTTTTTACATAAATCTATTATTTCAAATAAACCTAAAAACATTCATACACATGTTTAAATTAAATATGAATATATTACAGCACCAAAATATTTACCACTCACCCCAATAAATTGAATAACTAAAACCATAACATACAACCCAAATAAAATATTACCATTAATTACAAACATTTAGACAACAATCTAAATATATTATATATATATATATATATATATATATATTCACTGAAAAAACCATAGGTTTCAGGCACGTTATAGTTAGAAATTAGCATTTAAAAAAGCTTAGAAATTCACTGAAAAAAACATAGGTTTTAGGGACAGTTATAGTTAGTTGGACATTTCACTCGTACATAACCATAGAAATTCCCCGTTATAGTTAGTTCATCTAACTATAACTCGCGCCTCCGCAATGCACTGCTGATGACGTCACATATTACATCACTCATGACATGGTCAGTGACATCACTGATGACATCACTGATGACATCTCAAATGACATTACTGATGACATCATCCATGTGATAATTTGATGCATCTTCTCACACCCTAATATAACCTTTGATACACCCACTCTAAATTACAGACTGCCATTCTCAAAACCATAGTCACTCCAACACCAATAACTACATACCAACTCTACTTGTGCCCCAGAGCTCAAAGTATGTATGGACCCTGCACTACAAGATAGAGCTACTTTAGATGCCTTTGATACTATTGTTAAAATGGCAGCTTCAAACTTAGTGACCAAAACCAAGGTGAAATCCTTAAAACTAAAAAGGTGGTTTGACGACACATGTTCAGCTGCCCATAAGGAGTTAATGAAGGCTGTAAAGCAAAAACCGAGGGACCCGATACTAACCAGGAGCTGCAGGAAGGCGTATAAACTGGCTGTGTGCAGAGAAAAAAACAGCTAAGAGAGCACGCCTGGGAGGAGCTTGGCCAAGCTTAGTGTCCTGTCGGACAGCTCACGATTTTGGTCTATAGTTAACAGTCCTCTTTTCTCAGATATGCCAAATCTAAGTAAGGATTGTATAATACCGGCAGAGAAGTGGGTCCAGCATTTTAGCAATATTTATAGTAGCTCCAATCTAGCAGAAACAGTGGGATACGGGGGAATTTCTATGGTTTTGTACGAGTGAAATGTCCAACTAACTATAACTGTCCCTAAAACCTATGGTTTTTTCAGTGAATTTCTAAGGTTTTTTAAATGCTAATTTCTAACTATAACGTGTCTGAAACCTATGGTTTTTTAAGTGAATTTCAAAGGTTTTTTAAATGCTAGTTTCTAACTATGCCTACAGAGGTAGGACATGTGAAGAAAGAAGAAAAAACGCACAGAAAGAAGCAAAAGAAATGCATAAAGAAGCAACAGAAGTCCACAAAGACGAAGAAAAGAGCAGGAAGAAGCAAGACATGTGCAGAAAGAACCAACAGAGGAGCAGAAAGAGGCCTTGTTGCAAAATCATCCTGTGCCCACAACTTTTTCAGACGGGTACTGGTGGTAACTGACTCGGACTAACCAGGCCTAGAGCCAGTGCTATGCTAAAAGACACTTAGAATACAGTGAAAACACCTACATACACTAGGGAACACTATGCGTTGGGGTACCCCTGTCATTAGCATGACCTCCTCTGTAAGGCCCTAGTACATAATAGGGCAGGGGATTAAAACTTCCTCTTAAACGCGCCCAGGGCGCGTTTGCACAGTGGTGAAGGGAAGGGGGGGGCCTGAGGTGTGCAAACAAGCCCTGTGGCCGTTTTAAGTTGGGAGATTAAGTCCCCTTGAATCCTTAGGGTCCCTGGGGTCCAACTAGCCCACAAGGTACCTCCAGTAAGCGCCACACAGCTGCGTTGCACAGAGGTGTAAAAAGGGGCGTGGCCTGGGCAACCTCTCTGCAACGCAGCCCTATGGCGCGCACTGGAGGTACCTGGTGGGCTAGTTGGCCCCCAGGGTCCCTCAGGATTCAAGGGGAATTATTCCCCAACTTAAAACGTGCCACAGGGCGTGTTTGCACACATGTCACCTGAGGCCCGCTCCCTCCCTTCACCACTGTGCAAACGCGCCCTGTGGCGTGTTTTAAGTTGGGGTATTAGGTCACCTTGAATCCTGAGGGTCCCTGGGGCCCAACTAGCCCACCAGGTACTTCCAGTAAGCGCCACAGGCCTGTGTTGCAGAGAGGTGGTCCGAGGCCACGCCCCTTTTTACACCTCTCTGCAACGCAGCTCTGTGGCGCTTACTGGAGGTACCTGGTGGGCTAGTTGGACCCCAGGGACCCTCAGGATTCAAGGGGACGTAATCCCCCAACTTAAAACACGCCACAGGGTGTGTTTGCACACAAGTCACCTCAGGCCCCTCCCCCTCCCTTTACCACTGTGCAAACGCGCCCCGTGGTGCGTTTTAAGTTGGGGGATAAAGTCCCCTTGAATTCTGAGGGTCCCTGGGGTCCAACTAGCCCACCAGGTACCTCCAGTAAGCGCCACAGAGCTGCATTGCAGAGAGGTGTAAAAAGGGGCGTGGCCTGCACCACCTCTCTGCAACGCAGCCCTGTGGCGCGCACTGGAGGTACCTGGTGGGCTAGTTGGCCACCAGGGACCCCCAGTATTCAAGGGGAATTAATGCCCCAATTTAAACCGCGCCACAGGGCACGTTTGCAGAG
Organism: Calotriton arnoldi; assembly: GCA_963921515.1. Lineage (NCBI taxonomy): Eukaryota > Metazoa > Chordata > Amphibia > Caudata > Salamandridae > Calotriton > Calotriton arnoldi. The sequence continues at coordinate 152,227 of CAWUFW010014592.1, forward strand.
TGGTGAAGGGAGGGGGCGGGGCCTGAGGCACAATCGCGTATTTTTTTTTAGATGGGGGGCTGTGTGGCCCCCCTTCTTTTTTCCTTTTTTGGGCCCTGGGGACCCCATCCCCCAGGGCCTGATCCCTTTTTTCATAAAAAAAAAGAAAATTGAATGGGAAGGGGGCCGCGTGGCCCCCCTCCCGTGCCCAATTCCGGCCCCGGGGACCCCATCCCCCGGGGCATAGCCACATTTTTTAAATTTTTTAAGGAGGGGGGCTGCGTGGCCACCCCGGAACACTACAGGAGCCGGCCCTGGGGTGTGGCGGTCCCCAGGGCCATCACAGGCTCCAGGAGGGGGGCCGCGTGGCCCCCCTCCCTTCACTTGCACAGCCCCGGGGAGGTGGTGGTCCCCGGGGCGTGTGGGGGGGCTCGAGCCCCCCACACAGGTATATATTTTTTTAAAAAGAAGCCCCGGGGGTGGCGGTCCCCGGGGCTTGGGGGGCCTTAGAGGCCCCCCCAAACTCTAAAAAAACAAGCCCCGGGGGGTGGTGGTCCCCGGGGCTGCGGGGGGCCATGTGCCCCCCGCAAATATTGTTGCAAAGCCCCGGGGGGTGGTGGTCCCTGGGGCAGTGTGGGGGAGATTGGGGCCCCCCCACACATTTTTTTACTGCCCCCGGGACCTGGCGCACCCGGGGGCTACAATTAAACTAAGCGCAGGAGCCCGCGCTTCATTTTTTTTTATTTTCACGGCCGGATTCGCGCACCCAGCGCAAATTCGGCCGATTTGTTTTTTTAAAAAAATGCTTTTTTGGGCCCTGGGGGTCCTTGTGGAACCCCCTGAGCAGGCCTAGGGGGTCATGGTGTTTCTACCCTGCCCCCTTTTCTTGTTTTGCGCCTTAGTTTTCTGTTTTCTTGTGCCTTGGTTACCGAGGCACAAGATGGCTGCCAACACTTCCTGGTTTGGAGTGTTGACAGCCAATTAGCATGAAGCTCGTGATCGGGAGGGTGCGCGGCCATAGATATCGAAACTTTTATTTTTCGAATTTCTCAGGAACTACTGAACGGATTTACACCATTTAAAAAAAGGGAGCTTTCTGAACCAAGCACTACCTTTTTGCCAAATTTGGTGTAATTCTGTTCAGCAGTTTTGGCTGTAACCGTGTCTAAAGTTTCCTATGGGAAATTGATTTTTTGACCTCTATTTTTTTATTTTCTCCGCAACTACTGAACGGATTTACACCATTTAAAAAAAAGGGCGCTTTCTGAACCAAGCACTACCGTTTTGCCAAATTTGGTGTAATTCCGTTCAGCAGTTCGGGCTGTAGCCGTGTCTAAAGTTTCCTATGGGAATTAACATGGAGAAAACACGTTTTGGGACCCCCCTTTTTTCTCGGCCCCCGCTTACCGAATCACCCTGAAACTTTCATGACAGGAGCTGACCGGACCGCCCCACTAGTTTTGAAAATTTCGCGATGATTCATCATCCGGCGCCAAAGTTATTGGGAAAACAAAAAACGCTTTTCCTATGGAAACTAGGTCCTAACTATAACTATCTACTGGCGACCGCCAGTAGATAATATATATATATATATATATATATATATATATATATATATATATGACAGCAACTCCTTTCACTTTTCCAATTCGCCACAGAAGACAGGAGCTCGGACCACAATTTCGTGCTGTGAGTATTTTTATTGTTGTCTGCTCAACACAGCCATGACGCGTTTCGAGCCCGTAGGCCCTTGATCTTGATATATATATATATTTGCAGCTCCAGATCGCACCAACACGGTGCACTCACGGACGGGTGCTCGTACGGGGGTGCACCCGTTATTTATCTTCGCTCCTCTCCTCTCCTTGGGTAATCGTACCCAGAATAAGGCAAAGCACTCGCGGGGATAAGTACCGTAACTTTATTAAACGGTCTCCTGGTCACACAGACGCGTTTCGGCAGACGCCTTCTTCGATGTTCATGAAGAGCGCCTGCGTCACTGTCATTTAAAAGAACAGCTAATCAAAACAAATGAGGGACTGAAGTCACAATTTCCAACCAGTCCGCCATTGCATAATGTGCAAATTAAATGCATTTCACAACAAAAATTGCGTGTTAACCATTACTCGCCCCCTCAATTCTTAGGCGAGATATGAGCTATTTGTTCACATATTCATATACACGCATTAAAAGGACAAACCCACTACTATATATACAATTTCATTTAAGAAGTGGTGATGGAAACCCACTAGAATATCTCAATTACACCCTGGATGGGCAGACCAGTGGGAGGATTATAAATGTCAACACTAAGCCAATCCTCATATGTACAGTGATCAATCTTTGTCCTAAATGGACTGACACTAATCTCTTACTGAATCTTTGCCTAAATGGCTTTTCACATATATCCTCCTATTCCATCACTAACACCTTCACTATTCATTTTAGCGGTTGTCACACATCAAAATATACTATGCATATATCATTCGCTGTTCAAAACCATATCAACAGTGTCTTAGGGACAAATCCCAAGCATGTAAAAAACCCCATGGTGTAATTATCATCACCATGTTACATCAATAAATCACACCACTTAATGCAATACATGTCCCTTAATCCCTACAAAGAATCCCAAAATTGTGAAAAGGAGTTTAAGGGGAAAGAAGAAAAGAGAAGGGAATAAAATATCATATTATATACATATCTGAAATCAGAAACCTGGTCGTTATAATATGTGTCTTCCTATTTTCCGGTCTATTTAATCACCCAGATGTACTGTAAGTTCCTCACTACTGTTTAGCCCTCCTGGTACTTTGGTCTGCAAATCGACAATGTACCGTGATTCCAGGCGCCTCAACCTGAGCACGCGATCACCTCCTCTGGGATGTACTGGTACATTATCTAGGCAGAAAAATGTAAGAAGGTTCCTGTCCTTATTATGCATCTTTGCAAAATGCCTGGCGACAGGATACGTAACATCGCCATTGGCAATTGCCCTCATATGTTCCAATATCCTTATTTTAGTCGGATGAATTGTGCTGCCAACATATTTAAGCCCACACGGGCAGTTAAGACAGTAAACAGTATAAGGTGTAGTGCAAGTTAGAAAATTCCGTATTTTTTTATTGTGTTTTCCCTTTCCTGGAATCTCATAAGTTGTAACTCGTCTGCTATTGTGGCAAGCTTTACACTTGCCACACGGGAAAAACCCTCTAATGGTGCCAAAACAGATCTCTTTTTAGTACCCCCAGTCAAATAACTGTGTACTAATGTATCTCTTAGTGACCTTGCTCTTCTGAAAGTCACCAGTGGGTTTGTGGGTAAATCACCCCCTATAATAGGATCAGTCAGTAAGATGTGCCAATTTCTCCTTAAATTTTTTTCAGATGTCCTGCATCAGAGGAGAATCTGGTTATCATTCTAAACTTACTTAATTCTGACTCAATATGTTTACGGGGATTTTTTAGATGGAAATTTTTTAAAAGGTCCTCCCTACATAGGGTGTTTGCCCTGCTCATTGCCTGTTTCAGTGTGACACTGCTATAGCCTCTGGTTTCAAATCTTTCAAGACATTCACTGGCTGCCATTTGAAAATCAACTTCATTGGTGCTATTTCTCTTCAATCTCAATAGTTCCCCGTAGGGGATACTACTAATTAATTTGCTAGGATGGCTACCTGCGTGGAGAATAGAATTCCCCGCAGTTTCCTTCCTGTAAGGTTTAGTGCATAATTTGCCATCAAAGACATAAATCTTGAGATCGAGATAATTCACCGTGAGTGGATTAACCTCTCCTGTGAATTTCAAATTGTTATTATTGCAGTTCAAAGTTTCAATGTATTCAAAAGCTATTGCAGATGAACCTCTCCAAATCAAGAAGAGGTCATCTATATAGCGATGCCATACTACAATCTTGTCTGTCCACTCCTTGTTACATGCTGCCCAGGCCACCTGCTCCTCCCACCAGCCCACGAATAAATTCGCGTAACTGGGGGCGAAGCAGGTGCCCATGGCAGTCCCTGAGATCTGTTTATAAAATTGCCTCTCGAACAAAAAGATATTATTTTCTAAACAAAATTGAGTAAATTCCATCAACATCAAGTTATGTTCCAGATATTTTAAAGGACGATTTTCTAAAAAGTACTTGATCGCTGTTAGTCCATCGGCATGAGCTATGCAAGTGTACAAACTAGTAATGTCAAGTACCATCAAATGCCATCCCTCTTCCCATTGTATATGTGCAATCTTCCCAAGAAAATCCTTAGTATCTTTAACATAAGATCTCAGATTGACCACATGTTGCGCTAGAAAATAATCAATATACATTGACATGTGTTCTGTCACGCTTCCCTGTGATGCCACTATCGGTCTACCGGGAGGGTTATCTCTATTTTTATGTACCTTAGGAAGGTGGTAAAAGGTAGGTACCATGGGATTGAGACATCTCAAAAATAGATGCTCCTCTGTTTCTAGCATTTGTTTTTGTACCACTTGCAAATTAACAGATGATAATTAGTCACACTTTGATTATACAATCTCTCGGCAATTGGCTCGTAACAGTTAGTATCTGTTAATTGTCTTAATGCTTCCAGGTTATATTGCACATCCGTTAATAAAACAATATTACCCCCTTTATCAGATGGCTTACACACAATAGTATGTTCTTCTTGAAGAGTGGCAAGTGCAAGATGTTGTGCCTTTGAAAGATTATATTTAACTTTCTGTTCTTTGCCTTTACTAGAGCGTAATTTGATAAGGTCTCTGTTGACCGACTCTGAAAAGACATCTATCGCGTCCACAGGCATTTGGGGGAAGAATTGTGAAGCCGGTTTGAACGGACTATCCCCTCCACATTGTTGTACCCCTATGGTGGCAATTTGTTGAGTCGTGCTCTCCAAAGTCTCTCCACTATGTGTTTGATTTTGTCTAAGATTCTCAAGGGTAAGCAATGTTTTGAAGTCTTTAGCCGTTAGCAAATCTGTGTCCCGATGTACTTTACTCGTTTTCTCCGGTCTCTCAATAGTTGGTTTAATTTTGAAGTACTTATGTAATTTCAATTTCCGGATAAATTTGAAAAGATCGACACGCGTTTCTGTGTATTCCAATGGTTTTTGTGGACAAAAGGACAATCCCAATTTTAATGTTGATTCCTCAATTCCTGATAGAGGTCTAGTTGTCAAATTCATTATCGTTAAGTTATCCTGTTTTAGTTCTTTTTGTTGAAGAATTTCCTGCTGCGGGTTACTGGGGGTGAGCGATTGCTTGCTCCGCCCCCCGCCTCGTCTTACGGATCTTTTGTCCGGTGGTTTGCCTCTTCCTCCCTGCAAACGTGATTGACGGATTAGTTTGAACTCCTCGCGAAAAGGGGTCTTTTCTGTCATAATGGGTCCGCCACTGCCACTGGCTTCTCCCAACGACTCATTGTCAGTAGCTTCTGATTCTGAAGTATCAGGTACTTCGATGTTCGATTGGCCCTTCTTTTTCAGAAGTTCTTCTCTTGGTGAATCAAATCTTCTTGCGAAAGTTAAAACTCGCCCTTGATTATAGTCTCGCTCGTCTCTCTCAAATTTTTCAGATTTCCGTTGTTTGATCTTTTGCTCATACCCTATCAGTCTTTTCTTCATTTGTTCCCTTAGTGTTTCCATTCTCACTTTATCCTCTTCTTTGGCTAGCTCTTCTTCTAGCTCCTCGATGTCTTTCAGAGCTCTATGCCTGTCACTCCATGCGAATTTAACTAATATTGTTAACATTCCTTTGCATGATAGGGCTGTATGTTCTGCCCATTCATCAAGAAGAAGAGGATCCGGGTTCTCATAAGCTGGGACAGTATAAATTCTTAATCCCCTCGGGACTCTGTTCACATCGATATAACTCTGTAAGGACGTCGCCTCCCACCATTTTCTCGTCTCACGTTCATATAGACGTTCCAGTTTGGTAATTTTAGTGGCGAGGTTCGGTCTGATTCCTTCCGTCTCAATGCCAGCCCCGGTCGCAACATCCTTACGTTTTTTAAACATGCTTTGGGCTGCCTCTCGGCGCTCAGATTCACAAAACATTATGAAAGTTCTTGGATTTTAAAATTCCTCATAAGTGACCACAATAATCCCCTCGTCCTGCTGCTGCATACACACCAGAGTCTCTCATATGCGCTAGATTAGCTTACCGGTCATCCGGTTCTGTTCCACGAGGCATATGCGTCTTTCCGATCCAATCTCTGTCGGAGTTGCGATTGCAGAACTTCTATTTGCCACAGCTTAGCGCTATCGATAGTATTCCCTGTGTTTTAGCAGCAACGGTGCGCCGACATTAAACATTCGCAGCTCCAGATCGCACCAACACGGTGCACTCACGGACGGGTGCTCGTACGGGGGTGCACCCGTTATTTATCTTCGCTCCTCTCCTCTCCTTGGGTAATCGTACCCAGAATAAGGCAAAGCACTCGCGGGGATAAGTACCGTAACTTTATTAAACGGTCTCCTGGTCACACAGACGCGTTTCGGCAGACGCCTTCTTCGATGTTCATGAAGAGCGCCTGCGTCACCGTCATTTAAAAGAACAGCTAATCAAAACAAATGAGGGACTGAAGTCACAATTTCCAACCAGTCCGCCATTGCATAATGTGCAAATTAAATGCATTTCACAACAAAAATTGCGTGTTAACCATTACTCGCCCCCTCAATTCTTGGCGAGATATGAGCTATTTGTTCACATATTCATATACACGCATTAAAAGGACAAACCCACTACTATATATACAATTTCATTTAAGAAGTGGTGATGGAAACCCACTGGAATATCTCAATTACGCCCTGGATGGGCAGACCAGTGGGAGGATTATAAATGTCAACACTAAGCCAATCCTCATATGTACAGTGATCAATCTTTGTCCTAAATGGACTGACACTAATCTCTTACTGAATCTTTGCCAAATGGCTTTTCACATATATCCTCCTATTCCATCACTAACACCTTCACTGTTCATTTTTAGCGGTTGTCACACATCAAAATATACTATGCATATATCATTCGCTGTTCAAAACCATATCAACGGTGTCTCAGGGACAAATCCCAAGCATGTAAAAAACCCCATGGTGTAATTATCATCACCATGTTACATCAATAAATCACCCCACTTAATGCAATACATATCCCTTAATCCCTACAAAAAATCCCAAAATTGTGAAAAGGAGTTTAAAAAGGGAAAGAAGAAAAGAGAAGGGAATAAAATATCATATTATATTCATATCTGAAATCAGAAACCTGATCATTGTAATATGTGTCTTCCTATTTTCCGGTCAATTTAATCACCCAGACAGACAAGATCGTAGTATGGCATCGCTATATAGATGACCTCTTCTTGATTTGGAGAGGTTCATCTGCAACAGCTTTTGATTACATTGAAACTTTGAATTGCAATAATAACAATCTGAAATTCACAGGAGAGGTTAATCCACTCACGGTGAATTATCTCGATCTCAAGATTTATGTCTTTGATGGCAAATTATGCACCAAACCTTACAGGAAGGAAACTCAGGGGAATTCTATTCTCCACGCAGGTAGTAGCCATCCTAGTAAATTAATCAGTAGTATCCCCTATGGGGAACTATTGAGATTGAAGAGAAATAGCACCAATGAAGTTGATTTTCAAATGGCAGCCAGTGAATGTCTTGAAAGATTTGAAACCAGAGGCTATAGCAGTGTCACACTGAAACAGGCAATGAGCAGGGCAAACACCCTACGTAGGGAGGACCTTTTAAAAAATTTCCATCTAAAAACCCCGTAAACATATTGAGTCAGGATTAAGTAAGTTTAGAATGATAACCAGATTCTCCTCTGATGCAGGACATCTGAAAAAAATTTTAAGGAGAAATTGGCACATCTTACTGACTGATCCTATTATAGGGGGTGATTTACCCACGAACCCACTGGTGACTTTCAAAAGAGCAAGGTCACTAAGAGATACATTAGTACACAGTTATTTGACTGGGGTACTAAAAAGAGATCTGTTTTGGCACCATTAGAGGGTTTTCCCGTGTGGCAAGTGTAAAACTTGCCACAATAGCAGACGAGTTACAACTTATGAGATTCCAGGAAAGGGAAAACACAATAAAAAATACGGAATTTTCTAACTTGCACTACACCTTATACTGTTTACTGTCTTAACTGCCCGTGTGGGCTTAAATATGTTGGCAGTACAATTCATCCGACTAAAATAAGGATATTGGAACATATGAGGGCAATTGCCAATGGCGATGTTACGTATCCTGTCGCCAGGCATTTTGCAAAGATGCATAATAAGGACAGGAACCTTCTTACATTTTTTCTGCCTAGACAATGTACCAGTACATCCCAGAGGAGGTGATCGTGTGCTCAGGTTGAGGCGCCTGGAATCACGGTACATTGTCGATTTGCAGACCAAGGTACCAGGAGGGCTAAACAGTAGTGAGGAACTTACAGTACATCTGGGTGATTAAATTGACCGGAAAATAGGAAGACACATATTACAATGATCAGGTTTCTGATTTCAGATATGAATATAATATGATATTTTATTCCCTTCTCTTTTCTTCTTTCCCCTTTTTAAACTCCTTTTCACAATTTTGGGATTTTTTGTAGGGATTAAGGGATATGTATTGCATTAAGTGGGGTGATTTATTGATGTAACATGGTGATGATAATTACACCATGGGGTTTTTTACATGCTTGGGATTTGTCCCTAAGACACCGTTGATATGGTTTTGAACAGCGAATGATATATGCATAGTATATTTTGATGTGTGACAACCGCTAAAATGAACAGTGAAGGTGTTAGTGATGGAATAGGAGGATATATGTGAAAAGCCATTTGGCAAAGATTCAGTAAGAGATTAGTGTCAGTCCATTTAGGACAAAGATTGATCACTGTACATATGAGGATTGGCTTAGTGTTGACATTTATAATCCTCCCACTGGTCTGCCCATCCAGGGCGTAATTGAGATATTCCAGTGGGTTTCCATCACCACTTCTTAAATGAAATTGTATATATAGTAGTGGGTTTGTCCTTTTAATGCGTGTATATGAATATGTGAACAAATAGCTCATATCTCGCCAAGAATTGAGGGGGCGAGTAATGGTTAACACGCAATTTTTGTTGTGAAATGCATTTAATTTGCACATTATGCAATGGCGGACTGGTTGGAAATTGTGACTTCAGTCCCTCATTTGTTTTGATTAGCTGTTCTTTTAAATGACGGTGACGCAGGCGCTCTTCATGAACATCGAAGAAGGCGTCTGCCGAAACGCGTCTGTGTGACCAGGAGACCGTTTAATAAAGTTACGGTACTTATCCCCGCGAGTGCTTTGCCTTATTCTGGGTACGATTACCCAAGGAGAGGAGAGGAGCGAAGATATATATATATATATATATATATGTCCCAAAGTTGCCCAGAAAATGAAGCCACACACCGCTGAAAAGGTAGGTAACAAGCCTTTATTTCTCAAGCATATTGGTTCCCCTCTGGAAAATCAATCCTTTGGCTTGACGCGTTTCAATGCTTTTGTGCATCTCTTCAGAGGCCGACATGGGGAAGGAATTCTCCGCCGCTGCACTCCTTCTGCAATGCAAAATTTATTTCAATTAGCCTCCGGTGTGCTCGTGACATCACGTTTACTTTCAACATTGCTTGCTGGGGAATGTAGTCTTTTTAGGAATTTTTAACCCTCCAGCATGCAAAGTCCCATCCGGGAGCCCAATGGAGGGCTTGTAAATATGTCTCAAAGTAATTGTCAGAGACCGAACCCACTGGAGGGTAAAAAGTATGCTATGGACTGCATGTCCCAGTGTGCAGTGTTCAATGGATATCTACTTAAAGGGCGCACCGGAAGCCAATGATTTCACAAAGCACACGAGGGAAGATGCAGCGGCAATAATTACGATCTCTGACACGGCCCCTGACGAAGAAGTGAAGAGGCTTTGAAACGCGTTGGGCCAGAGACTAATGACGGGATGAGAAGCTGCATGTTTTCATGAAATAAAGTGGTTATACTTACATACTGCGGAGTGCGGCTTCGTCTCTGGGCAAAGTTTGGGTAGAAATACAATCACGGTGGTTCCAGGCCGTGGAAGCGACGCACCGCCCGTACACCGGCCAAAGGGTCCGCATGAGTCAAAATTCACTTTTGTTGTGGCGCAGCAGGAGAATTAATCAAGCATGCAAAGTCCCATCCGGGAGCCCAATGGAGGGCTTGTAAATATGTCTCAAAGTAATTGTCAGAGACCGAACCCACTGGAGGGTAAAAAGTATGCTATGGACTGCATGTCCCAGTGTGCAGTGTTCAATGGATATCTACTTAAAGGGCGCACCGGAAGCCAATGATTTCACAAAGCACACGAGGGAAGATGCAGCGGCAATAATTACGATCTCTGACACGGCCCCTGACGAAGAAGTGAAGAGGCTTTGAAACGCGCTGGGCCAGAGACTAATGACGGGATGAGAAGCTGCATGTTTTCATGAAATAAAGTGGTTATACTTACCTACTGCGGAGTGCAGCTTCGTCTCTGGGCAAAGTTTGGGTAGAAATATATATATATATATGTATATATATATATATATGTAACCAAAAACGCCCAGAAGCTTGAGGCCGCACACAGCTGCAGGTGAGTTACAAACTCCATTTGAACCAAGCAGGCAGCTTAACATCCCTTTGAAGTCCTTGGCCTGACGCGTTTCGATGCCGCTGTTTGCATCCCCTCAGAGGCCGTGTCAGCGGAGGTGATTTATGGCTGCCGCATTTCCCCTGCGTGTTTGTGGTTAGTGAGCTATCAGTGCTCCTCCCTTGGTGGAAGTTCATTTTCAAATGCACGCTGGGATATGAGGTCTCATTTTGCCAAATAACGCCCTCTGGTGGGTTACCTCCGCTGCAGCTAATTATGGACGATTATTCTCAGCCCTCCATTGAGCCTTGGATGATACTCTGCCGGCTTCATTAAAGGTACCCTGCAGCTTCGGAAAGAGGAATCTTCCTCTCCCTAGTCCCGTTGGTTGCGGGCAGTGCGATCCCTCTGCGGCCTGGAACCGCCGCATAATATGTAACCAAAAATGCCCAGAAGCTTGAGGCCGCACACAGCTGCAGGTGAGTTACAAACTCCATTTGAACCAAGCAGGCAGCTTAACATCCCTTTGAAGTCCATGGCCTGACGCGTTTCGATGCCGCCTGTTTGCATCTCCTCAGAGGCCGTGTCAGCGGAGGTGATTTATGGCTGCCGCATTTCCCCTGCGTGTTTGTGGTTAGTGAGCTATCAGTGCTCCTCCCTTGGTGGAAGTTCATTTTCAAATGCACGCTGGGATATGAGGTCTCATTTTGCCAAATAACGCCCTCTGGTGGGTTACCTCCGCTGCAGCTAATTATGGACGATTATTCTCGGCCCTCCATTGAGCCTTGGATGATACTCTGCCGGCTTCATTAAAGGTACCCTGCAGCTCGGAAAGAGGAATCTTCCTCTCCCCTAGTCCCGTTGGTTGCGTGCAGTGCGATCCCTCTGCGACCTGGAACCGCCGCATAATATGTAACCAAAAACGCCCAGAAGCTTGACGCCGCACACAGCTGCAGGTGAGTTACAAACTTCATTTGAACCAAGCAGGCAGCTTAACATCCCTTTGAAGTCCATGGCCTGACGCGTTTCGATGCCGCTGTTTGCATCTCCTCAGAGGCCGTGTCAGCGGAGGTGATTTATGGCTGCCGCATTTCCCCTGCGTGTTTGTGGTTAGTGAGCTATCAGTGCTCCTCCCTTGGTGGAAGTTCATTTTCAAATGCACGCTGGGATATGAGGTCTCATTTTGCCAAATAACGCCCTCTGGTGGGTTACCTCCGCTGCAGCTAATTATGGACGATTATTCTCGGCCCTCCATTGAGCCTTGGATGATACTCTGCCGGCTTCATTAAAGGTACCCTGCAGCTTCGGAAAGAGGAATCTTCCTCTCCCCTAGTCCCGTTGGTTGCGGGCAGTGCGATCCCTCTGCGGCCTGGAACCGCTGCATAATATATATATATATTAGAACCAAAACCCCACTTACTGTCACAGAGGGGTCCGACACCGCAAAGGTAAAATCGAGAGAATTTATTCAAATTCAGTTCATATATATGAATTTATATTCAAAACTATCAAACTATATCATACATTATAATTAAAGCCTAAGTTAGCTTTTGCCATAGAAGAACATGACTGACAAAAAGATTCAAATAAAACGAATCCAACCAATAAAATAAAAGTATAAACAACTTTAACCAATAAAATCAGACAAATGATTAAATCAACAATATAAAAGACACACTAATTCAAACAACTAAATATTTCAAATAAGACAAATGCTGCAAGATGAGGAAACTCAGCCGGATTCTCGGACCAGACCTTTAGATAAGAAATATATATTTCTCAACAACTACCTAACCAAATAAGTAAAACATATATTTAAACTATTTGTTAATAAACTTAAAAATGTAAAATATCAAATAATTAATAAAAAACTCTCCAATTTCTATCTCTTTACATAGACGTCCTAAAAGAAAAACCAATGACTTGAAAAAACAATAAACAGCAAGAAAAAAAAACATCTATCACGAACCTGCAAAAAGATATATGAAAGTACATAAAGTAATAAAAAGCTGTAAACTCACCCAAATAGCGAGTAAAAATAAAACTAACAATCTCAACCTCTACAAACTACCTGCAATTTAACATTTAAATTGAAACTATTGTTTTTATTGCATCCAATAGAAGGGGAATCACCTACTCAACATTAAAACAACCCCATCAGAAAAGCTGTAAAACAGTTTGAAACATCTAAACAGAACATACATGTAAGTATACAAAAAAGAAGTAGTTGCATAATTGTACATGTAAATGACAAACATACAAACTTTAAGATATTGTATATGTTTATACTATTACACTACTTTCAGATACAATGACAAAAGCAGCAAAACACATAACATCACAGAAAGGAAACCAGTTACTAAATCACATGGACTACACCTACAGCCAAGAAACTAAGTAAGGGAGGTATTGCAGAATATCAGCGAGGTAAGCACTAGCTCCCAGGAACCCACAACACAAATCCTTAAAGATATACTTCCTAAAGTCCCCGACACATCACAGGCAAACTACCACTTATACCCACTTTAAAATGTTTAGTTGCATGAACTAAAAACCCACCAGCGATACTCCCACTGCCCCTAGAATTTACCATGTCATAGAAATACATGAACAGCTAACACTGACACATAATAAGAACCCTTTCCTTTTACATGACAACCTAAACAATGGGAAACAAATCTTAATATTCTCTACAGTAAATCACTTACTAAAACTAAGCCATTGTCAAACCTGGATGATGGATGGGACCTTTGAAATGTGTCCCAAACCATTCACTCAGATATACACCATACATGGTAAATATCAAAGCAAAAATCTCACTTTTATATATGCCCTACTAACAAATAAACAAAGCAGCACCTACTATGACCTCTTAAACAATTTTAAACATAAAACAAATAACTACTACCCCCAAAGATTAATCATAGACTTTGAGCAAGCCATGACTCAAACCATTTTAAAACTTAACCCCACACAGCTATATAAGGCTGTTACTATAATTTCAACCAAAGCATATAGAGACATCTCCAACAATCTACACTGAGGGGATGATTACGATGACTTACGTCCGCCCGACACCGAAGCAGAAACAGGACTGACCTCAGGTCAGCTGTCCCGACTGCCTAATCACGATACGACCGAACACTGTTTGGTCGCATACTCCCATTCCCCTATGGAAGCTCGTGTTACGGACACAAACTGACCATAACACAAGCTCCCATAGAGGAATGGGAGTCTGTGTTCATCCCTGCACCGTCTGGCAGGCACCTCAGGGTGCCTGCCACACGGTGCAGGGATGAACGGGGGCACCTTAGGTGCCCCCTCGGCCCTCAACCGGAGGTCACAGAGGCAAGGGGGCCCTGCTAGGGGCCCCATACTCGCTCTCCGACAGGTTTTCCATTTCGGAAAGCCCAACATGGAAAGCCCGCTAGGGACCCTGTATCGTAATCACCTTTGGGGTTATGGGCCTGCCTCCAACTGGCCGGCAGGCTCCTTGAGCCCATCGGAAGCCAGCGGTAATGACCGGCCGGTTTAATTTCCGACAGCCAGCATTGTAATGCGGCGGTCGGAAATTAAACCAAGATGCGGCCCGGAAAGGCTCCGACCATCGGGCTGCATCATAATAAGGCCCTAAGTGTAGAATATTCTACAAATAGCCAATTTGCCTTTGAAATAAAAAAAAATGAAAGTACTACCCTATGTCCTTGTCACTGAGATAACTACCCACTACAAATTACTAATAGAAAGCCCTTTCTACCAACAAAATGAAGACAAACTAAGCCCCCCAATGGATTATTTCAAAGACACTTGGGATGGCAGACTAAATCACTCTGGACAAAGATACCATCCCAATTTCAAAATACCATAGTGGAATGTCTAGGACAGCACCTTGGCACAGGAAGCCAAAGCTGACAACGCAGGAGAAGGATGGAACAATGCCTTCCAATCCACAGTAGGCAGAATCCAACCTACATTCTATAAATTTATAGAAGCATTACAAAAAGAACAAAGCTACCAACAACTAGAATGAAGCACTCTGTTAGCCAATTTGCCCCTAAACTTAGCAAACAAATCGAAAGAATGGATGACATGCTGCAATATAAAATCAAACTCATAAAAAACAAAGGAGTAGATTACTTAGAAATGATAGCCAAAGGCATATTATAAAGTAAATAGTAACCTACCGAAGCCCCAAAAAGCTATCACTAACTATAAACCACCATGACAAATAATTTTTTTCTATAAATACTAAAATCATATTTTATTACATCAGTCCAAAAATTAAATAAAAGTCCAATGTTAATGAAGACTGAAATCATAAAATTATATATAAATTGTTTGAACAAAAATTGTAATTGTCACCAGCCAAGAAACTAAACAACAAACTTAATCCATCACATACATTTATTGCAACACATAAAGCATACAGTTCTAAATAACAATCACATGATATTTACACAAACAACAAAAATATCACACTTCCCACCCAAAAGAAATGAAATAAATAAGACATACTATTCTGTGGCTGCAGATCTTCCTCTGCATCCATGTAGTCAAAAATAATAATCCGCCAAAAATGGGAAAAAATATTGTCTAAAAAGCTTGCAAAAACTGCAAACATAAAACGGATCCAATAGAGGGGAAGCAATCTGCAGACATGCGCCATTGAGAAAACATCAGAATGTGAACCCCAGCTTGAGGCTGCCGCTTTGTAAATCTGCATAAGTGCTTCCTCTCATGTTGTCTTCTGCAGCCGCATTGATTGTTCTTTGTACTTCCACATCTTCGTTATTTTTGCCTATATGGGAGCAGATGCGAAATAATCAGTTAAAACTACATATTGTTATCACAACCTTCAATTCACTCATGATTGATTTGACATCTTGACAGACCTTTATTGGTAACTGTTAGAAGGTGGTTCTGACACTATGGGCCGCCCGGATTTTTCGCTTTTTGAGCACCTATGTGTTGAGTTTTTACTGTGGGGAAGCCTCATAAATTGGGACTTATCCACAGTGAACTCAGGATGAAAGAGACTGCATGTGGATTTGACTGGTGTCCCCCTAGCTTGACTAGGCCGCTGCGCAGCAGCTGGAGTAAGGGGCACCGAACTGGTTACATGCAGACACCTGTGTACAGGCGTGTGCACACGTGTAGGGGCTGCGCAGGGGAGATTCTTAACGTGCGCAGTCCAGGAGCAGCTACAAAGTGAATGGTGTGGCAGGACTTATGCAGAATTGGGTGGTGACACGGAATAGGCTTTATACAGTGGGAAGAAACATGCCAGGGAAAGTCAGTGTGCTTTACAGTGTTATTCCTTTATTTTCTTATGAGGATAGGGAGCACATGGGCTAGTTTTACTTTCCTAGGGCCTACAAATTCCAGACACGCACCAAAGTCCACTGTAACTTATGTGAGAAGAAGTATTTTGCAGAGTCCAGAGTCATATTTGTACTGCTTTTGGGTCATCCAGAAATGTTACATCACTCTGAGTCAGATCATAACCAGGGCCTGGCTGGGGGTTGACCTCAGCAGGCTGGATTGATGACCTTTCCTTCCCAGAGCGAAGACCTCCTTTCCACGAAGGGAAGATAGGCGGAGCTACAGGCTCATCCATCAGCAGCTATCACTGGGTGCGAGGCACCAGGCTGCACCAAGGAGGGAAGGGCTCTGGTTTCAGAGACCATGTGGCCAGAGACCCTGGACGACGCCATTTTGAACCAGCCCAGAGGCTGGACAAGAAGAAGGGGGCAGGGGCAGGGAAGTGATGTGGCGCTGTTGGATAGGACCAACAGAGACTTCCTGCCAGCCCCCTACTCAGCTTTTAAAAAGTACTGGAACAGGAAGAGAAGCTCTCTCTGGGGTGTGGTCTGCGGAGGCTGAGGGTGCTGGAGCCTGGCGCAATGGGCAGTTGGAAGGAGGAGCCCCCTGACTGTCCCCCTGGGCCCTACCAGCAACAGAAGAAGAGCCCAGGACCAGTGCGCAGAAGCCGGGGCCTCTGCGCAGGGAGAAGAGAGGCCCAGGAGGAGAGCCAGGCAAAAGGCTGGCGCAGGGAGCCAGGGAAGACAGCTCCCTGCCGAATAATCAATTATTGAGTGTTATTTCTGCGCACCTGCAAATGGCGATTACTAGCCCACACCACCTCCCTTGAGTAAAGCCTCAGACTGCTCTGCAACGCTACCCTCTGAGAGTCAGGCGCTACAATTGGGTGTTTGGTTCCCAGTGAAGGACAAATGTAGTCATGTTATTTGTGCAGGCCTCACAGATGCTGCCTCGTTTTCCAACAGTAACTAACAGTGCAGCACTTGAGTTACTGATGGGAAAAATACTGTGTATGCACATCATAGACAAAAGCGCAATTAGTGTAGTAACACATCCCACCAACATAGAATTAATAGGTTTCCATGCCTGACAAATTGTCTTTATTCCAGATGTCCATGGTAGTCAATGCGCTCTCCTAAATAGGTGTGAGGTCACGATCCGCTGAGAAACCACTGCCTTTTCCCCAAGCAGGTTCTTTAGCTTGTAGTATCTCCTCCTTTGTCCTGGGTCGCATATGACACCATGTTTTCCTACAGTCCAATGCAATTTGTTTCCCGCTTTAGTTACCACTTCACACAGGTTTCTTTCTGGTAATGATGTGTTATGGAATATTGATTCAAAAAGTTAAAATGACAAAATGCCGCCCACCATCACCTCACTCTGCTGGAAAACCTTTAATTTCCATTTCTGCAGTCCAAGTTGCCTACTACACAATAACGAGGTAATCATCAACTTGCCAATATGATTTGCAAAGTCCAACATCAGACATGACAATCTTCAACCACATATCTTGCTTAGAAAAGCATGGCACTGCTTCTGATTAAAGATAAAGCGGGTGCCCACACATTGATAGAGATGACATGCATACAATATATACAGTCTCGGCTCCTGGAGGGAGTGCTGCAGGGCGGTGGGGCGGGGCGGGGGGTAGTAAACTCCGGCATACGGCTGAACGGAGTTAAGTACATAAATAAATAAATAAAACGAATTACATTGCGCGCGCCGCATCGACCATTTGGCGTTGCAGCGCGCGCAATGTAATTCGTTTTATTTATTTATGTACTTAACTCCGTTCTGCCGTATGCCGGAGTTTACTACCCCCCACCCTGCCCCGCCCCACCGCCCCGCAGCACTCCTTTCAGGAGCCGCGACTGAATATATATCATAGTAGTGCTACAGCAGCAACCAGAAGTCTAATGGAGAACCCACACACATTAAGCAACAAGTTAACAAAAATATCCAAAGTCATCACCCATCATAAAGCACAACATAAAAAGTACTCATCTCACTCTATTTTTCTGTTTCTTCTGTTGCAAATGTGATTCAAAGGGGCGCACGCTTGAATATTATAAATTCATATGCACCTAAAGAAAGCCTCGGGCACTTTTGTTACCTGAAAATCCAGGCGGAAGGAGAAGAAATTAGTTGTATGTATGATTCTAAATGAATCACCATCATGTCAAATAAGACATGATAAAGAAATTCTATAAATTGTGCACTTTCATATTTTCATTCTTTGATACAGTGAAGTTGTTCATGTTTACATTAATTAAATCTGGGCCTCATCATGTGTTGGAGAATGTCATCTCGTGATTAGTGATTTACTGCGCTTTGGAGAATCATGAGAGTGCTGGAATAAACTGAGAATTGTAAAGCCCCTATTAAGTCTATCTGGGATTTGGTATGTAAGTTACAGAAAAATACAAACCTTTATCGATAATACTATAGTATTTCATGATAAATGTGTTGCATTTTCTGTTGTTTTTTCTGGTCATAAACTGCTAATCCCCTGAGCATGTCAGCTGCTTGGAAGTAGCATGGTAGCTCCACATGCAGCTCTGCCATGTACCACGCATCGGGGGTTAGACTAACGC
The DNA here is from genome assembly GCA_963921515.1 of Calotriton arnoldi. NCBI lineage: Eukaryota > Metazoa > Chordata > Amphibia > Caudata > Salamandridae > Calotriton > Calotriton arnoldi. Next base: position 170,755 of record CAWUFW010014592.1, read on the forward strand.
ATTTTAGTGCTAATGTTCACATCACTGCACTAAAATCTATTTGTCATGCATTATAGCTCCTGGACCCTTTACAAGGCACTAACGAGGCTGCATAGAAAAAGCAGCTAGCACACTTTATATTGGGTTGCTGGCAGTGCATGTGCTGCTGCTGCAGCCTGCAAAGATCACATGAATTGTCTCTTTGGCACTGTGAGCTGGGCAGGGATGGGTCGTGAGCACTCTCCTACTTTTTTAATACAGTAAGAGACAAAAGACTGGTCTTCTACTGAGACTTCCAATAAAGCTCGGCCTGCCTCAGTTTCTCTTAGTGGGCCACTTGGTACTGAATAATTAGGCAACTAAAGCTGCCTGGATGGGGGGGGGGGGGGTGAGACTGCTGCGCCTAGTGGGTAAAATCGGTGGCGCCTTGGCTTCTTTTGATTTCTGGCAAGACAAGCAGTCACCACCCGGCATGCAGTAGATAACTGACCCAGAGCGGCGGGGCAGCTTTGTTTTTTTCTGTGTAGTTGCTCGCCTGCACGCAGCCCTCAAGGTGCTCTTTGCTATGAAGGAGGTCATACTGGCAGGATGTTGTTTTCTTCTGGCTCGAGTGAGTCCTGTCTTGAGTCCTGTCCTGCCATCTGCCTCGGCAACCCCTCTAGACATAATTTCAGCCACTGAGGCTAGATACATTTGTTGACATGAATGACTATTGGTGAAGGTAACTCATCACCTGCCCTCTGGTCATGCGTGTTTGGTGGGGCAGCCCAGGGACACAGTGTGGCCAATCATAGCAGCAGCAGGCTGAGCAGCGCACACCAATTAAAGTACCAACCAGCCAGCCTCTTCCCTTCTGATGGACTTGAAAATGAGAGAGATACAGAGAGAAGAGCCTGCCTACCAGTCTACCAGTGTAACGACTCCACCAGCAGCTAACAGCCAGGCAGTCAGGCAGAGTTGGCCTTATGGTGGAGCAGTCTTGTGACACTGCGGTAGTGAGACCAGATGTTAAGTCCAATAGCAGGCTTCTTCACGGGCAAGCACCAAGCTCATCTTGCCTGCAATCAGCATTGTCTGCACCCCAATAAGAGGCTAACAGAGAAACTGCAAAAGAAATGGTGTTAAGGGGGAACAGGGGTGATTGAGACAGTTCACATCGCACTACCCCTTCCACAGACCTAGGGCTGTTCAAGTCACACTCTAATATATTTTCAGAGTTGAAACATTTTAAACTTTTATTGTTAACAAAATTGTTGTTACTCAATTATCTGATTTAGCTTATAAACATTAGTGACGCCATTAGGTCTGGCTTGCTTTAGGAGTTTGTCTATTACTGGAGTGATATGTCTGGATGCAGTGACTGAAAACTCATAGAGAGACATTCAAATACTGGCCATTGCTTGATTTACTCACAAGAAAGTGTCATTCGAAGTGTCACACATTTAACAGTAGAATGTCACTCATACCTGGACTGAAACCATAGAAATACACACATGAGCAATCTGACAACTTGGCAGCTATGCACATGTGAAACGTAACTTCTCTCTGGGTATACTTGAACTTTACTAAGTGGAAAATGACTTTTCTATCAGAAAAATAATGCTTAATATAGGTTTGGTTCCGTGAGCATAGCCAGGCCTCACTAGGCAACATTTATGAAAGTGTATGTTTAAATGCTGCGCACAAGAATTTCTTTTAATTTGCTTTTCAGAAAATCATTGAAATTCAACTGCAGCCAAGTTCTGTTTCTGTATGTGCAAAAGTATAATTTCAATAGCTTCATCAAACGAGGGGATGTATTTGAAACAGGGTGGTGCTGCATGTGCTCCATCTTTATTTTATTTTATAAACGGAACTGTCCATTGTATTAAGTTGCACTTCTCATATTTTTGCCAAATGAAAATTGTTTGCCCGTAGGTGGTTTGAAAACTAATAGTCTGGTTGGCTTGCTGTGCAAGTATCATTTTAGTGCCACTGTTTTACATAAGGTCATGCCATGAAATTATGTGCTTTCTTTCTCTAAAACACTTGAAAGAATATGCAAACATTTAGTCATTTTTGATTTATAATTTTTTAGTTGGACTAGACAGTTTACTTTGAACATTTTTGTATTGCAGAATTGCACATTTAAAAGAATTGCTTGTTATTTTAAAGAGGCATTGCTCATTCTGATTCTGTTTTTGCAGTAGATATTTTTCTTTATTTCTCTCTTACATGCAATATTATTATTTGATAACTTGCTGAGGCTAATTTTTTAGCGGCACTTGGCATTTTGCATGTTTTACGAATTGGCGGATTCTAACTACCTTTTGTCTTCTGTAATGATAACTTTCACATTTGAAGAAATCTACTAAATTGAGAACGGGAGAAGTCCAGTTGTGAACATTCTTCTTTAATGGTGCTGTCAAAATAATGAATAATATTTAGAGATTGTTTTTTGTGAATTCTGCCTTTCAAACAAAATGCCGTTCCTCAATGTTAAGCAAATTGGAACGTCAATCCAAATTACAGCAGTGGACGGAGCACATCTTCTCCTACCAAGACGTGTGCCATTGCCTCTGATGTACTTTCAATTTTTTTTTTTTATTTTGAGTTTTTTCCAAATATTTTTTTTCTATTATTTCATTGATATAAGCATTCTACCCCGGTTTACTCTTTGGTATTCTTTAGATTTTAGTTGCAGTAGACTCTGATGTTCATGATTTTAACCCTACGGAGAGTAATGTGTGGGCAAGTGCACGTTCAAGTCTCCTGAATGTGTTGTTGATTAGCTTGGCTTGAGGTGGGTGCAGCTTCACTTGCTGTAAGTCCTCAGATGTATGAACGTCTCCTACTACAGTATCAGGTCATCGTTTTTAGGTCTAGCCGAGGCTTGCGCTGTCTTTCCGAAACATGCTGTATATACTTTGTGGGCTTACAGCCCACCCACTGCTTTTCATTTGTTTATGTCAGTGTCCTTTAAACTTTTCACTGCCAGGTCTCCCTCCCGCCGGGCTAAGCCTTTTTTGACTAAATAGGGTAGTTTGTGCTTAGGTCCCTATAACTTTTTCTCCACAAAAGGTAGCCACACCAAATTTGCATCCTTTTTTCCAACATTCTGGGGATGCTAAAGGTACCCAGGGTTTGTGGATTCCCCTGGAGGGGGCCGAGAAATTAGCTAAAATAGAGCTAAATAAAAATGGGGAAAAGGGCTGCAGAAGAAAGCTTCTGGTTTTTTTCCTTGCAAATGGTATGAATGAAGGGTTTGGTGGGCTAAAACCACCATCTCCCCATCTTTCAGAAACAGGCAGACTTTTGCCAGAAAACCATATTTTTCTACACAGTTTTGTCATTTTACTGCAGCATAGCCTATTTTCTTATTTTCTGTGCTTTCAACCTCCTTCCAGTTAGTGGTAGAAATGGGTGTGAAACCAATAGTGGAAAGCTATACATTTCTGTAAAAATTTGACAGACTTTTGAATTCATCAAGGGGTCATTTGTATAGATCCTTTAAGGTTTTCCTTTAGAAAGTAACAGTTTAAATAAAAAAGTATTGAAATTGAGTTGAAAAAGACAGCCATTTGTGCCTACATTTTCACCTGTAACTTTTTTCAAACTAGGGCAAATGTTTGAAAGCAATATATTGTTACATCTGATTGACCCTTCTGTTTGTGGGGATATATAGGGCTTGTAGGTTCACCAAGAACCAGCGGTACCCAGAGCCAATAACTGAGCTGCACCTTGAAATGTATTTTTAATTGTGTACCGGGTCTTCAGCAATTCATTTGGTAAAATATAAAGAGTGAAAAATAGGTGTCACAGAAACCTATATATTTCTGAAATAGGAACAAGATGTGGAGTTTAGATGTAGTGGTTGTTTGCACAAATCTCAAATTGTGCCTGACCATACTAGCATGTGAATTAAAAGGCATTTTTCAAAATGACTTCTTTTTACACACTGTCTTACATTTGGAAGGCACAAATGCAGAGAAAGACAATTGGTAATAACACTTGGTCTACTATTCTGTGTTCACAAACACCTCCCAATACAAATGGCACCTCACTTGTATGTGTAGGCCTAGTGCCTGCGACAGAAACTGTCCCAAAACGCAACATGGACACATCACATTTATCCACTGAAAAAATTACCCCTTTTTTGCAATGTGCCTAGCTGTGGATTTTAGGCCATAGCCCAGCCGGCAGCTATGGAAATCCAGCAAAGCTGTACATTTTTGAAACTTAGACACCAAGGGAAATCCAGGATGGGGTGGCTTGTGTGGCTCTCACCAGATGCTGTTACCCAGAATCCCTTGCAAACCTCAAAATTTGTCAAGAAAATACATTTTCCTCATATTTCTGTGATGGAATGTTCTGGAAACTATGGGGAGCCACAAACTTCCATCCACCTAGCATTCTCCCAAGTCTCTCAATAAAAATGGTACCTCACTTGTGTGGGTAGGCCTAGTGCCTGCGACAGGAAACGGCCCAAAACACAACATGGACACATCACATTTTTTCAATTGAAAGCTGATCCTTATTTTGCAATGTGCCTAGCTGTAGATTTTGGACCCTAGCTCAGCTGGCACGTATGGAAACCTAGAAAGCCTGTACATTTTTTAATTGTAGGCACCCAGGGAAATCCAGGATGGGGTGACTTGTGCGACCCTCACCGGACTATGTTACCCAGAATCCCTTGCAAACCTCAAACTCTGTCTAAAAACACATTTTCCTCATATTTCTGTGATGGAAAGTTCTGGAAACTATGGGGAGCCACAAACTTCCATCCACCTAGCATTTTCCCAAGTCTCTCGATAAAAATGGTACCTCACTTGTGTGGGTAGGCCTAGTGCCAGCGACAGGTAACGGGCCAAAACACAAAATGGACACATCACATTTTTCTACTGAAAACTGATCCTTTTTTTAGAATGTGCCTAGCTGTGGAGTTTGGGCCCTAGCTCAGCCAGCAAAGTGTGCTTTTGCCATAGGCTTCCATGTCTTCTTTTTTGAGGCCATGCCTTCTTGCTGGTTGGTGTGACGATGTGACTGGTGGCCATTTTTGTAGGCAGCCAGTGTGCTCTTGGTATAGGCCTGCATGCGTTCTTTGTTCTAGGCCTCCTGCTTCTTGTTGTGAGCATGTGGCTGGCGGCCATTTTGTGTAAGCAGCCAGTGTGCTTTTACCATAGGTCTGCATGTGTTCTTTGTTTTCTAGGCCTCCTCCTTCTTGTTATGAGTCTGTGACCATGTGCCTGGCGGCCATTTTTTGTATCCAGCCAGTGTGCTTTTGCCATAGTCCTGCATGCGTTCTCTGTTCTAGGCCTCCTGCTTCTTGTTGTGACCATGTGGCTGGCAGCCATTTAGTGTAGGCAGACAGTGTGCTTTGCCATAGGCCTGCATGCGTTCTTTGATTTCTAGGCCTCCTTCTTCTTGTTGTGACCATGTGGCTGGTGACCATTTTGTGTTACCACTAGCCAGCCAGTATACTTTCCCGAAAGGCCTGCATGTGTTCTCTTGTTGTCATCATGTGGTCGGTGGCCAATTTTTGTCTAGGCTAGGCAGCCAGTGTGCTCTCCCTATAGGCCTGCATGTCTTCTCTTTGTTCCCAATGCCTTCCTGCTCAGTGTTGTTATTGATGACAATGTGGCACTGGCTGGCAGCCATTTTGTGTGTCCAAATACATTTGGCCCTTTGCCATAGGCTGCATGGATGGTTGAGCAATGAGATAGCAGTTAAATAACTTATTATTATATATTTGAGGATAACTTCACTTATGTTAAATGTTTTTAATTTAGTTTTTTCCATTTTTGTTTTATTATTTTTATTTTGTTTGTATAATGTTTTTTATTTTTTTCCTCATACCAATTTCCACTACCTCTGGCACCAATCAACCCCATTTCTGCTAAAGGTGCACAACAGCATTCATTGTCTAGGGATTATTCCTTTCATTGTCATTTGTCAGCTGCACCTCCCTCAGTGCCACATCACACGTGAGTGACATCACGTGACGCACATAAAGCAAACAGTTTCATCTGTATGTTGTTGTTATTTTTGTTCTCTCTTATCCTTCCTGAGTGTACAGTCAGTCACCATGAAAGTTTATGTTGGTGTGGTTTTCCGTTTTACGAATAGATACACTGTATTGTTAATTATTTATAATAGGGGGTAACCACTGACCACACTAAATGATATTGTGTTTGTTTTGTACTACTAATTGAACAGCAACAATGCCACGTTTCACTGATGTCCTTCTTGCTTCTTTTCTTTTATGTGCACAAGAGACAACATCACCCACAGCACTGCCAGAAAGAATACCTGTGCATGGCATGACGCGTGAGTGACCCACACATCACAGACATCTCTTCAACTTGTGAAGCTAAGTGCCACTGCTAACTGACATCTTCAATATGGCCATAAAGAAAGGTGCTAAAACTGCTACCAAGAAAGTAGCCAGTGAGAAGAAGAAGGAGCTTACCACCAACACCACCACCACTGGAATGTCGCCCCAGATCTTTTTTGGAAAACAAAAAACTGTGCCTACTGCACCAGCCTCTGGGGAGTAAGCTGGGAGCAGCACACCCAAATCAGTGGACCCACCCTAATCTAAGCCCAAGCCATGTCTGTTACAGAGGCAGCCAGTCTTATCACGGCAAACACGTCGCCGACGAGCAGTGATGTTAAAATTGACTTATGTCCATTGCAAAGTAGTACCCAATCGTTGCAGGAAAAACAGAGAATTGGAGAACAATAGCCACAACCGCCAAAAGTAGTTCCTCCCGAAGTAGGAGCAGTTCAAGAGATTCAGCTTCATGCTGAGGAAGTAGAGCAATCTGCACTTTCAGAAGATACATTGTCTTCCAGATCTCTAGCTAGAAAAAGGAGTGTGGGCAAGAGAAAAAATACCTGCAGGTGTTGACACTGCCGAGATTTTTAATGCTGCTCGGAAGCATGCGACAGAAGTCATGTTCACCATGGAAAAATCCCAACAGCTGCAAACATTTTGGAAGACTTTAAAAACAAGGTCCTTGAATGGCTGCAACCAAGAGGGCTTAAGATTGGATTTGTTGCCACAGACAATTGCAGTAATATAGTTAAGGCCATGGCCAATGGTGGTTATTTCAGGGTCCTGTGTTTGGGACACTGCATCAACATCATTGTACAGGACTTTTTCAAAAAAGAAGACCAAGTAAGCAACTTACTGTCCACCTGCAGAAGAATCTGCACTCCTTTCAGCCATTCATTTAAAGCCCGGAAACAGTTGAGGGTCATTCAGCGTGATAATAGAATGCCAGTTAAAGCACTCATACAGAAAGTGCCAACACGCAGGAACTCAACTTATTACATGCTTGAACGCCTGTTTGAGCAGTACAGACCTATCAATGACTATGTCATGCAAAGAGGCGATGCAACTGTGAAAGGCATGATCATTGAGGTGGACCAATGGGCCCTAGTCAAATGCCTGACAGAGATGCTGCTTCCTTTTGAGGTGTTCACACGGGAAGTCAGCAAAGAGGACAGTAGCATGGGCCAAGCTATCCCATTGTTACGCATGCTACAGGAACAGCTAAGGAGGTGTCTGCAATGTACACAGGTGTGGAGGAAAAAAAGATGCCTATGACTTGGTGGAGAGCTTAATCCTTCACTTGTCTGCTAATACAAGGGTGCAAAGAGATATTGGGGCAGATGTATGACCGTTTTTTGCGGTTGCAAATGGGAATTCGTACTGTTTGCGACTGCAAAATCGGTCAACCCCATGTACAAACCATATTTTGCGAGGCGCTAACCTATTAGCTACTTGTATTAATATGGTTTGTGACTCGCTATTAGGAAGGGGCGTGCCAAGGGCGTCCCTTCCAAATAGTGAGTCTGACTGCAATGTATGATTGTTTTGCGGTCGCAAAACACTCGCAGTTTACCATCCTTTTCAAAAGGGTGGTAAGCCACTCGCAAACGGGAAGGGGTCCCCAGGGGACCCCTTCCCCTTTGTGAATGGGTGCAAAGATATTTTTTAAGAGCAGGCAGTGGTCCCAGGGACCACTGCCTTCCCTTAAAAAATGAAACTAAAAAGTTTAATTTTTCGTTTTTAAATGCATCCCGTTTTCCTTTTTTAAGGAAAACGGGCTGCATTTATAAAAATAACTGCTTTATTAAAAAAGCAGTCACAGACATGGTGGTCTGCTGACCCCAGCAGGCCACCATCCCTGTGAGTGCTAGCCATTCCCAATGGGATCGCAAATTGCGACTGCCTCATGAATATTAATGATGCATGCAATTTGCGAACCCATTGGGAATCGCAAACATTGTCTGAGACGCTGTTGTACATTCACTTTTGCGAGTTGCAACTTGACGCAATTTGCGACTTGTAAATGTGAAAGTTCGTACATCTGGCCCATTGTGTCCTCCAAACATTACATTTGTGCCACAATTCCTGATCCACGGTACAAACTATTACTGTCCACTTTTATTCCTTTTTTAGATGGGGATGTTAGAAAATACAAAACATGGAAAGCTGAGCAAGGCAGTGATCTAGGAAAAGAACGGCAGGGAATTAGAGGCCCACTCCTTCAGGGCACAAGTCCTGCTGGTCAGCCTTCAAGTTCAGAGCCTGAGGGCAGTGCTGTTGGCTCACACCAGCCAAAAACACCAACAAGAACACCATCATCAACAAGACCAGGAGCATCAGCCCAAAATCTGCAACTGAGTGGTTTCTACTGGTAGGGCTTAAGACCAGTGCAGAGGCGAAGGCAAAAGAGGTCGAGCAAAGTGGAGCACCAGCAATGAACATTGAGCAAATGTTCCAGGCCTATATGGATGATGCAACAGAGGTCTACCTTGATAAAAAAAAAATATTGGTGTATTGGTATGGGAAGAGGCGCCAATGGCCAGTGCTCAGCAGTCTGGCAATAAACTATCTGGCTTGCCCTGTCCCCAGTGTCTCCGTTGAGTGAGTTTTCAGTGCTGCTGGTGCCGTTGTCACAGTGAGAAGGACCAGTCTCTCACCCCAAAACGTGGAGAGAGTAACCATGATCAAAATGAATCAGCATTTTATACCACCTGATTACACCATACCTGAAGTACTACAGGAAGAAGATGAGGGAGACTCATGTCATGCAAGTAGTGTGTTAGATGACCTACTTCTGGTGAACCACCAAAGTTTGAGGCCAAACTCTACTTCCCCGACTACTAGGCCTGGGCCAACAACAACCATAGAAATGTCTCTCTCAGTTTCTATTCTATTGCTTATCTGCTTTCTTTCTTTCTCTGACGCAAAAAAAGAATATAGCTACTTGGGAACATTATTATTCACTTTATTATGTGTGTGTGTCTAGTTGACCAATTCATCCCCACCGTCCTACTCTTAGACACATTTTATTGTCGGATTGGAGTTGAAAATGTGTACAGTGAAGAAGCCCGACTCCCCCACAGCCATTTCCCTCAAGCCGGACTTTGGACAGAGAATACAAACAAATGTGTGCCTGCCTCCAACCCTGGGCCGTGACTATCTATCCTTTCCTACCCTAGAGGGACTGCCTCACATGTGACATTATAATTCAATTTACACTGGCAAGTCTCTGTTTTGTGAACAAATGGATCTACATTCTGCAATGTACCAGAAATCGATCACAGTGAGCACACAGGGATAACAGGTATATGGCATGCATTGCACGCTGAGTGATTGTTGTTTGTTGTGAACTTGTTGTGATGTGTCATCATAATGTGTGTTGAGTAGAGATAATTCATGTGGAGGCAGGCAGTGTTGCACTGGGTGTTTGTTTAGCTGTAACTATTACACTTAATGTGTTAGTGATGACTTACAATGTTGGTGGTGTACCGACGACTGATCAATCATTTTCTGCTGAAGGTTGTTTTTGTACCTTCCCCTTTGAGAGGTGGCAAGATTCCTTCACCGGGTCCAGTCCACAGTACATACTGCTTTGTTCGATTGTTTTCTGCTTTATACTCCTCAAAGAGTCAGACCCAACTAGTCCCTTAGATAACACAAACACAAATCTAGTCTACACAAAACATGACTCAATCTTTCCCTTCTTGTTGTGCAGCAACAAAATTGTACTACAGGCCGATCTATTGAGTCGGGACTCGGGACACAGTTGAAAGTAACTGGAAACAGACATTTAGCCATGCTGTCTCTGAGTCTTCTTGCTGCACTCCTTATGCAGTTTAACTTTTCTCCTTGATTCTTCAATATCATTTCTTTTCAATCTACAGACCCTTTACCCTGCGCCATACTAGAAAAACAATATAACATATTCACATTTACCTTACCTAACCATATTCGCCAGGCACTCAAGATTGACGGACAGTCCACTCGAAATGCAGATGCAATTCCCAATTTGGCAATACAGTGTCATTTTTTTCTCGTTAATCATTAAAACTGTGTTTGTTGTATATGGCTGTTTCCTTGATTCCTACAGATATTTACATTTTATTTGCTATCTTTCAAAGCTCGGTACAGCAGAACATAATGTAACTTAGGTCTCTCTGGGGGCAGACGAACAATTTGATTTGTTTTACCTGTACTACTCATCATTTCTCCATTTCCTTTTCCTCCCATAACAGATTTATGATAGTCGGCTGCCAAGATGAATGTTGTCCTTGTGTAGTGTTTGTCTTTGTCAAACCTTTCCCTCAAATCCCCCTTCCCAGCCATTCACCGAACCCCTAACCCTCTTCCCATGGACTGTGGTATTTATTGAGATGTGACTAAATTAAATTTGCACCATTAATTGATCACACACTTGGTGGGGCGGATGTGGTGAAAGCAACAGCAACTCAAGGCAGGGCGAGGATTTTCTTGAGCTCTAAGTATAGCCCACACTGGCAATATTACATATATTTAGATTACCCACCAATGCACATTATTCGATATTTACATTTTTTTCAGTGGAACATAATTCATAATTGCCAGCATCACCATCCTTCCAGCACTGTATTGCCTGCGTCAAAGGTTACTTTTGTCCACTTCATAGCTGGAGTCGACTTCACTTTTACTAGCTCACCATTATGATTATTTTAATTTAGCATTGCTTATCATATTTTCTCTATAGGCTCTCTTCTTGTGTACTAGCAGTCTAGTCTCCCTCTGGTGACTGTCTCATTTTTTTTGTAAAGCTTGCATAAAAAATGGCATTAATTCAGTTTTTATTTCAATTTACTTACAGGCACATGCATCAACCTTTTTTGCGAGCGCAAACGGTGCGATTCGCAAAAATCGGCCGTTTGCACCCACAAAAAGGGCCTCTGCGATGCATGAAACTGTAAGGCTCTCGCAATTTAAGAAATCTCAATTTATTGCGATTTCTTAAATTGCAATTGCATTTAAGGAATCGCAAATTGCGATTCCTTAAATGCAATGCATGATGAAATCGCAAATAGCGATTTTGCTAATAGGGAGCGCAAATTACCATCAATTTGAACTTGATGGTAATTTGCAAAACTTTGAAAAATGCACTAAAGTGCATTTTTCAAAGTTGTAGGTTACACACACACATGCCCTTGGGGCATGTGTGTGTGCAACATGTGTGCACAGTTCAATTTCAGGGGTGCAACAGGGTGTCCTTTTGACACCCTTGCACCCTTGAAATTGCATGCGCAATCTCCCATTCATTCCTATGGGCCTGTAGGCCCATAGGAATGAATGGGAAGGCCTTCCCTAATTGCGACTCGCAATTTGCGAGTCGCATTTAAGGAATGTTTGGGAATCGCTAATTTTATAGCGATTCCTACATGCATAGGCTTTTGCAATTCCTTAATTGCGATTGCTTAATAATCGCAATTAAGGAATCGCAAAAGCCTACATTGATGCATGTGCCCATTAGTTCCCTGCGATGAATATTCCTCATCCTTCAGTTTGAGTTCGACTAGGAGGGAGTGGGACCTCGCCTCTGGATCTGGTGCTTTCACTATTCGACTAGTGCACTAGTATGCTGCTACTCGCTACTACCACAACCATGGCACCTTGGGAAACCATAAAGCCATCCTTTTGTCTAATCACAGGTAAGAGAAGAACTGTGGGGGATTCATTGTTGAGCTGCAATGAGCCATATAGAATGGAAATTCACCTACCCAAACCCCCTCCGAGTCCTTAGGGGTTAATATAGTTGCAGACTGCAGAGACTAGGAGGAGAGAGTAGTAGGACAAGTGAGGGTACCGCATGACTATTTGTTGTTCTTACACTATCAGCAGATTTTAAAAGCTGGCTGCAGGCCTGCGGCAAAGGAAGCAGTGCAAAGTAAAACAGTAACCCCCCAAAAAAAGATTTAAATCATATGTACAACTATAAAAAATGTATTTCCCTAACAAATATAAACTAGAAAACCCACAACACCTGGCCCACCATTCTCCCTAACCCCAACCAATGTCCAAAGTAAGCTCTCCCAAACAAGTCCCACCCACCAAACAAAAGATTAAAAAAGGGGCAAGAGAGTCCTATATGCAGGCTAGGAGCTTCCTCTCCAATCTGTCAAAAAACTCTTTCATCCTGGCTTCCAGGCGCGGCATCCTCTGGAGCATGCTGCACTGAAAGGCTCTATAGAGTCTATAGGGGGGATCATCAGTGGTGGAATGGTGGCGGGCAGCTACCTGACCACAGCGCCAGACTACCGGAGGCACTGGGGTCTGGCTGGGGCCCGGGGCATTTGAGGCTGTGGCTGCTCCCGCCTCCTCCTCCTCTTCCGCCAGGTCCACCAGCTGCTGGTATTCGGCCCTGATGGCCTTGAGCTTCCTTTGCCCACTCCTGGATGCTACCTCCTGCCTGTTGGGTTGTTGTGAAGATGATGAATTGGCAGGAGTAGCTATATCAAGAAAGAAAAAAGACAAATTACAACCAATACTCTTAGCAAAACAGTAGCACATAAAATTATATAGTGGCACAGTAGCACTAGCGGTACATAACATTTACTGGTATCCTCGATTCCTCGCCCGATTCAAGTTTGATGTGATTAGAGTTTCAGGCATTAAGCACTATGGAGTATACAAGTTTTCTTCTTTCCTCTCTTGTTGAGCTAAATTGATGTAGGCATGCCAGCTCATCTTGCGCCCTTGACAGACTTCCTCTTGTCGTGTTACTTTGCTACTGTCTGCAGGTGGGGCAGCTGTACTAGACAATTATCTCTTTTCCTATCATGGCCATGCTCTGTAAATGCCTCAATTTCACCCTGACTACAACAAGACAGATGCATTGTTACTAATATATGAATGATATATGTCACGTGAGGTACTACTAACTAATTATAAAGAAGACAATTATGCAGACAGACATCCTCCTGTCTGCCCATGGGAAAAGCAATGCACTACAATACAGGGGAAGGATTAAGGATCATGATATTGTATTTGGCATGTTCATTACAGACTATCCCATCCACAAAATGCAAAGTCACCTACTCTTTATTCCCACTTTACGCCCTGGCCTCATCCTCCATCACCACATTTGACATTACTTGTTCCCAACAAAATAGATTTGCTTGGCAATAAGGAAAATATTTATTAACTTAGTCGACTGCAGGTAAGTTAGAGGGAATTGGCTGGATAGGTAGACGTTTCACTGATCATTATCATCATCATCATGTGCCTAAGCTTTTGCTAGTAGTGAGTCACTGTGCTCAGCAATCGTTGAAAGGGAAAAATTTGAACTGACGTAATACGTTATGGAAGCAATAATATAATATATCACTTGACCAGAGGAAAGTATTGTATTTTTTTTAATTTTATGGAAGGCTGGGACAGAACAAGGAAGTTAATATAGGACTGGACTTCCTTATGTACTAGGAAGTGAATGAGTGGGACCTGAGAGTGAGGGGAAACACAACTGTTTATTTTTCACATTGCCATGACATTTGTAAAGGTGCCTACTCATTAACTGAGGCAGACGCACATTGCACTCCAACAATGCAGTGCTGCCGATGTAACGATGCAGCCAATAGGTCACCCATGGCTGTCACTGGCGAAATGCCATGTGTAGGGACTCAGAGGGAGGCGATTGATGATGAAGGGTGGGTACATAATAATATATGTTGCACTTAAAAACTACTGTGAGTCAAGGGAGTATTCTGAAATGCCATCTCAAACCTTTGAATCCAAAACCTTGATTAAAAAAAACATTCCTTGTTTACTCTTCTTCCCAGGGATTTTTCCATTCATTATTGCATTGTTTTATTCTTCATCCTTGGCTTTGCTACTCAGTCACTTTTTAAGTTTTACATTCTCTCCATCCATTCTTCACCTATGAATACCATCCATCCAAACATGGCTCTCATTCTCAACAAACCTTTCACCAACATACATTTGTCATTTAACCACCCATGTGTCCTTGCTGTGACCCATCAAACCCCGGAGGATTCCTTTCACCCACACACTTTCACCCACCCAGGCAGGCATCCTTTCACCTTTCATCCATCCTTCACCCCCCCATGCAGCCTATCGGCCACCTATAGTATTTCCTTGGGAGACAATCATTTTAAGGTTAGGCAGATTATATGGCTAACATATTATAATGCTAATTTAAGTGACTGGACATCAAAAAACATAAACATATTTCATTAGAATATACTGCTGTAAAGATTACGTGAGGTTTAAATTACGATAACGCGCAAGAATGTAACTATCCGTGAATGGCATTGAGGGTAACGTCATCAGAAAAGTAATCATTTGTCCTTTGTCTGTTTCAGTATGCATATCATGTGATGTAATTGCCAGTCATATCTTTCTTTTGTTTCAATGTTTGCATTGCGGTGCGCTGTCTGTCTCCATCGCGGCCACATCATTATATAGCGCGATCTCAACCCGAAGGTATTCAAGCAGGGAGATTAAATGATTTGCCCAGGATGTTGAGCCGACGCCTACGTGGTGCATTTTTCACATGCTTTTGTGTAATTAGCAACCATTAAAAACTCTAATAGTGTTCAGACTCCATATATACAACCAGGCATAATTCTTACATGATGGCCCCTGCCATACTAACTTGGAATAGCAAAAAAACAATGGCAAAACTAGTAGGTCTGTATTGGTTTCAAAAGGCAAGACCTATTGGTTATGCAAATGCTTGTTTCCTTATTCTCCCATCTCTTACAGCTGTAGGATCCTAGTTTAGGAACATATTTTGAAGTGATTGCAAAAGGCAAGAGATCGTAAGATTCATACACCCCCAAATCATTAAGTCAGCTGAAAGACTTTATGCTATAATTTTCCGTTTTCAGTTTCGCTTCTTTGCAAGCCTTTACTCTTTTCATTATTTCCTTCCCATATTTTTTACCCCATCCACATTGCATCATGTGTCTCCATGCTCCACAATCGTTAAACATTGAGCATTCCTATGAAGCAAATATTAGAGGCAAAACGTGTTTCTTTGCAGCAAACTACAATTGGATATACAACGACCACAGAAACACACACACACTCACTCACATGCACACACAGCGCACACAGCCAACTTTGTTTCTTCGCAAACTTTTTAAGGTACATGGAACAGTTGAAGTCATCATAAGACAAAAAGTTAATCTTTTGATGAGTACAATAAGAGGTGACCTCTGCATGTCAGCATACATATTTACATAGATCTTTTCATGGTGCATGCATACATTAGTAAATATCTTGAATATACTACCATGTACGGGATTGCTAGATTCAACTGCAAAATGGCCCCTCTTAGTAAGTCGTAACTACCATTTTAAGGCAGGTTCCTGCACTGGGGTTCAAGTTCTTGATAAATAAATAAAACATTAAATAATAGCTTGTAAAGCCGAATCTGGAAATACCTAATAAATAGAGAAAAATCCAAAAGCTCAAGGCGCTGCCCCCGTGCGTTAAGATGGTATCTGAGCACTAAAAGATGTCACTTGAAATTCCATAAAAAGTCACTGCATGAAAGACTTATGATCAAAGGTTGTGTTTCCTAATGTAGGAGAACGAGTGTGCCAAATTAAGACAGTCATTAAAATATAAACTAAAGACTTGGATGACAGGGTGTACTAAGGAGTTTAATTTAATGAGTACATTTAAAGATCAAAGCATGGGGAAAATTTCAATGGTTAAACAAGCTGATCACGATTTTACTTTGTGCAATAAGGCTGCAGTTCATTCCTTAGCAATTAATTTTTGCAACGTTTTTCTGGTGGCATGTCTCTTGAAAACAACTACATAATAGTTTGATGGTATTCCTTTATGAATGCTCTGGACGTGGTGGAATGCAATACAAATATAAACTAAGAAAAATAGTTGTTTCCTTAAGCAATCTATTTATGGTTCTTTGTTCTGTGAAGGGCAGACTGTGAATGGAAGAATGAGCAAGCTAAGGGCCACTTGCTGTCAACCACAATGATGCATTTGAAATCATTCCTTTTGCATGAAATTGCTGTGATGAGCACAAGGAAAGACTGATAGTTACATAAAAGTGTTCTGAAATGGAGCTATTTCATTAAAACTGCTAGTGAAGTACTTAACTGCTTATATTATGCACAGTGCAGTAGTACAGAAGTCCATATTTGGGGTACAAATGAAATATTACAATATGTCACGGGAATTACGTCATCATTATGATAGCCACAAACCACTGCACTATTTTATCAATTTCCATTACTGTTTAATCAACATCCGCTTCATTCTGGTCATGAAATGTAAACATAATTTAAACGTTATAATCCCAGTATCTATTGCTAGCCGCACCTTGCAGAGAACAGCTTTAAAATATCTCCATGGTTCACACAGAGTATTTTCTTTAAAAAAGGGAAGCATGTTTTTTTAAAAAAATCTAAATTCTTAATGATTTTGTATTTTTCTCTTCTATTTATTACAGACTAACGAACAGAATAGTCCTGCATTTACATTATATTACCCAAAATAATTCCCTGTTTGAAATAATACGCATTTCAACCTCAATTCAACAAAATAAAGAAGTAATGCAAAAATTACATAACAGATAACACCAGTAATAAGATCCACGAAATGCCATCTTTTTTTGTTTCTTTTCTTTTATTTGAAGCAAATTATAACTACATTGAGGGTATAAATATCTCATCATACAGTTGAATAGAACTGGAAAAAATACACAAGCCAAGACATGCAGTACAGCCAACAAGCAATAAATATGATGCAAGGTGCAACTGATAATTAAAACTAGCAACATAGTCTAATGAGAGAAAGAAAATACTTGATTTGATTGAGAAGAGTAATAGGTCAAGACGAACCCTGAATAGTCCAAAAACGGCTCAACATCCCCCTCATTGAGTCCCAGATTCTCCTTAGCCTGCCCCTACGTTCGTTCATCATTATCAACTAAGGACATTTCTAGAAAACCAGTGTTCACAAATTCGTGCCACCAGAGCATAGGATTAGGGTGTTCTTTACGCAAACAGTGCCAGGCTAGCACTAATCTTGCCAGGTTTATTGCAAAAAATATATCCCTCTTAAATGTGATGGGATACCTGAAGAGTATCCTAATAACATTTACTTGGAATCACACAAGACATTCTGTTTCCCCGCAACTGACTCCCAGAAAGGCTCGATTGATGGAAGCAAAGATATGGACTGCTTCTGCTTATTCAGCCATACAGCGAAAGCATTTTGCATCTTGTCTGACCTAGTGATGTAAAGACGATAGGGTGTAAGATGAAAGTCATTAATGAACTTAAAATGATGGACTTTGACCCTTGAAACATTTAGGACACTCTGCGCAAGCAAATTAATACACCTGAGATCCTCAACAGTGATCTCTGATCCGAGATGCCGGGACCACTTATCCACTCCAGATCGAAAAGGGTCCACCCTGCCTTCAGCCTCTGCCTCCACTGAGGAGATCATCCTATAAGCCAGACTGATAGATCCCTTGAGAGGACCCTTCACCAGATAGTCCAAAAATTTACACTGAGTACAGCGCAAAGCTTCTGACTTCACACTGCCCCAAAAAGTTCGTAGCTGTAAATACCGGAAAAAACCTGCCATGCGAAAGAGAAAAGCTTTGTTGCAAAGTCTCATAAGAGAGAAAGACCCTCCCTCAAATAATTGCCCTAATCCAAGGAGTTGAGAGCATGTCTAGAAGCTCTCATGCACTTAGGAAGGCCAGTTGGGATTGTAGCCCAAGTGTGTATATGCGTTGTACATTGTGATATCTGGAAGTTTTTTTTAAGGTTGGACCATAGACCCATAGGGTTTTAAACCTAATTCTTTTAAAATTGACTGTGTCAATGATGCCACTGCGGGGCACAATAGCCTCGTCCCATGGTGGATACTCTGGGAACATGTGTCCCTGAATCCATGGCTCCCTACCAAGTACCTTCATTAATGGGGACATGAATGCAGCGAAATAACAAACCCTCAAAC
The DNA here is from genome assembly GCA_963921515.1 of Calotriton arnoldi. Classification (NCBI taxonomy): domain Eukaryota; kingdom Metazoa; phylum Chordata; class Amphibia; order Caudata; family Salamandridae; genus Calotriton; species Calotriton arnoldi. The sequence continues at coordinate 189,038 of CAWUFW010014592.1, forward strand.
CTGGTAAGGAGAGATCCCTCTTCTCACATAGTAATTAAAGTAACTGTATATTAGCTCTAGGCCTTCAATAGCTCCAGAATTTATTTCTGCCAAGATGCCTCAACCCTTGAAAAAAAGATTTTAGGGAGATAGAGAGATATACATCCAAACAGATAAAGATATCGAGGCAGAATTATCATCATCATCATCATCAACAATAATCTTTATTTCGCTATATTTCATAGCATATAAAGTGCAAATGCAGTAAAAGTACTTATTATATTACAAATATAGTTACGATATTTAAAACAAAGGATACCATTATAGATAAATAAAACAGTTTACAGATTCATAAAAAACATCTTACATAAGTTTAAAACTGTATCATTCCATGGTATCATATCATTAAAATCGTGTTAATGGCAACTCTTGGAAGCATAAAACAGCCTCTATAGTCAAGTATCAAAAAGTGACTGATCTTCTCTTCTTCATCACAGCCCAGAGAAATGACGCCTATTAATAACATACCAATGCATCGGCAAACAATTGAAAAAAATAAAGGACAGGTCTACAGCACCTAAAATTATATTTTCACAAGATAGGGGTTATAAATCTCTTCCCGTGGGCGCTGTATAGGGAGCTGAATATGTTAGAAATGGGGGTCTCTGGTTGACAGAGGTATGCACCTTGTCCAAGTAGGGACCCTTGCTTTTAGTCAGGATAAGGGAGTTACACACTTTAGATAGACCCTGCTCAGCCCCTTGGTAGCTTGGCATAAGCAGACAGGCAATGTTTAAAGTATTTCCACCCAGACACACAGTACCACAGTGAAAACACTACAAATGGACACCACACCAGTTTAGAAAAATAAAGTATCTTAACTAAACCAAACAAGACCAAAACAACAAAAATCCAACATACACAATTCAAAATTTGATTTTTAAAAGATTTCAAGCTATTCTGTCCACAGAAAACTATGGACCAGTGACTTTTACACAAAGTACCTCAAATACGTCAAAATCCACAAGGCAAAACAACCACAGAGAGGGGAAACATCGAAAAACATAGCGATGCGTCAGTTCCTGAGTCCTTGAGGAGGCGATGCAACAGTTCTGCTGCACGCAGGGGAACTGATGCATCGAATCCGTATTATAGGGGGAAGTGATGTGTAGATTCCAAGACGGTTCTGGTCTCCGGGTGATGTGTCGGAAAACTTGCCACACAGGTGCGATGGGTGGAGATCCAGGACGCGCTGGAGAGCTATGCACTGACAGCAAACAGGCGATACATTGGTTTCTTCATCCATGGTCCCACGATGCTTCAGTTCTTTTCAGCCGCACAGCAGGGCCTGCATTAGATCCCGGCTGCACCGTGGCGGAGCGTGGAAATTTCTCCTACTCGGCAGATGCTGTGTCGGAAAAACAGGGGCTGGAAAGGCGATGCATCGATTTTCTTGGTTTTTCCAAGCTTTTTCAGCTCCTAGCAACAGGAACAACCTCCTGGGGCCCAGAACTTAAACAGGCACTGTGAGAAGTTGGCCTGGTATATGCTGTCCACTAATTAAAGTGGGCACCTTGCACCAGTCCAAAAAACCCTTATGGTGATCTAAGAGGTCATAGATAACCTTAAAAAGCTATCCAAGTGGTAGCTGTGGAGAGCAGCCTTCACGCTTAGTCTTGAAGGAATGTTAAGGAGCTTGTTTTACCAGAATACAATCTTATTATATTGGTTAAATGAAAGGAGAACCACACAGTAGTTATAAAAATATGTATTTATTATTATAACACACCTTAAATACCTCACAGTATCTGCTACACGCAGATAAACACAAAGCACACAATACTGTAGCACAGAAACAATCGTAAGTAGCACTAATATACAGTGGGCTGCAGGGGGAGACCGAACCATATACTAAAATAGTGGTATAAGAACCACGACTTGAGTCAAGACAGTGTCTGGAGGCTGTAGAATCGCTGGGACCCCAAGGAACCACCCAAGGTGAGGAAGTAGGGACCCCACGGAGGACGGGTGCAGTGTGAGAACACGACCGCGTGCTACGTACAATTCAATGGGAGAGTCGCAATTGCAGTTTTATAGTTTAAGGACCCTTCCCAGTGGATTACGAAGAAACCCTTTGGAACATAGAATGATGGAGAGCCACCCCACCCGTGGATACCAAAGTACCAGAGTTACCTATCCCAGGGAAGCCGGGTGCATAGGGTCGAAGTGGCCTCCAAAACCGCTGATGTTCTCAATGGGAGTCTTCAAAGAAATGCCACTGCTGGAAAGAAGAAAAGTGTCCGGTGGAACCCACAGGTGGATTCTTGATGGAAGGAACCTGAAAGCAGAGGGGACAGAGTCTGGGTCACTCAGGAGTGACCAGGGGCTCGGTAGACGAATGCCCACCGATGTTGGGTGCTTCAGGTGTGAGGATGGAGACCTTGGCTCTACAGCTGCCGGGACCAGGAGATTTTGAGGATGACCAGGAGCCGGATACAAGCTGTCCCACAAAGGATGTCGAGTGCTGAGGGGTTGATGTCCGACAGGAGCACCAACATGCCTTGGCAGCGGCAACCCATGAAGAAGGTCAAAGAAGGTTACGGTCTGGCCCAGCAAGGACCAGGGGACTCACTACAGCAAGGGGAGTCAGGGCAGGCCTGGAGCAACCAGGGGAGCCCAAGAAAATCAGTGCTGTCCCTCAGATGGACCCACAGGCCGAAGGCACAGGAGTCGCAAGGGGACCTCTAGCAGTTTTCACAAAGTAACAGCTTGCAGAGCACAGAGTGCAAGGAGGCCAAAGTCCTTTGTATGAAATGTGCACAGAGGCTGGTGCTATCAATAGCCCAATGCACTTAGTTGGGGAATGCCAACAAGCATATGCACTTGCAAACGTACGCAGTGCACAGGGGTTCAGGTTATGCGGGCACCACAAGGGATACTGGCCTCAAACATGGTGAAAGGGCAGCTCAACCTCAAGGAACATATGAGCCCACCTCCTGCATTGCTGGAGCCTTCAGAGTCTGCAGGAGACCAGTCAGTTGCATTATGGTGCCTGCAAATGCAGGGGAGGTACCCCAAGGGAGATAACTTCAGTTGTCCTTGATGCTCCACAGGTCCTGCACAGAGCTTGTATGGTGCAGGGGCACAGACGATGCTTTGGACGGAGAGGGAGATGAAGTCGGGCCCAGTCAAAGTCCAGCGAAGTCCAGAGTGTACAGATGGTCGAAGGTCAGTGGTTTCTTGATCAGAATCTTGTCCACTTCGAATCTAGAGTCCTACAGCCAGGTAAGCCCTTTTGTACCCACGGGAGAGGGTTTGACAGATTCAGGGGACCCTCCCAGGGAAGGGTTAGGACAGTGGGGAGGATACTCCCCTGTCCTTTGTCCAGCTTCGTGCCAGAGCAGGAGCCGATGGCTCCCAGGACTGGTTTGAACTGGACTATGCACAGGGACACCAAGTTTGCCCCAGATGCAGACTTTCAGGCACTTTGGAAGTGCACCCACCCAGCCCCAATACACTAAATCCTGTCTGGGAGGTGGCCACACCGCCCTGTGACAGGATGCCTATTGTGCTGCCTTCCTCTGCTCCAGCTTGGCTCAGCAGCAGGAGGGCAGAAATTTGTCTCTGGTCGGCAGCAACCATTTTGTGCTGTCCGGGCCGAGAAGGCTGGTACCGGGAAGACCAGGCACCCCGCGAAGCTCGCTTCTGAAGGGTGGAATCATACCTCGCACACCGGTTACCGGTGTGCGAGGTATGATTCCAAGGTGTTTGATAGCAAACACAACATGGTTTGTTGCAGCCATTTTCGAGATAGCATTTTACGCGAGCATATAATGCACCTCTACCTGTATGTCTGGCTGCATCACCGACAACCCAGGAGAATGGTCTCCGAAGGCTGCAGAGGAGCTCTGCTCATGCAGGGGCACCCTCTCACATAAAACCCAGCACCCTGCCTTCAGGATTGTTAAGGCCTGCTAGAGGGGTGACTTATAGGTTTTAAGTGTAGTGACCTATAGATATAGTAAACCTATATCTAAAGTAAGGGGTGCATGCACCATCCTACACAGCCTGCAATGGCAGGCCTGTAATTCCATTTTGCATGGCCTCTCATGGGTGGCATAATACATGCTTCAGCCCATGGGAGGCCTCTGGGGTACCTATGCCCTGGGTACATGTGTACCATATACTAGGGACTGACAAGGGTACCCCAGTATCCAATCTGGAGTGTACCTAAGTACATGCATGTCATTTTAAGGATAAAGCAGACAGACTGGGATCCTGATTAGCAGGATCCCAGTCAGACTAGTCAAAAACAGTGTAACATCAAGCAAAAAGTGGGGGTAACCATAGGAAGCAGATCCTACTTTCCTACAGGCACCTCCTGGCAGGTCAGAACTCCCAGCAGTGGAATTCAAGGAAGTTGGTGGTGAAGTCTTTGCACACAGAAGCCCTTGGAGATTCTTCACTAGTAGGTTCACAGCAAAGATCCAGTATTTGTCCTCTCCTTGGCAGAAACAGTAACTGCAGGCCAGCCCAGCAAAGCAACACACAACAATAGCTCTTCAGCTATTCTCCTTGGCAGAAGTTCCTCTTGTTTCCAGAAGTGATCTAAAGTTCTGGGGTTTAAGGTCTATTACTTATCCCCCATTTGGTCTTTGAAGTCTTTGCTGAAACAGTCTCTGAGCTCAGTAAAAACCAGTTCTGTCCTCCCTAGTCCAGCTTCACAACAGGAGGTGGAGACAGCATTCTGCAAAGGAGACACAGCCTATTCAGAAGCCAGTAGAAACTCCTCCCACCACTCTAAATGCAGACCAGGTCTATTCAGCCTAAGTATGAGTCACCCAGGCAAGGCAGGACACACCTTGACCCCCCTTGTCACTGTCTAGAGTGAATAAACATCCCCAACTCCTGCCACCCAAAACCAGACAGTGTATACATAAATAGGCAGAGGCACACAGGATAGTTAATCAAGAAAATGCCTGCTTTCTAAAAGTGGCATTTTCAAACACACAATTTAGGGGCATATCTACAAGGGCTGGCGATAATTATCGCTCAGCGCTCTTAGCGTGAGGATAATTATCGCCGGTCAACTCTGAATTTTATCGCGGAGATAGCGTGCTATCAGCAACGCTTATCTCCAAAGCGATAAAATTCAGAGCGCAAGCTTCCAACTGTGCGATTATCGCTGGAAATCCAGAGATAATCGCACAACTTTTGGCGATAGCTTGCTGATAGGGCTACACATACTTAGCCATGATATCTACCTTCCATAGGATATCATGGCTAAGTCAGTGTCAAAGCAGGCGTAAGGGAAGTAGCGATAACAGAGGTTATCGCTACTTTTCTTGTCGCCATGCTTCGTAGCGTGAGGCTTGATAATAGGAGAAATGTCACTTAGCGACATTTCTCCCGTTATTCTGGGGAGGAACGCCCACTTTGCATCTCATTAGAGATGCAAAGCTGGGCGATATGTGAAAGGGCGAAGAAGCATGGATTCACGCGTTAGCGTGTCCTTGCTAATAGGGCGTTAAAATTATCGCCGCTTTTCGTCCGAAAACGGACGCTAAAGCGGCGATAATTTTATCGCCAGCCCTTGTAGATATGCCCCTCAGAAACCACCTTTACTAAAAGATGTGTTGTTACATTCTGAGTTCAGAGAGCCTAATCTCCAACTCTCTAGCTGCTCCCAATTGAAAGTTACACATGTAAAATGTTACAGTGCAGCTCCAATGATAGCCTAATGGGCAGCCAGCCTATCAACAGTGAAAAACGAAATACACATCATTTCACTTTCAGGACATGTAACACACACCAGTACATGTCTTACCTTTCAAATACACTGCACCCTGCCCACGGGGGTACCTTGGGCCTACTTGAGGGGTGCTTTACATGTAAGAAAAGGGAAGGTTAGGGCCCGGTAATTGGGTGCCCTTGCCAGGTCAACATGGCAGTTTAAAACTGTACAGGCAGACACTACAGCAGTAGATCTCAGACACATTTACAGGGCTACTCAGGTGGGTGGCACAACCAGTGCTGCAGGCCCACTCTACCCCAATCGTACCTTCCCAAATGGATAGATTGCAACCAATACTCACAAGCGTGCACACTACGGCGTTCTAACACTTTAAAACCAAGACCTCTACCTCATACCTAGCCCGACTCCTCCCCACTATCCCCCTGGATCGGAAGGATGCGCGGCTTGAACTACTGTGTTCACTATTACGAGACTATGTCTATCGTTATATAACGCGCAAAGTCCAGTACTGCACCCTGAGGCTTCCTGTTCACTACTGCTATAATATGTTGTTTTCCTCTTTACAAAGTGTTGTAAAGCGCTCCGATACCTTCGGGTCTGGCTAGCGCTATATAAAACTCCTTAATAAATAAATAAATAAATCGAATTTAATTGACAGGCTCTGGCACACTCAGCACACTTTACTAGGGGCTTACATTTAAATCAAATGTCAATCATGGTCAACCAATTATAATCATAATTTACACAGAGAGCATATTCACTTTAGCACTGACCAGCAGTGGTAAAGTGCCCAGAGTCCAAAAACAGGGTCAGAAAAATTGGAGGCAAAAGGCAAAAAGTTTGGGAGTAAACCTGCATAAAGGGCCAGGTCTAACAATGTGCAAATCTGTCCATGATTACATACCATTACAAGGGCATGGCGTCAGGTCGTCTACGAAATACATTTCTGGGATAACCCATCATCAAGGGAATATAATTTAATCGAAACATCGTTAAAATAAACCTATGCTGGGGGTTAGACACAGTCGCTAAATAGGAGTGAACAATCTGCATGTTTGGAGGGGCCATTACGTACAACTTCACTGTGCTATTGTTGGAAAGTCATCCTGTGCCCTGGGCACTCCCCAACGTTTTGCTGACTGGTACTGGTGGTAACTGACTCTGACTGACCCTGGGCTCTGCCTAACCAGCCATGCCCAGGGCTAGTGCTATGCTGAAAGAGACACATTAGAATACAGTGAAAACACCTACGTACACTAGGGTACACTATGGGTTGGGGTACTCCTGTGATTGGCAAGATCTACCCTCTAAGGCCCTAGTACATAATAGGGCAGGGGAATTGAAACTACCTATCAGTCCCTAGTATATAATAGGGCATGGCAGTTTAGAGGCCAGCAGCCCGTTCTGCACTTGCATGTGTGCACTGCTGAAGCCTGAGGTCAGTTTAAAAGTGGCTCTGTGTTGCAGGACTGCTTTTAAAAAGTTAATTGTGTCCAAACTCGACTTTTGTGTTTGGGGCACTTAAATATGGTTAACCCACAATGTTTGGGCATATTAGGTACCCCCAGGGTCTCCCCTAGGTGTCCCAGGGGTGGGTGAGCAGGTGTTTATAAGGAGGACCCTTATAAAAATGAGTTTTATATGCCCTGGGTTAAGTGAAATGGCACATTTCACTCTCCACATTGTGATAAAGTGCTGCCCAAAATCGACGTTGGTGGTAGGAGCACTGTGGAGGGAGGATCTGCAATATTTTTACATATTCAGAACCCCTAAAGTCTCCCCTAGGTGTTCCTGGGGTGGGGGTCCTGTAGATATATGTAGAGTACTTATAAAATAGGTTTTTATAAGCCCTGGTGCTGGAAAAATGGCCCAAGTAATTTTTCCCATTGCAAATCCCATGCCACATAGGTTAACATGGCATGACGTTATTAACTAGTAACTCTTGATAGGAGAAGGCTAAAAGTCCCATTCAAAGACTTCCCAGAATGGTATTAATAAACTCAACAATATGATATTGTTGAATTTCTCCTAAAATGTACATACAAGAAGTTGTAAGACTTTCTCGTTTGTAAGCCCAGATTCAGCCTTCCAGTGGACTGTCCTGATTGGTCAGAGTTAAGTGGATTAGCCAGGCTTCTTTGAAGAGGTGATAAAGAGCCCCTGGGGTTAACCAGCTCTGCTGGGAGGGCAGTGTTCTGTTACACAGGAATGCCAGAGCAGGGGGAAGAGTCGTAAACAATGGACTTCAAGGGAAGGGAAAGACCCAAGTGTCATTTACAACTCAACTCTTTTGACCCTAAGCCAGATGCTAGGATTAAGGAAGGAATGAGCAGATGCAAGGGGAAGAGACTATTGAGATTAGCCATCCTAGGGGTGTGTTTAGCCAGCTCTTCTCCCCCTGCTGGAAAATCAGCCATTATGAATTTGGAAGCATTGGTGCACTCTGGGACAAAATAGTGCCACACTCTGCAGGAAGTGGTCAGACCTTTGGGTGGTACCCTGCAGCCCACGGACAGGAGTGACCTCCTGCTTGACCCAGAGAAATTGGAATAAGTATCTGAGAAGGGCAGAGCCCCTCAGATCTGCTGTTTGAAACTTAAGAAAGCAAGACGGGCCATGCTGAGAAGTTTAATGTGCATTTCCTACGGCCTGCACTCTGAACATTGCACCTTCTGCACCATCTAGAATTCCAGCCCTGTGGATTACCTTGCTGTGAAAGGACTAAAGAGTGGACTCCCTGCAAGCTACAGGTTAACAGAGCTCACCTGGAACATCACCACCAAGAATCCTCAACCTGGAGTACTACCAGTGGATTTGTAAGGGTTTTGTCCAAGTGGATTGTGGGAATTGAAGTCTCACACTTTCAAGGATCCTCTTGGAGATTCCAGAACCTTGGATTGTGTGTTGGACACTTTGGGACCCCGCAAGAGGAACTTCAGGAAGGAGTTCTAACAGGATCCAACCTGCTGGAGGGGGCTGCACAAGACTGGTGAGAGATCCTCCAGAACAATTGCTAAATGTGAATGTGTCGCTGTCAGAGGCAACGAAATGACCAAAGGGGGCACTGTTGGTTTCTAAGCACTAGAAAGTGACTAATCTTTAAAAATTCATATCTCTGGTTCCCTACAGTGGATTCTTTTAGTTTTGGTGTCATTTAAAATATACAAATATTTCCTATTTTTATAAATTGGTGTTGGAGTTTTATTTTGTGTTGTGTCTTAATTATTTGCTGAATTTGGGTTTTTAAATGCTTTACATACCTGTCTTTGAAGTTAAGCCTGCCTGCTCGCAGCCAAGCTACCAAGGGTTGAGCATATGAATAATTGTCTCAGACCTATTCTGAGCCCTATACTGTGTTAGTGGCCTTATTGCCAGTGGCAGATATACATTTGCCCCTACTAATAATCCACTTTCCAACAGTTATGTTTACTATTAATCTCCATCTCTCATAAACCATTTTCTGCAGGAACATTTCTTTGATTATTACCTTAGAGATAAGCACACAGCTAGAAGGATTCTCAAATAATTCTGGTAGCCCAAGAGTGCTCAATGTGCTCTTAACATACTGCATCATTACCAGCCACAGGGGCAGCCCAACACACCTGAACCAGGGGCAGTCAGTGAATAATCCTAACAATGGTTCAAGAAGCAATTTGCTCAAAAGTACAATATTTACAAACAATTTCAAAATTACAGACAACCCAAATAAAAAGTGACATAAAGGAAAAAAAGAAAAGATAAAATAATACCCATATGCAAAAAAAATTTTGGGGAAAAATATAACAGATTTATTACATTTAATGAATACTAGAACAATTAAAACAATGACGCTCAATCCAATATGCTGGTACAAAAAACAATATATATTACAAACCAGACACGTGGCAAACGAAAAAATACACGTCACAAAAAAGAAACAACATATAACAAAATAATGTGTCCTTCATCAGTTTTATGGCCACATATACGTCGACGGCGTTTTGACCACTGTAGAATTACACGGTCATCATCAGGACTGAAAATTCAATTGAGCGTCCAAAATTCTGTGTGGTATAAAATACATATGGGTCACTTCTAAAAAATTTTTTTAATTAGGCTCCCACTATCAAAAAAGGGCTACCAGAAGAAAAAAGTAAGAAGTAGGAAATTAATAAAAGAAAAATAGTAAAGTAAAGTATAGATATAAAGACATTTGGTGAAAGAAAAGATAATAAAAACAGAAAGAAACAAGAGTAAGAAACTTTACAAAGCACTGTTTCCCACACCTTAAAGAAAAGTAAAGGGGTTACCATCACCAAAATATCAATAGTGAATATAAAAATCACCTATTTCAGAAAACAATCCAACCCTATATTACTTGCATGGATTGGAGCAATATTTCAAAATTTCACACTAAAATGAAAAAGATAATTTTTATAAAAATTAGTTCTACGTATCAATCAAAAAAACTCGAACAAACCATCCTGATTTATCGGCCACTTACTTAAAATAGACAATGGGCGGGCACGATGTAAAGCCGTCCAAGAGTATAAACTTTCAAACTGGCTATCTTTATCCATACAATTTAGCAGATCATGCCAGTAAACAGGCGAACAAATCACCAATGCACTTCAACGCCACAATGGACTAGAGAAATGAAGGGACAAGAGAACACATCCTAAGTATACAGAGGTAGGACATAAATATATAATGTAAAATGCCAGTCACAGACGTCTATATGTATTGGAGTGTGTATATAGTATGTCAAACAATCCATACAGGGACACATAACATACACCTCCAAATTCCAAAAAGACTGTAAAATTCCGTCTTGACTAGCATATCTCGTATCTATTGACCAAATTCATAGGGGCTCTACTAGTGTAAGAGCACAACTGTCTGAGCCCAATAGCAATATTGCGTCTCCCACCCACCACTGGGCGATGAAAAAACAAAATCCAAATGTCATACCATAGGCCATACTAGTTGTAAATACTAATACAAGGGGAAACCGTTTCTAATATGCACAGGTTTAAACGGCTTTAAACTGCATAAACATACTGTTGCCCGAACCATATACCTCACAGCCACCATTAGCCATACGGGCAACTTACAAAAAGACGTCCGTTTGATCTGATGTAAACCTAAAACTAAAGCAAATGCTGCACGCCTCGACTTACCAAAAACGTCCCTACTGCGGCAGCAAAATCAGGAAGCCATTCCATGCTTACTGCAGACGCTATAAATAGCGTTTAAAAACCCGCGCAATTAGTTCAAAAACATTAATAACGGACTGTCAGATGTAACCTAATCTTGACAACGAGCACCAACGGGCGCCATCTTGGAGTGGTCAAAACGTATGAATAGATATCCATAGTCCTAGGAGATTTACTTATTGTCGTAACAGTATATTAATAAATTAACCGAGCCTCATCTAAAAATAAACTCCTTAGAGGCACACCTAAATCATACCACTATGTTACAAAAAATGAATAATATGGAGTCCATACCCGTTTCGATTACGGACTACAATATATTTCACGGGTTTAGCAACGGGCGCCATCTATATAAGGTCAAAATATGTAACTAATGACCGAGTCCGTGCTTACAAGCAGTTTGCTCGATTAGACAACGGTACCTCGATAGAATGACCGGACATCATCTACATCCAACTGTGATACCAAATGCAGATGATAACAGATACTCTGTCCGTGCCCACTGCAAAAAATAAATCAAACAAAGTAATAAAAAGAAAGAAAAAAGAAGAGAAAAGAAAAGAAAAAAAGAAAAACCATTTTCTTTAGAAAAACAGCTCAGTTGCAACAATAAAATACCCCTCGCAATTTATAGAGAGCGAATCACAATTGAGTTATGTCAGTACCAACAAGGTGATCCACATTAAACTAAATTAATACATTGGCAAACATTCACTTTATAATGGCATTAGATTGATACAATGGCAAACATTCACATTATGATAACTTCAAGAAAAAACAGTTTTGGTTTCATTAAAAATGATGGTCTATCCACATAACAAAACCCAAAGTCTTATTCATCTTAAATACAATACACAGTCATACTACATATATAATTACGCAATTACAGTTATTGTATAAAGACAGACTTAGTAATCACAGAAACACAAATCACTGTATTCACTTTTATGTTCAGGCAAGTTAGACTCTTGGCAAGAGGTGAACCAATACAAATATATATATAGAGACTGATCTACTATATAGTGGTTCAATTTGCAATTCACAGAGTACCCACAATATCAAACAGGCAGTACATGGTTCCTTATCAATCCTTCAACTAAATATTACAGAATGACATTCCTTCATGGAATTAAGGCCTTTATTAATACTGTCACAGCGGAGTATCCATCGACATTCACTTTTATTCAGGATGTTGGTAATACTCCCTCCCCTTGGAGGAATCCGTATCGCCTCAATAACCTGCCACCGCAGATCGGTGGGGGCATGATTATATTCCAAAAAGTGGGACACTAAAGGTGCATTCTCAGTTTTGCAGCGAATTCGACTTTTATGCTGCCCAAGACGAATTTTTATCTTTTGAGTCGTCTGACCCACATAGATGAGGTCACATGGACACCAAATTGCATACACAACATTATGTGTGTTGCAATTGGTATAGTCTCGCAAATCATGACAAATGTTTCCATGGACAAATTGTTTTAGTATTTAGGCTGGAACCACACATGAGACACCCCCACATTTATAATGTCCCACAAGCTTATTTAGACCCCAAATGGTTGTCAAATTAGGAGGTTCAGTTCGGGGTAATGCAGCACATTTTTTCGTTTGCCACGTGTCTGGTTTGTAATATATATTGTTTTTTGTACCAGCATATTGTATTGAGCGTCATTGTTTTAATTGTTCTAGTATTTATTAAATGTAATAAATCTGTTATATTTTTCTAAAACAATTTTTTTGCATATGGGTATTATTTTATCTTTTCTTTTTTTCCTTTATGTCACTTTTTATTTGGGTTGTCTGTAATTTTGAAATTGTTTGTAAATATTGTACTTTTGAGCAAATTGCTTAACATACTGCAGCCATATGACCTTATGTGCTAAATCCAGTTCTAAACAATCCTTCAGGTTAACCTGGTTCAGGGTCATCGTCTTCCTGCACCATATAGAATGACACAAGAAAATAGGTGCAAGGCGAACAGTGTTTGAAAGATATGATGCGTCTAGCTCTAAATTACATTTATAATTTGAAAAATTGGGTGACAGAGCTATCAGCTTTTAAAAAAAAATTTCTTCCTTGCACTGCAAGAAACCAATTTCCACGATACCCCATAACCCTTCCCCATAAGTGGCTACCGAGATTGCTTTTTCCACATACACATTCAATATATCTGGGATAGGTTTAGCGCCAAGTTTTTTTAACAAAAGTGAAAATGGCTGCTATAATTTTCTCTAAGTGGAGTGCTATACTGGCTACCATATTTTGCCAAACATTTTTCCTATCAAATAGGATACCCAAATAGGAGGATGTGTCCCTGACCTTCATGCTACAGGAGTCTATCCAGAAGTTTGGAAGCTTCTTTATGATAATCCCCTGCCACCATTACATAAGATTTCGACTCATTGACCTCTAGGTCCATACTATACATACATCAGGTATACTCCTCTATCAGCATCTGCAGTGCTCTCCCAGTTCTAGCTATGAGCGCCTCATGATCTGCTTAGAGGAGTATAGGTAATGGGACAGAGTTGAAGTGTGGCCCTTCTTACCCTGCCAGTGCTGCCTTCAGCCCATTGGTGTATAATGAAAATAAGAAAGGGGCCAGGACGCAGCTCTGTCTAACCTCCCAGGCAAATCTCAAAGGCCTAGTACACTCACTATTTTTCCCATATTGAACACAGGCAGAAGCCTGAGTGTACATCTGTCAAATAAAAGTAATAATGGGTTTACCTATGCAATTTCTTCCAATATTGGCCATAACTTCGAGTGGGAGACACAGTCAAAAGCGGCTGAGAGATCATGAAGGCCATGTATATTTGGCCTTTCTTTGCCACCGTGTATTTGGCAACTACCATACTTAAATTAAAACATTGGTCTATTGTCTCTTTACCTTTTTTAAAACCATACTGTGTCTTTATAAAAACATTCCTCTCTTCTACCCACTCCTCTAACCTATTCAATAGAAGCCGTCCCATCAGTTTAGTGGTACCATCTAACAAAGAGATGGGTCTGTAATTTTTAGGTACGCCTTATCCCCCTTCTTGGAAAGAAGATAGTTTTTTTCGAGGATTTTGGAGGTCCCAACTTGCAAATAGCATAAAAAATATTGGTTAATAAACAGGACCCAGAGGTCCTGGTGTTCCAAAAAGCAGTCTATGGGGGCTCCGTCTGGACCAGGGGCCTTAGTGTTACTGCACTGAGCCATTGCACACCTCACCTCGGCCAGTTCGAAGACCAAGCTGCCACCCTGGCCTAACTTCCCCAGGTTATTTGGAGGGGCAGAGTGATCTCCTGTATGCCCAAATATTTTCACAAAATATTAAACCCAATTTTCCACTTCAACATGGAGGTCTAAAGACGGGTCATTTTCATCTTTTAAGAAGGGAGCCTTAATTACCCTCCAAAAGCCTCTGCTGTCTTTCCTTAGTGCTGCGGATCTTAGGTTCTCCCATGCTTCCTCTCTAAGATCTCTTAGTCTTGACCTCTGTGCTTCCTTATACTACACACGTAAACTCTGGACCAGATTCTTATTTTCAATGTCTCATGTAAACTTTTAAAGGCCCGTGAGCATCCGGTGTCAAACCAACTAACTCTTGGGCTGCTTAAAGGTACAAGGTCTCACCAGCGGGTTTTTAGTTTCATCCAGAAGCTTGTTACAAGCCTCCAACAGTTTACCCAGCTCAAGATCAGGGTCCAAATAGACCATCACTTCAGACTGCTTTTGGGCCAGGATCATTGTCAAAAACTCCACCTTATCCACCCTTGCCCATTTTAATATAAAACCATTACTCCTTTTTAGGACTGGTTTTGGAACGATATCTTCCGGCGTCTTGCTCTTGGCTGCCCATGACAAAAGGAAAGAAAGGGCTGCATGATCACAAAAATGTAAATACTTCACAACTGCTTCGGTCAGCAAACTACCCACAGTATTCAACTCCACTATATAGGCAATTGTAGAGCCCCTTTTCTGACACCCAAAAATCCTTGATAGTACTCCAGAATGAAAATCAACCTTATTCATTATCTCTAGATTACTAACAATTAGCATCCTATTAAGTACATTGCCATACACGCTATGGGTAAAATGGGGAATCACGTCCCCCTCCTCATCAGTTAACTCACACACTGGCTTATGCATCAGATCACAGATAAGGGCATTAAAATCACCTAACCACAAAATATGTATCTGTTTAGAGTGCGCTTCACAAAGCGAGTCTATCACTTTTTCCAAAACATTGACCACCTCAGCCAAAATTATAGTAATTTATTGGAATCCAGTCCCAATCATTAAGTTAAGGCCTTCACACAACAAAATATGGAAGTACGGGGATTAGTTCCAAAACTTTAAAACCTTAACATTAGCTGTGTTGGCTTTCATATTAAGGATTCCACCTCTCGCTCTCCCTGCCCTTGACGGAGTAGCAAATGTTGGGTATGAAGGTAACCCATCCAGAAAAAAACTGTCAGGTTTCCCAGGTTTGCTATGGACATAAAACATTGTACCCTGCTACCTCTCCGAGTCAATCTAAATTACCCAACTTATGTGTCAAACCAGCAAAATTCCACAATGTCATTTATAGCCTCTGTGTACACTTAACTCTCAGATTTACCCCGTCCTGGAAATTAAATACTACTCTTCCATGATCCTCTGGATGCTGCAGTTGATTACCCAGTCAATCACATGACTCCAAACCTTCCAACGGCTCAAATCTGTTGCCTGTTCTTACAATAAACCTAGAGGGTTCTGTGTTATACTGTGTAGGCCGTGGGTATAGCAGTGACGGATGTTACTATTCCATCCCTTCTCTAAGGCCTCTAAATGTGTGGGTTTATGAAAGAACCCCTATGCATACTGTTAATCTCAATTTCTCCTGGGTAATGCTCGTGATAAGCCAGCGGCACTTTGAGCCTGAATACTGACCCTCCCATTATCCAGCTCTTATCTCGAGCCAGCAGAGTCACATCCCTTGCTGCAGAAGAGAAGCTAGATGTAGAGAGCACTCAATATCCCAACTCCTACAATAGCGAAGTTTCCATCCTAGATAAATGCATCTCCTGCAAGCAAGCAATTTGTGGGCATAAATAGAGCAGCTCTTCCCTAATTAGTTTATGTTTGTGGGGTGCTTTGATGCCATTTGCATTCCACGATAAAATTTGCAGGCATTGGTCATCACTATTAAAATGACCAGCCTTTATTTAAACCAGTCCTAGACCAATCACACCTCTCAAAAAACTTGAAAATCATCTTCGGCTTCCCACGATAACCTTCCTGTGTGACCATCATGCTAGCGTTTTCCTCCAGATTTTTATGTTGAGCCCAAGCTCCCTGTCAGCATTTGCTCCTCTTTAGAATGCACCCCCTTATCCAGATGCAACCTAATCCCCTCTCCCCTGCCAGACCACCCCACAACTATCCATCTATTCTGAAAGCCACCCCCCCAACAAAAGGGTCCAACCCAGAACTATGCCCCCACCCCAAAGTGCAAGAAGCATCTGACTGACAAGAAACTGTGAGGGGCAGACCCCACCACAGAGCCCCGCCCCCCGGACCCCTCCAGAGTACAGTATAAGAGAAGTTGCTGACCAAGGGAAAAGAAGGTAAAATCAGACCAGCCTCAGGTCAGGAAAGCCCCAATTTATCAGATAAGGAAGGGAGGACAGAAGCAGACAGAACTGAGACTGGCACCACCACCCACTCTTTCTTTGACCCACCTGATAGTCAGGGCATGTATGCAGTTAAAGACATCCTTGTAATTCCTATATTCGCTCCAAATAAGAGAAGCAAGAACGAGAGTAGAAGAGGAGAAAGTCTTTCAGAAATCACTTAATTTGCTACTTCTAGTAGCTGGTCAATTTGAAGATTCCCATTTTTGCAGTGGCTGTGTAACCTTCACTGAGTCAAAACAATAACACATTCGGCCTTCATGCTTAATTCGCAACGTAGCAAGCTCCATTAGCAAGACTGTAGCCTCATTTTTAAAAGAGCAGAGTTCTGCTTTCTGAGTTGCCATCACTGAACCACAGTCTCATGGCAAAGGTGGAACAGAAGAAGAACACTACTTCACAGGCTTTGATTGGAGAAATGAGTTGGGCCACACAGAAGATCTCCTGTCACAAAATAAAGTTACCAACATAAATCAAAATAGCTTGTGAGTAGAAAGCAGCTCCGCCTCCCTTAGGTGGGCAAAAGGGAAACCTATGTGCTCTTTGAATCACTCTGTCCATGTCCCAGTCATGCAACGCCTGGAAAGTCTCCCTGAACAGGCGGACATTATATCCCCATCTGCTCCTTCAGGGATTCCGAAGACTCTGAGGTTGATCTGTTGAAATCCGTTCTCCAGATCCTCCAGCCTGGATGAAAGCATCACCTGCTGGGATTCATGTTACAGAGAGGATGATTTGATTTCCCCAACTGCAGTTTGCAGAGCCCCCTGAGCTGTCTTTATCTTGCCAAGGCACATGTGAAGAATATCTGTATTCTTTGAAGACTTCCTGAGAAAGATTTGTGTCTTTAGATGTGCTGTTTTTAATGCCAGAGAATCCTTGGGGTACTCTTCCTAGGTGCTGCTGTTGAAGATCAAAAATCGCAGATAGTGTTGGAGAGCCAGCCTGATTGGAATCTGCACTTGTTGGATGTTGACACCCAAGCAGAGCATCAGGTGTGAAAGGGAAACTTTTCGGAGCAGTTGAGGAGGTGGCAATCTCTGAGACCAAGAGAGTGACATTTGTGGGGACAACCTCTATGCAATCAGGGTCCCAAGGGAGCTCTTTATCAGCTGCAGATGCGGAAGCCGATGATGATGGATCCAGAGCCCAGTTGGAGAAGGCCATCATCACAAGCGAAGCCATATGGGAAGTTGTGGAAAAACCAACTATAGCTGCTGATCCACTGGTACTTAGCACTGGTTATCCCTGTTTACTTTTGATTCTGGGAGACCGTTGAGTTTTGGGGTGCTACACATTGCCGGTATTCCCAGCTCTATCAGCCTCTCTATCTGAATCAGATAGGTTCCCAGAGTCCAATAATGAAAAAAAAGGTGAAGATATTGCGCTGATTGGCTGGAGAGCAAGATGGTGGCACGGGGCTAGCTGTGTAAGGACCCAGACCCCTTCCGAGCCTCGCCTGGGACTAAAATTGCCAACGGCTCAATGGAGGCTAGCGTTAACTACCTCTGCTGATCATGGCTATGAGTGCTGAACCCTAGGAGTGTTAGGAGCCTCTGGCTTGCTCACAGGTCGGCTGTACGGTGCAGGCGGCAGGATTGAGTGGCTGCGGAGGGACTGGGATTACGACGGCGGCAGTTGGTCGGAGCAGGCCATTGGGTGGGGCCTCATCCATTCTCCTCTTATCCTGGGGGTTGCACTGGATAAGCTGTGACGAGGTTCCCTTGGCCGTAGGAGGCAGTGGTCTGTGGCTCTGCCATGCTGCGGGGAAAGGTGGCTGGCATCTGGCCCAAGGGGAGACAGAGCCCAGAACAGCTACAGCTCTGTGCTCATAGCAGACATTTTAAGTCTGTTGAATGTCCCTGACTACAATGTAACGAGAGAAGAGTCTTTAGAAGGGATTTTGTGTCTCTGGCTGCAACACAGTTTCATTCCTCTTTTCTGGGTCTAGGTTATTTGTGGCGGCTTAGGAGAATCACAAGGGCTTTGTGTGGTATTCTCTAAGCTGCTATTGGGGCAGGAGGTTTGCGAATGCAATGGCCAGAGGAAGATCTGGGCCTAGAATCCCTCTGACTCGCCCTACCAGCCTGCGTTGAATGGGGAGAAACGAATCGCAGCCTGCTAAAGCTCCACCCATAAAGGCAAATACCAAGGCAACTACTGTGGGGAATATTTTTTCAGCAATGGACGGGCTTCAGGTGTCTGATGCCAAGCTTGATCTTGAACCGTTGGATCGAACCCAGGACAAGAAGTAGGGAGCTTCCTTGAACCCTAGGGAGGATAGGGGACAGTCCCCTTGCCCGTTTTAACCTTGATGCCATCCTTACAAAGAACTCTAGACCAGTACATTTCACCCCTCAAGCCTGAGGCAGGGGCAGTAGGGACAACGGGGAGTAGATCTGAGTCAACCCCGGGTGTCACTAAGGAGTCACCATCCACCAGCTACATATCTTGAACTGAAGGGACAGGGTGGATAACCACATTAAGCGGTTCCATTCTGGCTGACCCAAGAGCAAGTTATGGGGGGCTTCAGGCACAAGCGACTGATAACCATTCGCTGGGGGTAACGTAAGGCTTCACGGTCTCTGCAGCACAGGACGGCAGGAGCACTGACAACGTCACTGTACAACTTATACCTTCATCCCTTTCCCCATTTGGTTTTGTTGAGACTTTTTTTCATTACCTGCAATGCCATCTTAGGGCTTCATACCACTTAGCCGTGGACTTCATATATTATTATGTCACTGGATCCCCTCAATGGAAATAAGGAACCATAATTCAGTGTTACGATGTATGTGTCATCTATACAAATAACGGATAAGCGTTGTTATGGTACTGCAGTCTACTGCTGTTTACCTCGCACATCACTGATGATATCATTGAATCCATATTTCAAAGGAGTGCATTACATGAATTACGGAAAATAAATTATGGCTATGATATCCCTGTGAAATATGATTTTCAAATATCTTTTTTTATGCAATGAAAGCAGCCAATCATGTGATATATAGAGGGTACTAAAGTGGTACCACATAATAATGTCCTATTTTACATCAACTGATTCAGGAGACATCAGAAACTGCAATGCCAAAGAGCAAGTGGTTTGTAATTATAATGTCAATCCCAAGACAGTATTATAGGGCCATATTGTCTGTGTTACTCAAAATAGAATTTTCCTTTAAGGTGAAAATTCAGCAGTAGTTGTTTCTCCAGACTAACCCTGGATGTAGTTCGCGTAGTAGCGCTATGCGCAGCTACGCGAAGTGCACTCCGCACTACGCGAGCTACGCGTAGCACTACGCGAACTGCGTAGTGCAGTAGGAAATGCTGTTCGCAATGATTGCACAGTGCCGGATGCTTGTCCGCACTGTGCAATCATTGCAAACGGCATCTTGCACAGTGCAAGCTGTCGTTTTCTGCTGCTCGAGTAGATTTGTACTTGAGCGGCAGTTTTCTCAACGCGGACTGGTAGTTTCTCATCGCGAGCGGTCGCGAGCATACTGCGACTCACTCGCAATGAGAAACCTGACCTCCCCGCGTTGAGAATCTCGCTAGGAGGTTTATTTTCCACGCTCGCGATCGGCAACTTGATGTTGCTGATCGCGAACGAGGAAAAAGTCTCGCCGGGATGTCATTTTGCTCGCTTGCGGTCGCCAACTTGACGTTGAGGACCGCGAGCAAGCAAAAAATGCTCGCTACGCTACTCATTTTTGCACTGTGCTACGTGCAATTCGCGTAGCGCGTAGTTGCGCAAACTACGCGAGCGTAGCGTAGTTTTCCACCCAGGCCTACTCCAGGCCTGTTGTAAACACGAAGTATTACATAAAATAATAATGTGGGGGGTTTGGGAAAGTCTTCTGAGGCCAATGGCCTGTGGGAGTATCATTAACTTTTTCAATCATCCCACACAACTACAGAGAGTGCATAAAGGGCCACCACTCTTCAGGCATTGTCCTGATGTTGATGTCAATCTCATTTTGAGGCAGCCACTGGTCAGACAGTGTAAGTGACAGCATTTTGGTGCTTCACTGGCTGAGTCCACACAGAGGAGAGAGAAGGACTTGGATACAAAGGAGTGCAGGATGGTGGGGCTAAAAACAGTACTGGGCCCTTATCTACAACAATCTGTATAACTAGAGTAGCAACAACCACCACAATGTCTGCATCTACCAGCAATACCTGGATGGACCGCCACTGACAAAACACTTTACGATGCTTGATGCTGAAAGTGCAACTGTGGTGCTGTCCAGAGCTGAGTGACATCTGAACTCTACTTGCATCACTGTGACAGGGGAGTAGGTTACTGCCTGTACAAAATAACAATTTCCATTTCATTGGGACTGCATCTGAAAACAAGCACAATTTGAAGTAGACAAGTGGAATGAAGAGAAGCATTATATAGAAAGAAAGAAATTTCCTCTCATTCTAAGGTACCCATAAACAGATGGCAGCTGGCTCAATGGTTTATGTGCAACGCTTGGAATTAGGGTGTGTGGAGCTTTGCTACATAATTTCACATGTGACATATTCTGAAAACAAAACTTGAACCCCTGTTATTTGCCTCACTTCTACTCACTTACTGCACATTGGTCAGTGGCAAGGAATGGGCTGTTATCAAATAAAAATCATGTAACTAACTCTCAGCACATTAGGGTGACCCCTCTCTTAGCTTTTACGCAGTACCGCAGCCACGTGCAGAGTAATGGTCTTCACAGTAAGCCCTGCAGCCACTAACAACACATCGACCCCGATGACACCATCGACAAGTACAGGTCTGTGGCGTAGAGGTAGACCTGCAAGAAGCATATGACCTCTACTGAATCCCTAACCTCTCTTCAGTTCTTCCCCAAAAAACTCCAGCACTAAAAACAGAACTGACTGGTAAAATGCCGAGCATCTTATCGTACTCTCTGTGCTTCTTTATTTACTGTTTTGTAAGTTGACTTTTGCAATGCCTTTCCACAGCTTTTTTGGAGGATCTCCCACCAACATGATTTGAGGAGTCTTCCATAGTTTTCCCTTGTACACAAAAAAGCAGGATGTGCTTCGATCACCTTCTTATTGCCCACAAATGTATTTTATGCCCTCGCCTTTCTGTTGCACCTAAATCATAAGTATATGGATTTTTAAATAGAAATTCAACAGCCTCTTAGGACCATTCCCTGCTGGGATCAAAGGGTTCACACCTTCGGAATAGTCAGTGGATAGATTGGCTAGGACGTCCCTATATTGCAAACCACCAAATGTAGGTGCTATTCATTCCTGGCCAGCCTGAGATCCTTTTTTGTTAAATTATTTTTTCACTAGTAGGGCTAATGTAGCAAGGATGCCAAAAAGACATAAAACACATTGGCAATTGTGTTTTTTCAAAATGATTTAGATGCAAAGCCATTGGCTTTAAAAGCAGGTCTATAAACAATTTTGTCATTGCTCCAGGATCTACTATGATTTCATTTTCGGCAATGCAATACTTATGCACCAATCAGAAAATTGTATGTTGCTACATTGGAGATGGAAAGGCTTGATAGGGGTCCATCACCCCCAAGCGAAGGCAGGGGCGGGTAGTATCTGTGTCTAGCTTGTTAGTTTATGGCAGGCTTACTTGCATCAATGCATATTCTTTTCCTTCTCTCTACCCGAACGCTCTAAACATATTTAAATGAAACCACAAGGGGGAGATTTACAAAAACTCCATTCAGCGCAGCTCAGCCCCCAGCGAGGCTGCGCTGTTTTGTGTGACAGGGAGGGAGCAGGAGAGGTGTGTGTGTGAGTCTAGCACAGGTTTTGTACAGGAAGGGTACCCTTCCTGTACAAAATACAAGATGCAAAGCTTTTCCCACTTTGTATGCATGCAGCACAGAGCAGCAGGCATGCAAAGTCAGAAAAGGAAGGAGAAATGAAAGCATTTCTCCTTCCTTGCGCCTACTTTAAAAGGGCGCAGTATTCTCACACTAAACTCAATCTAGTAAATTGGGTTTAGCATGAGAAACCTTGGGTGGTTGCATGGGAACGCGGCGTTTCGGTGTAACTTGATACAAACACCTTCTTCAGGACAGAGTTTTCTAACCACTGTTAGGCGAATCCTTGGTGAGTTACCAGACATGGAACCTTCTTCGTAATATGAAACAAAGGAAGGATACCATTTGATATGGTATTCATAAATGATAATTGCGTTGTGTGGAGCCACCAATGAAAGAAAGGAATTATGTTTTCTTACACCACCAAAGGTTATTTAACAGCAGCCTAAAATATAAGTGCCACTGATTATCTTTCTACCGAATGTTTTCAGAATTAGATGGCGAAAAAACTGATATTGTTGCCTTAGTACTTTTTGCAACTTGGCGGGTGAAATCAGTGGCACTTATATTTTAGGCTGCTGTTAAATAACCTTTGGTGTAACCTAATATCGTAGGACATTATCAGTGTGGGAATTGTAGTGTTTGCCATCTGACTAGTAACACCAAAACACTTGTATTAGAACCAGGAAGAGTATGGTACCAACGAGTACACACGAATTGTAACAGCACCAATGTGGTCTATCTGATAAAGTGCCCCTGTAATCTTGCATATGTGGGCATGACTTGCAGGAAAATAAAACAAAGAATCTGTGAACATCGAAGCACTATCAGGTGTAAAAAAACTACTACAAAACTCACTGAACACTTCCTTCAAATGAACCATACAACCAACGACATGAAATGGACTATAATCGAACAGATAAAAACAGGAGTTAAAACACAACAACGCCTATTCGAAAAGGAACAACGATGGATATATAGGCTATCCACCCATAAAGAAGGATTGAACGATAATATTCCTTGGAATTCGGTCCTTTTGAAATAAGTCCATGTGTTATGTCATACATACGTTTCTTTATGAAAAATAATGACTACTGTCAACATCTATGTAGGTCTCTATTCCTGTTGATTATTGCTGCCTATATGCATGCATGCTTGCACTAGTGATAGTTCTGAATTTCTCTAGGTATTTCACTGAATGCATGCACAACACACCTCCTTCCTGTTAAATAACGAGTGTATGCGTGCCTTTTGAGGTAGTCACTGACTATTTGTTTATTCGTTTTATAAATAGAGCGAATCCCTATTAGACATACAGAATGGGTTTATGCGCCTTTTATTATTCATTATTTTCTTTGTCATCTTAGCTAGACATATCTCCTCAAGTATAGTTTTTCTTGTACCTCTATAGTTTTTCTTGTACCTCTATTGAAGGGATCCCAACGCATTATGATAATTGAATGCGCTTCAGCGGCCCCTATCTACTATCGAGGGATTTTTAGGAACACGCCCCCGTTACGTACTGACGTTGGTCATGTGACCACGTCACCACGCCTGGACCCGGAAGCGCCCAGCATTTAACTAACGGGGACGCTCTGTTGTGAGAACCCTCGGGGAGCGGTGGCAGGTCTTTAGTATAGGCGTAGCAGCCGGTGACTGGTGACTCGCTGTAAGTACTCCAACTCAACGCGGGTGGGCTCCGCTTACTCCTCTCTATTCCTCCTTACTGGTCATTTACCTCATGACTTCTTCCTCTCGTAACGCTCATTTTTCCAGATCACGCAACTGAGCCAGCACCATGACCCCCTTTCCCATGAGGCACGCAATCATGCGTTACATAGTAAGCTCTTGACATTGTTGTAATTAATCATGATACGCTCGATTTTATTAATATCATAATTACACTAAATATGTCCTTATCTATGTAATGAGAGCGTAGACACTCACTCCTAAAAGAAAATCACAAGTAGCGTTATATGATAATCCCACGGTTTCTAATTGTTATCCGCGTTTATTTTAGTTTGTTTTATTATCTTTATTTGTATTTTTGTTTGCATCTCGTGATAAGTACTGCCAGCCAGAGTGTATATAGAATCAACTGGACTGAATGTCGTGAATGGCTGGTACTTTTTCTTTAATTTTTCACTTGAATGCATGTGCACATTGCCATATACTGTCTCTGAATTTTGGCGACAGATGTTCACTAAATGTGTACTTTTTAACGCTTTTTTCAAAACTCGCAATTGGGATATTTTTGAGCACTTAACTTTGGAGAATCTTCGCTATATTTTTATGTGTTGTTTGTCTGTGATTGTACATTTTTGTTCTTTCAGGTTCTTTCCTTTCAACTACTAGGATGAAAGGTCTCCTAACTGTGAGTACAGAGTTAGGTAACAGTGATCAAGGGCAGGGTACACCTTAGCGTGTGTAGACCGCCCGGGTCACGTACTCTTGGTCCTGACGAAAACCTAGTAATACCGACATTAGGTTGAAACATGTAGACCTTTTTCTTCGCACTTTTTTGCACTTTTTTACCTAAAGATACCAGTTGGTCAATTTAACCAAAAAGGGTGTCTTATCATTCTTTTTAATATTGTCCAGGTGCTCTATTATTAAAATACTAATTTTGAGTTATATTTGGCCAATTTTTAAATCACTATTTCACTCACCTACACAGAAAACAAACCTGCTCCACTGCAATCAGGTGTTGAAGCACACCCGGATGGCATTCGGCCATTCGGGTGGGACCCCGATGATGAAGCATGTCACCAACTAGGTTGGTGAGTGAGGGGTCTTCTTAAGAAAGGATATTTCCTCTCTTGTGCCCTTTATCCCAATACTTTGGAGACTTCACTGTGTCTCCTGGTTGTACTCCTCTTATTGTTTGTTTATGTAATTTAAAGGGATCAGGAGTATAACCCTCCACATTTGTGGTTATCCCTTTCTCTCTCTTGTGTTTTTGAATATCAGGCAGCGCACAGCTGTGAGAGTTTTTCTCTTACTTAGAATATAACCTGAAAAATTACCCTTAAACTATGGGGGAGAATCAGGGACTATCTTATTCCACCGAGGAGGTGGATGCAATTCTAGGTGATCTTACTATATTTGCTGACGCCGGCATTGCACAGACGATGTCACAAACTACCGATTGGGAAAAACTAACGGAAATGAAACGAAACCGGATAAGAACTATATTACACGGGACTATCTTAAAAGAATATCTTAAAAACAAGATGGCACCGAAAGGCCTTCTAGTCACTAATGCCCCACGCTTCTTCTTAGAGGACCCAGTTTTTAGAAAAGACTGGGCCCAGATTGCGTGGCATTGAACACGTGACTGGATAGTACTGATCCTAAAAACTGCCTTACGCCTCTCAGAAAAAATACTGGTTGATATTCAATTGACAGAAGGTCAAATTAAAACTACTATTTCTGGTTACAAGAAAAGACTTGATGAACTGAATAAGGAGATAAATGAATATAAGGATAATCTCACCCAACAAAAAGTTCAGAAATTTCAAAAAGATCTCAAACGATTCTCATATGTCAAGACTTATCCGTACTCTGATCCAGACTACGTATCCTCAATAAAATCTGACCAGGATTCAGATATCTCAAGTATCGATTCAACCAGGAGTAGTGGCTCCAGTACAGGAAGTGGTAGACAGAGACAAAGAGGGAAGAATAGAGCCCAGAACAATTGGCCTATATATAATTCACATGTACCACTCGGGTTCCAAGGTCCATACAACCATCATCAACCCTACCCAATGTATGGGTGGCAACCACCATACCCACCACCACTTTTTCCGCCCAACAGTTTTAGGCCCCCTTTTTTAGGCAGGGGCAGGAGGGGAAGAGGAAGAAGAAAGGGCCCAAATCAAGTACATTGGGAGGAAGAGGACCCTGTAGGCAGTTACACACGGAGCAAGACACGGGATCCACAAGCAGGGACGAGCAGCAACAGAATCTAGTTACCAATCTTGCCACCAGGCCTCTATCAACGATGGAAGAAAAAGTCCTGAACAAAGGCTTAGGTTTTGTCCCTACATCACGCCTTGATAAATTTCAACTTCATTGCGAATTGGCAGGCTTTTTCAGGAAACTGAGATTAAAAGCTTTTTTTGAAAAACAGGGCGAAACAACACCTACAGAAGACCCAAATGAAACCGGACTACGAGTAAAGTCCACTTACATTCCCCCTCCACATGCTATCCCAGTAGAGATATCAACATTTGAACAGGCTGTCTTCAAGGACATTGAGAACATAAGTCCCAAACAACCTTTTCAAAATATGAGCAAAGAGGAGAACCTGGCCTTAGAAACTCTGAAGACTTGTGATAGCATTGTGATCAAACCGGCAGATAAAGGAGGCGGTGTGGTGATTCTAGACAAGGAGACTTACCGTGCAGAGTGCCAAAGGCAGTTGTCTGATGCTAGGAACTATAGCCCACTACTAGTCGATCCGACTAATGAACTCAAACAAGAAATTAGAACCCTTGTGGACTACGCTGAAACAATGGGGCATATCTCGAAACAAGAAGCAATGTTTCTCTGCAACTGTGAGGGTAAAATTCCATATTTTTACATCTTGCCCAAAATGCACAAAAATAAAATCCCCCTCCTGGCAGACCCATTATGTCAGGTATAGGTTCTTTACTTGAACCACTGTCACGCTTTTGTGACTTTTTCTTGAAACCCTTGGTGCAAAAAACCACCACCTACCTACAAGATACCAAATGTCTCCTCAAATTTCTTAAAGACATCACAGTGGATGAGGACACCATCTTAGTAAGCCTCGATATTGAAAGTCTGTACACCAGCATCCCACAGGATGACACATTGGAAGTACTTAAAAAAGCCCTGAATGAAACCATCTGGACACACAGGACACCCAAATCCTTTATCTTGGAATGTGCCAATTTAGCCTTGAAGAAAAACTATTTTGAATATGAGGGAGCCTTATACCTCCAGACAGGGGGCACTTCAATGGGGAGCATTTTTGCTCCTAGTGTGGCAGGGCTTTATGTATTCGATTTCGAAAAAGATTCATATTGAATAACCGGAATCCCTTTCTCTCGAATATCATCTTCTGGAAAAGATATATCGACGATGTCCTAGCCATCTGGCAGGGACCGATCGAGACACTAAAAGAATTCACAATATGGATCAACTCATGTGACCATAATCTGAGGTTCACCCATATTATGGACCCCAATACTATGTTTTTCCTGGATGTAATAATCACCAAGGAGAACGGTCATCTAGAGACAAAAACTTACCACAAACCTAGTGCGAGGAACAACTTAGTGAGATTTGAGAGCTTCCATCCTAGACCGCTGAGGGAAAACTTACCGTATGGCCAATATCTGAGGTTACGGCGAAATTGTAGCAAAACTACCGACTACCATAATCAAGCAAAAGACCTCACTAAAAAGCTTTCATACAGAGGCTATCCTAATGGGATTCTTAATAAATGCCAAAAAAGAGCTCGCAACCAACCTAGGGAGGCACTTCTGGAAGATAGAACACAGAAGAACGAGGAGATACCACTGACATGTGTAACAACTTACAGCACAGCCTCTAATCAAATGACCAAATCTATCAATAAGCACTGGTCTATCATTAACACTGGGAATTTACACTGGGAAAAACCACTTTTTTCTTTCAAGAAAGCAAGAAGCTTGAAGGACTCCCTTGTCAATACACGCCCAAAGGAGAACAGACAAGAAATGACACCAACTGTAACCATGGCATGGGGCCTACCTAATATCGTAGGACATTATCAGTGTGGGAATTGTAGTGTTTGCCATCTGACTAGTAACACCAAAACACTTGTATTAGAACCAGGAAGAGTATGGTACCAACGAGT
The DNA here is from genome assembly GCA_963921515.1 of Calotriton arnoldi. Classification (NCBI taxonomy): domain Eukaryota; kingdom Metazoa; phylum Chordata; class Amphibia; order Caudata; family Salamandridae; genus Calotriton; species Calotriton arnoldi. Next base: position 217,298 of record CAWUFW010014592.1, read on the forward strand.
ACACACGAATTGTAACAGCACCAATGTGGTCTATCTGATAAAGTGCCCCTGTAATCTTGCATATGTGGGCATGACTTGCAGGAAAATAAAACAAAGAATCTGTGAACATCGAAGCACTATCAGGTGTAAAAAACTACTACAAAACTCACTGAACACTTCCTTCAAATGAACCATACAACCAACAACATGAAATGGACTATAATCGAACAGATAAAAACAGGAGTTAAAACACAACAACGCCTATTCAAAAGGAACAACGATGGATATATAGGCTATCCACCCATAAAGAAGGATTGAACGATAATATTCCTTGGAATTCGGTCCTTTTGAAATAAGTCCATGTGTTATGTCATACATACGTTTCCTTATGAAAAATAATGACTACTGTCAACATCTATGTAGGTCTCTATTCCTGTTGATTATTGCTGCCTATATGCATGCATGCTTGCACTAGTGATAGTTCTGGAATTTCTCTAGGTATTTCACTGAATGCATGCACAACACACCTCCTTCCTGTTAAATAACGAGTGTATGCGTGCCTTTTGAGGTAGTCACTGACTATTTGTTTATTCGTTTTATAAATAGAGCGAATCCCTATTAGACATACAGAATGGGTTTCTGCGCCTTTTATTATTCATTATTTTCTTTGTCATCTTAGCTAGACATATCTCCTCAAGTATAGTTTTTCTTGTACCTCTATAGTTTTTCTTGTACCTCTATTGAAGGGATCCCAACGCATTATGATAATTGAATGCGCTTCAGCGGCCCCTATCTACTATCGAGGGATTTTTAGGAACACGCCCCCGTTACGTACTGACGTTGGTCATGTGACCACGTCACCACGCCTGGACCCGGAAGCGCCCAGCATTTAACTAACGAGGACGCTCTGTTGTGAGACCCCTCGGGGAGCGGTGGCAGGTCTTTAGTATAGGCGTAGCAGCCGGTGACTGGTGACTCGCTGTAAGTACTCCAACTCAACGCGGGTGGGCTCCGCTTACTCCTCTCTATTCCTCCTTACTGGTCATTTACCTCATGACTTTTTCCTCTCGTAACGCTCATTTTTCCAGATCACGCAACTGAGCCAGCACCATGACCCCCTTTCCCATGAGGCACGCAATCATGCGTTACATAGTAAGCTCTTGACATTGTTGTAATTAATCATGATACGCTCGATTTTATTAATATCATAATTACACTAAATATGTCCTTATCTATGTAATGAGAGCGTAGACACTCACTCCTAAAAGAAAATCACAAGTAGCGTTATATGATAATCCCACGGTTTCTAATTGTTATCCGCGTTTATTTTAGTTTGTTTTATTATCTTTATTTGTATTTTTGTTTGCATCTCGTGATAAGTACTGCCAGCCAGAGTGTATATAGAATCAACTGGACTGAATGTCGTGAATGGCTGGTACTTTTTCTTTAATTTTTCACTTGAATGCATGTGCACATTGCCATATACTGTCTCTGAATTTTGGCGACAGATGTTCACTAAATGTGTACTTTTTAACGCTTTTTTCAAAACTCGCAATTTGGATATTTTGGAGCACTTAACTTTGGAGAATCTTCGCTATATTTTTATGTGTTGTTTGTCTGTGATTGTACATTTTTGTTCTTTCAGGTTCTTTCCTTTCAACTACTAGGATGAAAGGTCTCCTAACTGTGAGTACAGAGTTAGGTAACAGTGATCAAGGGCAGGGTACACCTTAGCGTGTGTAGACCGCCCGGGTCACGTACTCTTGGTCCTGACGAAAACCTAGTAATACCGACATTAGGTTGAAACATGTAGACCTTTTTCTTCGCACTTTTTTGCACTTTTTTACCTAAAGATACCAGTTGGTCAATTTAACCAAAAAGGGTGTCTTATAATTCTTTTAATATTGTCCAGGTGCTCTATTATTAAAATACTAATTTTGAGTTATATTTGGCCAATTTTTAAATCACTATTTCACTCACCTACACAGAAAACAAACCTGCTCCACTGCAATCAGGTGTTGAAGCACACCCGGATGGCATTCGGCCATTCGGGTGGGACCCCGATGATGAAGCATGTCACCAACTAGGTTGGTGAGTGAGGGGTCTTCTTAAGAAAGGATATTTCCTCTCTTGTGCCCTTTATCCCAATACTTTGGAGACTTCACTGTGTCTCCTGGTTGTACTCCTCTTATTGTTTGTTTATGTAATTTAAAGGGGATCAGGAGTATACCCCTCCACATTTGTGGTTATCCCTTTCTCTCTCTTGTGTTTTTGAATTTTATGTATTTTAGCCAAGGTATGTCAAGTGCCCGCTGTAGTTTAAGACTATCTTTTATATTCTCACAATTTAAAGTTGTTTTTGATGAAGTACAAATCTTGTGCCACAAGAGGACAGGTTGGCCTTTTATTAGATCCGAAATGTACGGCAACCCTAATTCTGAGTGATATACATAATTAGAAGTACTGCCCGGGACGGTTAATAAAACTTTTCAAAAGGCATTCTCAACTAGCTGTATGGGTTTAGGGTCACAATACCCCCACACGCCCACTCCGTATATGGCCGCTGAAACACACTTTGCCTGATATATGTATATCATCTCCACAGGTGGTCTTCTACCTAGCTTCCTTGTGAAGTTAGGTAGAGCAGCCGTGGCTTTCAAGAATAGTAACTTCTTGGCTTTGACTGCCTGGGTCCATGTCCCCTTCTGGTCGAAAAGAATTCCTAAGTAGGAAAATGTCTTAGTAAATTCCACCTTTTTATTGTTGATAAATAAATCCCTGCATTTTGTACTGCCTCTCCCGCACTTCCTAATAAAAGTTTTTGACGAATTCACTCTAAGATCCAAGTTTTCCATATACACAGAATAGTTTGCCCGTTGCAGCCCTAACTGTGTTCGGGCCATCAGCACTGCATCATCCACGTACAGAAGGGCAGGTATGGGACGATTATTTATCTGGGCAGGTCCTGGCACTGATCCACCAAAGCTTTGCCCAACCCATCGGTATAAAGTGTGAATAAAAACGGTGCCAGGACACATCCCTGTCTAACCCCCTCTCTACTCTGAACGGTGCGGTGCATTCGCCCTTAACCATATATCGAACCCTTGCTTTTGCGTCATTATAGAGCTGTCTCAAAAACTTTACTAATGAAGCTTCCACCCCATGTCTGCCAATATCTTCCACAGACTAACATGCACTACACAGTCAAAGGCAGCTGTTAAATCAATAAACACCAGGTACAATCTGCCCTGTTTAGCCAATGTATATTTCCCTATTAATATATTAAGGTTAAGTCCTTGTTCCACAGTACCTAGACCCTGTCTAAAGCCAAATTGTAGCTCAGATAGAATGTTATTATCTTCTGCCCAATCCTGTAGCCGATTGAGCACTATTGCCCGCAACCTTAATTAGGGAATCTAGCAGTGATATTGGCCGGTAACACTCAGGGTTTTGGTGGTAGCCTTTCTTTAAAATTGGAACCAATATTGATTCTGACCATGTCTCTATAAAACCAGTGGAGCAGCAGGCTGCTAATACCTGTGTTAAAAGGGATCCCCATAAAGGAAGATTTGATTTAAAAAGGTCTACAGGGACCACATCGGGACCAGGTGCCTTCCCTCCCTTGCTAGCCTTGATTGCCCAGTTGACCTCCTCTAAAGTAAAGTTGAGGTCTATGGGATATTTCCCTGTGGTAATTGTTCCCTGCAATGACCGTAAAGCAATGCTATCACTCTCATCTGATATCTGTGCATACAATTTTGAAAAATGCCCCACCCATTGACGTTCATCTATGGTATTCTCTATGATGGGCATTTACAGCTCGCCAGAATGCTGTATTATCACTGGTCAACGTAGCTTCATGCAGGGCGGCCCAAGCCTTATCTTTCAGTTCACTTTTGCAAGCATTCAGGGCCAGTTTATATTCTCCTCTACAGGCTTTTATTTTTTGACTATTTCTTGATGGTTTGTGTAGTGCTTGTTTTAGTTTAGTATAGGCCTTTGTGCATCTAGAATCAAACCACACTTGGTTGTTCTTGTGGGGTTGTTTGTTCTCCACTCTTAACGCATTCTTTATTTCATGTTAAATCTGTGCATAGGATTCTAAAATATCAGCATGGGCAGTTGTTTCCTCGAGGCAAGTTAAGAATAAGGATTGACATTTAGCCAGAATTTTCATTGTAAATTCAATGGCTTCTACCTTAGACCACCGTAGGGAGTAGCCATTTGTTTTATTCAAGGCTATATCCTGAAGGCAGATATCCTGAATTCTCATGGATCTTTGTCACATTACTTGGGAGAGAGAGAGTTACGCTCAAAGGAAAGTGATCACTCAAGACATTCTTGTGTGTTCTAAAGCCTTTGAGTCTACTTGAATGTCTCCTGGATAAAATTATAAAATCAATAGTCGATTTCATACCTCTCCCATTGAATGTCTGACTAAAAGGTACTGGTGGGATGCATAGATCATTTGCGAATCCTAAGTCACGCGAAAACAGAATCTCATTTAAATGATCCCCAAAGATTGAATGAGGGAAATGTGGATATATGTTATCATCAGCAGATAGTAGTCCACAATTAACCCCACCAATGAGCGGACAAAGAGCTGTGTTAAAATCCTCACCCCAAATAACAAACACATCATTTATGTTTTCAGTACACAGCTTGTTAAGATCACTGTTTAGTTTTTTCAATACACCCACAATTTGGTCAAGAGGAGAATTATTATAAAAATGTATCAATATAATACGATGATATTTAACAGTGTGTATGTTAATCAGTTGATAATATTTCTCAGAAATTGACAGAGTTATCTTGGTAACGTTCACATAATTTGATACGTATGTGCATAGGCCCCCCTTCGGTCTCCCACGTATAGATGGCACCGCAGCAGTATGGAAGGTTTTGTAACCATTGATATGAACAGTATCCACCACCCAGGTTTCTTGGAAGCAAAGTATGTTAAATCTTCCTACGAAGTCCTGCCATAAGGGATTTTCAAACTTTGTGCGTATGCTAGCCACGTTCCAAAATAATACGCATGTATTTTTGGCCTTATTTTTATGATCGTTCCTCCTATCAGGTCTTGCTGTGTGGGACAGTGATAACTCTTGTATCATATCTTGAGTGGCTCTAGTACCCAGGCTGGGAGAAGGAATCTCAGGGTTCAGGTGAGTGCAGACTGAAAGACTACCTAAGCGGTTTACAGTTATATCTTTGTCTGGGTTTATTCTAAACTAGGAGTTATGCCCATATACATCTACAGGAGAATTTGTACTAACAAGCATTTGAGATGTATCGTTAATGGATATCATATTTAGTCAGTCTACCTCATCTAATGTTGGGAGTAGCTCGAACCGGTTAGCAACCGGAACATTAAAAGTGTAGTGACCCTTGTCATATATGTCTCTCCTATTAAGTCTTAAGCCAGCGTTGAATGGTGGCTGGTAAAAGTAGCCCAACGGCAATATATTAATGCTGTGGGTCGTTAAAGTATAGTTTCCCGCTCTCCTAAAGATACTTTCCACTTGATATGGGGTTTTACACGTTAATACCACACAATCGCCTTGTAATGTTTTACGTTCTTTACTGAGTCAACTAACTCTCTGGCCATTTTAAACTACATGAAGAGTGCTTCAGTTAAGCCTGTTTAGTAACCGTAACAACTTCAGCTATTTATGGTTTTATGTTTTTTGATTGGTTCAAATTTCTTTATTAACATTGATAACAAATAGTGTTGCTTACACACGTTGGCCGGGGAGGACCAGTAACTCATGGCTTTGTCAACTAATGTGAATCTCCCCCCCCCACCCTCAGATAACACCCCTCCCTCCCTCATCCCTCCTGTGTATTACAAAAGGAATTAACATTATAGCATCTGTGAGGAAAGTAAATGCCAGGCGATTGAATTGCTTACTGCAATTTGCACCGATGAATTGTCTATGACTGTTCAGAGGGTATGAGACGCTACACTTTCAAAGATAGGGGACACTGCAAGTGTATATATTCTTTTGAGAGTAACAAGATCAGCGGGCCCAATCTATGTCATATGTTTCTGATTGTGTTCTATTGACTGTGTGATCTTTTCCATCGCAAGTATTTCCTAGATTCTAGTCAACCAATGAGTTAATGTGGGTAACTTCTATTATCAACACATAGCGAGGATTGCTGTCAGCGCTGTGATGGTTGACATTTCTAATTGTTTACCCCGTAAAGATTGGTGGGATCTACCACACCTTTATTGCATGCCCAATACCACCACTCCCAGGATCCTGGGTAACCGAATGTCAAAAGCTCTATCAATCTACTCCAGCATTGCCTTCCAGTGTCTATGCGGTTCAGGACATGACCATAAGAGATGTAACACAGCGCCCCTGTGACCCCACAACCTCTCCAGCAGCTCTCTGATGTTTGGGTGCTCCATTTTGCCTTTTTATCTGGAGTACGGTACCAGTGTGTTAAGATCTTATATTGTGTTACCCAGATATCTTATTATACTCTACCACCCTAGCTCTGTCAAACATACAATCCCATTTTTTTAACGATATCTGCATCCTCAAATCTGATTTCTATTGTTTTGGCCCCAGGTCTTCCCCTGCAGGGATGGTCCCAGTAGGTGTCTGCAAATTGCTGGGATTAGATGGCGCTCATGGTAGCCATCTTTTATCCATTTTTCATTTTGTGTTAGTGGTCATGTGGCACCTTGTTTGATATGTAGATGGAGGACGAAATGGCGTATTTGTATATATGCAAACCACTCCTTCTTGGGTAACCTGTATTGCTTCCTCAGGTCTTCAAAGGATTTTATCTGACCATTGTGGAACAAAGACCCAATTATGACACATCTTTTGGTCCGCTAGTTGTGGAATGCATGTTTGTTGGTGGCTGGCATAAAATCTGTGTTTAAACAGATAGGTGTGTATGTGTATGGATACGATGACATCGCTATCGTTCAAACCACCTTATCCCATATTGCTAACATAACCCTTATAACAGGGGAAGAATACTGATCCAACTGTCTTTGTGCCTTGCTTATCCAAAGGACCTGCTCTATGGGAGTCGCCACAGTTTGATTGTCTGTATGGCACCACTGTTTGGCTGTTTCCACATTTCTCCAGCCTACCATGTTTCTCAAGGGAGTGGCCCGATAACAGGAGAGAATATATGTATTTCCAGACCGCCTGTTGGACTGGTCAGTATAGCGTTTTGATTGCTATTCTCTGAGCTTTTCCTTGCCACATAAATTGATTAATCTCTGCTTGTAATTGCTTCAAAAACAGTGACAGCATCAGGCAGTGGAATAGTTTGAAATACAGACAAGATTCTTGGGAGTATGTTCATCTTAATAGCTGCATCTCTACCCAACCATGAAAAGTATTGCATTGTCCAAGACAGTGAGTCTTGTTTACTGTCTGTTAATAGCTGGACGTAATTAAGGTTTCCTATCTTAAAAGTGGTATGTGCTAACTTGATGCCCAAATAAGTTACTGTTAGAAATGGAGATCTCTAGTTGGCAGAGGTAGGTACCTTTGTCCAAATAGTGACCCTTGCTTCTAGTCAGGGTAAGGGGGATACACTTCTAAAATAACCCCTGCTCACCCCCTTGGTAGCTTGGCATGAGCAGACAGGCTTATCTTAGAGGCAGTGTGTAAAGCATTTGTGAACACATACAATAATACAGTGAAAAAACTACAAATGGACACCACACCAGTTTAGAAAAATAAGTAATCTTTATCTAAACCAAAACAAGACTAAACGACAAAAATCCACAATACAGTACTAAAAATATGATTCTTAAAAGGTAGAAACAGTTCTGTTTCAAGAAAATGTCGGATGCAACACTTTTACTCAAAGTACCTTGGATGCGTCGAAAAATGCAAGCAAAAAGGGTCGCTGGGAAGGTGATGTGTCAGTTCCTTACACTCAGGGAAGGTGATGCGTTGGTTCCTTGCTCCGGGGGAGGTGATGCATCTGTACCTTACTGCTGCGCAGGAGAGGTGATGCGTTGGTTCCTTACCGGAGAGGAGGTGATGCGTCGGTTTCTTACTGCGTGTGGAGGTGATGCGTCGGTTTCTTACTGCGTCCCTCAACGATGCAACAGACTTGACGCTTCGATGCGTGATGATCTGGTACGATGCGTCGGTTCTTCTCCAACCGGGCCTGCATCAGAATCGGTGCAGTGATCTCGGACATCGGAGATCGGTGCCCATGATTCGTCGCACGGCAGATACTTCAGCCGCGAGCAGGCGCTGAGTCGATTCTTCGGCAGCTGCGATGCGTCAGAAATATTCTCTCGCACCGCTGCAATGTGCCGGAAACAGACGATGCGTTGATTTTCACAGTTCTTGCAGTTTCCAGTCCCAAAACAACCTCCAGAGGCCCAGAACACTGGCAGGCATCTCTCAGCAGATCAGAACTCCCAGCAAAGGAGTTCAGGGGGAACTGGGGTGAAGTCTTTGTGTCCATGAGACTTCAGAACAGCAGGCAAGCTCTATTTCAAGCTCTTGAAGATCTTCCTCAAGCAAGGGACACAGCAACCAGCAAAGTCCTTCTCCTTTCCTTGGCAGAAGGTAGCCACTGCAGGCCAACCCCAGACAGGTAAAAGCACAGGGGCAGTATTCTTCCTCAGTTTTGCCAGCTCTTCTCTTTGGCAAAGGTTCCTCTTGATTTCCAGAAGTGATCTAAAAGTCGGGGTCTGAGCCCCTCTTTTTATAATAGTCTTTGTTCTCTGTGGCAGAGAAGCTCTTTGTCCAGCCAAAACCAGTTCTGTTCTCTCTGGTGCAGCTTCCTGGCAAGAGATGGAGACAGCATTGTTTAAGGCAGACCAGGCCTATTCAGGTGTGAAAGAAATCTCCTCCCCCTATGCTGAATGCAGCCCAGGTCTATTCAGCCCAGCCCTGACTCAGCCTGGAAAGGCAGGACACACCTAACCCTCCCAAGTGGCTGTCTGAACAGAATGCATATCCCCAGCCCCTTTCACTCCACAGCCAGACAGTCAATACACAACCTAGGAGAGGCACACTGGATGGTTAGGCAAGAAAATATCTACTTTCTAAAAGTGGTATTTTCAAACGCAGAATGTAAAAATCACCCTCACTAAAAGATGCATCTTATCATTCTGAGTTCAGGCATATCAAACTTTATTTACCTATCTTGTTCCCAGGGGCAGTTATGCTTATAAGATGTTATAAGCAAACTCCCCATTCTATCCTAAGGGACAGATAGCCTTTCAATAGTGAAAAACGAATTTGGCAGTATTTCACTATCAGGACATGCCACACACTTCAGGGCGTGTCCTACCTTTCACATACACTGCACCCTGCCCACAGAGGTACTTTGGACCTCCCTTAGGGGTGACTAATATGTAAGAAAAGGGAAGGCTAGGGCCTGGCAAGTGGGTGCACTTGCTAAGTCGACATGGCAGTACCAAACTGCGCACAGACACTGCAGTGGCAGGTCTGAGTTACATTTACAGGCTGCTTATGTGGGTGGCACAACCAGTGCTGCAGGCCCACTAGCAGCATATGATTTACAGGCCCAGGGCACACACAGTGCACGGTACTAGGGACTGACTAGTAAATCAAATATGCCAATCATGGAATCACCAAGCCATAACAACAATTAACAGGGAGAGCATATGCACTTTAGCACTGATCAGCAGTGGTAAAGAGCCCTGAGTCATAAAACCACCAACAGCAGGTCAGAAAAAATACTGGAGGAAGGCAAAAAGTTCTGGGATGAACCTGCAAAATGCGCCAAGTCCAACAGTTACTGACTTGGCCGTCCAATTGAGGTGAATTTGTTTGCTCAATAGGATCTGCTGGTGAGGCATAGGGCTTAGAAGGAGACCTTAACTGAAGTTTTTTTAAACATAAGTTAATGTCATATTAGTGGAACAAAGTCTAACTTACCTTTAACAAAGTTTAAGATTTTTGGGGCTGTTGATGATATATGTCATACCACTTTGCGGACTAAAACCCACACTTTGCACAGGTTTCAGACTTGTAGAGAGGAATTGGACACAGGGCGTGAAATGCGACAAGGGTTTGCACCCTTTCACACATAGATGCAAATGTGGTTGCACATGGCCTTCGGCACTACCCTATGCCTCACCTGTAGCTCATTCAACTATGGCTGTACATGGCCTTTCGTTGTGTGCAGTGCCTGACCTATTACCAATCATTAGGCCCAACCTTGTGCATATCCAGTTCCTGTTGCACACGACCTTTGGAATCGCATAGCAGGGATGGGCTGTGTACACAACTCCTGCTAAGTTGCGAAGCAGACATGCATGCATTGAGCAATTTGTAGTGAGCATTGAGTGCAGGGAACTAAACCAGCTGCAAGTGGCCTTTGGTGGTGCACAGCCCACTCTGGATACAGGCTGTGGGCTGCGACCAGGCCTTTTGCCAGCATCTCTGCCACTGAACTAGCTGTGCACAAACTTTGACCAAGCTTAGTAAACAAGATGTGCATATTGGTTGGCCATGCAGTGTGGACTGTGAGCAAATACCTGAGCCAGCCCTAGGTTTCACAATGCACAGTGGGCATAGTCTTTGCCGGTACTAGTTGCATTATATACTTTTTTGTTGTTTCAACTTTTTGGAGGATTTGCAAAAGAAAGAAAATTGTATTTTTCAAAAACACTTCCAGATCTACTCTCACATTTGTAGATCTGTACACCCGAATTTCGATATGTGAATCCTTTAAGAAAAACAGGCACACTATTTGCTACAATGGGACATCCCTCCCCCATCATATCATGTCTGTGGTTGCGGGATTTCATAGCCTGCGTATACACCATCTGGCACTTTTTGTCAGGATGTAGGACGGTGGGGCTCCCACAACATTTCTGCGGTTAGGAGATTTTCCTTAGTCCCCATATACCGTGTTTGTCACTTTTTTTTCAGGAAGCAAGGCTTGGTGCCCTGGCATCGTTTAATGGCTTCCACAAGAATTTCCAATTGCTACCAGCCAATCACATTGCCTGAATCCTCAAATCCTGAGGTTCCATGAATTCTGTAATGGACGAAGGAAAAAAAAAACCTCTGTATTCCAATTGCATTTGTTTATTTTTCAAATGTATTTTTCTGTATTTATCCAGATCTGTGTATAACCCTTCGAACACCATCTGACACCTTTTGTAATGTAAATATCTCTAAAACGACTAAATTAATTTACACTAAGCCAAGCAAAGATACTTCTAGTTCCATGCTAACTTTGATGTTATTCTGTTCTGTAGAGTTTTCCTGCAGCAGAAAGCAACATGTAATGTAAAGGGCACTTTAAGGCCATCACTTTTATTTGCTAACCTCCCCAGGACTGATCTGTGCAAAACTTGATATGCTGTAACTAATTCTTCGCATACACTGTTTGAATGGAAACTTTCATGCAAATTTGTCAAACATCTGCTGCAGACAACAATGTGGAGAAATCTGAATGTTTGCTTGTTTCTACAACGCCCTTAAGACATTCTAAAAACAATTCTTCTAACAGCAGAAAGGAACAATGAACATTTCTCATTCTTTATGTAATGCCTTCTGCTCAGGTGCTGTGACGAAAATGTATTCTTGTGTGGTAAATTGTGAATGCATGGATGAGATTAACCCTTCTGAAAGGGATTACATATGAATGAATGCATACACCAAATCCTCAGATAATATTTCTGCTGCTCAAGTGAAATTCTCATGTTAGCTTGTATAGGATCAGCATCTTCACTGATGCACGTTTCAACATGCCTTCATAGAGGAAGCAACTTAAACTGAACTACATGAAAATAAACATATTTCTGAGAATGGAGGCTATAATTATATTCTGCATTGAAAACAGAAAATCCTTCATTCTGTCTAACTTTCAGAAGTCGATTACCTCTTTCACAGCCCTGTGGTTGTCCTGTTTCTCATGAACACCTTTGCACATGATTCAAGTAAGAGCCTGTCTGTTCCATCTAAGAATGCATTGCAATATCACGTCCCAGCTTTTGACAAACCTGGTCATTCAAAAACTGTAAATTTATTTTCTGCAATTATCCCGGATAATGAAAGACAGAGGACAATGCTTCTGTGGAAGGGAGGTGTGTTGTCTATATTCGCCTAGGATATTTAAGGCCCCAATATGTGTGAGCTGGAGCGGTATCCGCGGAAGGACAACATTCTGGCTGAGATTACTGTGTGCAGGAACACAGGGCTCAATTGTAGCAGGTATAGGTTTGCACTTGGTAAAACTATAGGGAAAAGGTCAGAGGCTGCGGGTCCCTGATACCTCTGCACGTAAATCACGCTAACATATACTGAGGGCTTTAATAGTGAAATAGTTCCATTAATTTTAGGGCTTGTCTGACAATACGCAATGAAAAGAATATTGCAGAAACACATATAATTTAATACCATGGGATAGATTTACTAGCATTTTGCACAGCGCAGCATCCAAAGTTGCTGTGTTGCACTGCATGAGAGGGAGAGAGCAGAACAGCTCCATATCTACTAACATATGGTACAGTATCTCTTTCTTCCTACACCTATGCTCCTTGAGCCTGGCTAGTGCCACACACACACACCCTTGCACCATAGTGCAAGGATATATGTGTGTGTGTGTGTATGTGTATGTGTGTGTATGTGTGTGTCTGTGTGTGTGTGTGTGTATATGTGTGATGCCTAGCATAGATTTTTTGGCTGGAAGGGTACCTTTCCAATACAAAATACTATGCTTGGACAAAGTTTAAAACTTTTGACACACTGGATGTGTGCTGTACAGTAAAGCACAATACAATGTTAGAAAAAATATGAGAAATGAAAACATTTTTTACAGCCTGCCTTGAAGAAGAGTTATCTTTTGGTGCAAAGCCATGTGTACCATTCTGTCACAAAACCACTTTTGGCACAAAGGTATGTCTATCAAAACCCATTGCTGATAGCGTGGTAACACCTATAAGACGCTCCCTTGACACAATCAACTCAAAGCAGCACTTGCACTACTTTGCATTTCTTGAGATCTACTTTCCAGTGATAATACAATTTTGCACTGGAAAGCAAACCTCAAATCAAGAGTTTGCGCCAGCTTGTGTCAATTTTCTGACACAGAATGGCACAAATTGTTTGTAAATCTGCAGCTGAACTGGACAAACACATTGCTAATTTCAAGAATGTACCAAGCACCGTCAAATTTAAAGCAGCCCACTTCATTGTGCTGCAGGGATGTCCCAAAAGAAAAAGATATTTTTTACTTTGGACCTGCTGGTTAGTTAGACATTAGTCATGTATATTGGAAATGAAATAACAGCACTCTGTAGAAACCTACGACAGGTATGATAGTTGTAGTATTTAAGCTGGACTGTATTAAGTAATTCAGTATATTGACTCTATATATTTATTTGTGGAAATACAACCTATAAAGCAATTTCTAAGACAAAACATGAGAACAATACATAAAAACATTTAAGATTACATTTAGTATAAATCAAATAGTATCTACAAATCTAAATTGGTGCAATCTAACATCATTCTACCTTAGAAGATCATGGGTTATGGAAGTCTTTAAACATCAATGCCTAATTCAGGAAGTGATATCAAAGCATACACCACACAATGATTAGACAAATATATTAATTGCCAAAGCTGACAATGTTTATATACTCCTACAGTATCCAGCAAGGCTAGAAACACGATGCCGCATAAATGGCTCATTTCACTGTAAGCTTAGAAAAGCGTAAGCCAAGCTCCAATGAGGTTCAGCCATGGCAGACTGGTGGCCCAAGGAAAGAATGTTAATTTAACCAGCTAATTCTACACCTAATGCTTTCTTAAAGATGCTGTGATAATTACCAAATGTTCAGCGATAATAGATTTTCAGCAGTCCCATTCTCCTGCAATGTTCTTTTATATGTCCTCTGCCTAAATGTTAGACCTGTCAGCCTTATGGTGGTCTTCCCACAAACGTTTGCCTTGTTCCCACCATTTTTGCTGACATTTTGTTTGTTGGCCTTGGGACACTATGCACATTACTACTTCTAACTAGTGCTAATGTGTTTGCGCTCACACCCCTAATCATGATGAAATTGGCTTATACCTGATTGGCATTTTTCGTTTATGTTAGATTTGGGGGTCTCTAGTTGGCACAGGTAGGTACCTTTGTCCAAATAGGGACCCTTGAGTCTAGTCAGGGAAAGTAGGTACACTCCTGAAATAACCCCTGCTCACCCTCTTGGTAGCTTGGCACGAGCAGACAGGCTTAGTTCAGAGGCAGTGTGTGAAGCATTTGTGAACACATACAGTAATCAAGTGACAACACTACAAATGGACACCACACAGGTTGTATATTTATAAAAATAGGTATACTTTATATAGATTTATCACAAGACCATAAACGACAAAAATAATCCACAATACTGTCAAGAATACTTAGTTCTTATCAAAAAGGCTTAATTCAAGGTTCTGTGTGAGTCGGTAGCCTCCTCCGGCTACGGCGATGTCAAGAACAAACAGAGTTTAACAAATCCAGCTGACCGCGTCGAGACGGGCCAACACAGCGTAGACAGACTCGGTCACAGTACCTTTTACTTGAAGCGGCAGGCACGGGCGTGCGAGCCGGATGGCTGTACGTCGCGGTCGCGATGCAAAATGGAAGCGTTGCAGGACGCGTTGTCCCTCGATGCGGTGCAGGCAGCGGCTCGTTGACGTCGTCGAGACGGAGTCGGTGAGACCAGGGCCGTGCGTTGCAGGGCGAGACGGTGCTTCGATGCGGTGCTGGCAGGTTGCGGTGCAGCGACGGAGCCGGATTCGGGGGCTGGCGTCGATCAGTCCGGACAGCGGTGCGAGTTGGGCGGTGCGTCGCGAAGCTTGCGAGGCGGTGCCCAACTCCAGTGCGGTCACAGGACTCGAACTCAGCAACAGTGACCGTGTCTGTCGGACCAGATGGATTCAGTGTAGCGAGGCGATGCAAGGTGCGGTGCTCACAGGTTACGGTGCAGGCAGCGGCTCGTTGACGGAGTCGGGGAGACCAAGGCCGTGCGTTGCAAGATGCAGGCGTTGCTCGATGCGGTGCCAACAGGACACCGAGCCGGTCGGGAGAGTCGGTCACAGCTCCCTACCTCTGTAGCCACTGAAACAGAGTTTCCAGCAGCAATTCACAAAGGGGGTGAAGTCCAATGGTCCTGGGACTTCGGTCAGGGGGCAAGCTCTCTTCCAAGCCCTTGGAGATCCTTCACAAGTTGATGAAAGTCACAGCCAAGCAAAAGTTCCTTTCTCCTTTCTTTGCCAGTCAGGCAAACCACTGCAGGCCAATCCCCCAAGCAGCACTTCAGGCTTAGGGATAGTCTCTCCTCAGTTTCTTCTTGGTTCCGCTCCTCAGCAAAGGTTTCTTCTTGTTCCCAAAAGTGATCTAAAGTTCCTGGGTTTGGGCCCCAGTACTTATACTCCTTTTCTCTTTGTTCTCTGAAGGCAGAGAGGCCTTTGCCTAGGTTAAACCAGTTCTGTGCAGCTTTGGAGGACTCTGTGTACGTGTCTCCTTCTTTTCCTTTCAGAATGTGGGGCAGGGTACTCAGACGCCCGGCAGGGGGTGGAGCCAGCATTGTGGAAGGCAGGCACAGCCCTATTCAGACCCAGATGCAACTCCTCCCTCCACTCTGGATGCAGATCTCTCTATTCAGCCCTGTGCTGCCTCACCCGGTCTCCTGTAGCCACCCCCAGCCCCTGTCACGCACAAACCAGACACACAATACACAAGCTGGCAGAGGCAGGCTGGATAGTTAGGCAAGAAAATAACCACTTTCTAAAAGTGGTATTTTCAAACACAGAATGTTAAAACCAACTTCACTAAAAGATGTATTTTATCATTCTGAGTTCAGGCATACTAAACTCGAATTTCTACCTATTTCCCTGAGTCAGTTTAGGATTATAAGATGTTATAATCAAACTGCCCATTCTGGCCTATGGGGAACAGGTAGCCTTGCAATAGTGAAAAACGAAAATGGCTGTAATTCACTATTAGGACATGCCACAAACACCAGGCATGTCCTACCTTATCATTACAATGCACCCTGCCCGTAGGCCTACCATAGGGGTGTCTGATATGAAGAAAAGGGAAGGTTTAGGGACTGGTAAGTGGGTGCACTTACCAAGTCGACATGGCAGTCACAGACTGCACACAGGCTCTGCAATGGCAGGCCTGAGACACACTTTACAAGCTACTTCTGTGGGTGGCATAACCAGTGCTGCAAGCCCACCAGCAGCATTTGATTTACAAGCCCTGGGCACACTCAGTGCACTGTACTAGGGTCTGACAGTAATTCAAATAAGCCAAACATGGAGTCACTAATTCACATCACAATTTACAATAGGGAGCACTTGCACTTTGGCACTGATTAGCAGTGGCAAAGTGCCCATGAGCATCTAGTCCAGCAAAAACATATCGACAACAGTGGAGGCATTATGAAAAAATGGAAGGAGACCCACGCCAAGGATGCCAGGTCTAACACGTGTCCCCTCCAGCTGAAATGTGGGGAGAACTATCCTACCCCTAGGGAGTTCTCATCACTAAGGCGGAAAAATCTGGACAGACCATCAGCATTGGCGTGTTCTGTACCAGGGCGGTGTTCCACCGTAAAGTCCATCCCCTGTAGGGAAATGGACCACCTCAACAGCTTTGGATTCTCACCCTCATCTGCATCAACCATCTGAGGGGCCTGTGGTCTGTCTGGACCCGGAAGTGAGTCCCAAACAGGTATGGTCTCAGCTTCTTCAGTGCCCAGACCACAGCAAATGCCTCACGCTCAATAGCACTCCATCTCTGTTCCCGGGGAAGTAACCTCCTACTGATGAAGGCTACAGGTTGGTCTAGGCCCTCCTCATTGATCTGTGATAGAACAGCCCCTACACCATGCTCTGAAGCGTCGGTCTGAACAATGAACTCATTGGAGAAGTTGGGTGCCTGGAGCACAGGCGCCGTGCACATGGCAGTCTTCAAGGTGTCAAAAGCTTTTTGACAGGCGTCAGTCCAAATCACTTTCCTGGGCTGCTTCTTGGAAGTCAGCTCTGTCAAGGGGGCAACAATGCTGCTATACCCCTTGACGAATCTCCTGTAATACCCGGTGAGTCCTAGGAAGGCTCTCACCTCTGTCTGGGTCTTGGGGGCTCCCAAGCCAGAATGGTATCAATTTTCGGTTGGAGGGGCGCCACCTGGCCGCTCCCAACCTGGTGTCCCAAGTACACCACAGAACCCTGCCCAATCTGGCACTTACTTGCCTTGATTGTGAGGCCTGCCCTCCGCAGCGCCATCAACACTTCCCAGAGGTGGCGCAGATGTTCTTCCCAACTGGCACTGAACACTGCGATGTCATCCAGGTAGGCGGCACTGAAATCCTCCAGTCCAACCAACACCTGGTTGACCAACCTCTGAAAGGTGGCAGGGGCATTCTTCATCCCAAAGGGCATCACCCGGAACTGGTAGTGCCCATCTGGTGTGGAGAATGCTGACCTCTCTTTTGCCCCATCAGTCAAGGCGATCTGCCAGTACCCAGACGTTAAGTCAAACGTGCTGAGGTACCGCGCAGCCCCTAACCGATCTATGAGCTCATGAGCTCTGGAGATGGGGTGGGCGTCAGTCTTGGTGACGGAATTGAGTCCCCTGTAGTCCACACAGAACCGGAGTTCTGGTGTGGCACCAGGCGCGGCAGCCTTTGGAACCAAGACCACAGGGCTGGCCCAGGGGCTGTTAGAGGACTCAATCACCCCTAGCACAAACATCTTGGAGACCTCCTCCTTGATGCAGGCTCTGACCCTGTCAGTCACCCTGTAAGCCTTGTGCTTCACAGGAAGACTGTCCCCAGTGTCCACATCATGGACGCACCAATGAGTGACACTGGGAACCAGGGAGAACAGGTCAGGGAACTGTCCCAACAGCTGGCGACAGTCACCCTGCTGCTCAGGTGTGAGGGAGGTAGAGAGGTTTACTCCCTCCACTGATCCATCTTGCTCTCGGGCTGACAGGCGGTCAGGAAGAGGCTCGGTTTCCTCCTCCATCCCATCATCTGTAGCTAAGAGCATGCCCACTTGGGACCTCTCCAAGTGGGGCTTTAGGCGGTTCACATGCAGGACCCGCAAGGGGTTCCTGGGAGACTGCAAGTCCACCAAGTAGGTAACTGGACTCTTGCGCTCCACCACCGTGAAAGGGCCGGTCCACCTGTCCTGGAGCGCACAAGGCTCCACAGGGGCCATGACCCACACTTTCTGACCAGGCTGAAGCTCGACCAGAGTGGCATTCTGGTCGTACCACCGCTTCATCTCCTCCTGGCTGGCTTCCAGATTTGCCTCAGCAAGCTCTCTGAAACGCCTAGTCTGGTTCCTGAAGGCCAGCATGTAACTGTATACATCCTGGAGAGGTTTCCTGGGAGATTGCTCCCAGCCTTCCTTGACCAAACTCAGAGGTCCTCGCACCGGGTGTCCATAGAGGAGCTCAAAGGGGCTGAACCCTAGAGACTTCTGTGGCACCTCCCGGTATGCAAACAATAAGCATGGTAAAAGGACGTCCCATTTACGCCTCATGGGTTCTTCCAGACCCATAATCATGCCCTTTAGGGTACGGTTGAATCTCTCAACCAGCCCATTTCCTTGAGGGTGGTAAGGAGTGGTGAACTTGTAAGTTACACCGCACTCCTGCCACAGGGACTTCATGTACTTGGACACGAAGTTGGTACCTCTGTCAGACACCACCTCTTGAGGGAATCCTACACGTGAGAAAATTCCCATCAGTGCCCGTCCCACCACGTGGGCCGTCACTGTCCTCAGAGGGATGGCTTCAGGGTACCGGGTGGCATGGTCCACCAAGACCAGGATAAACCTGTTGCCCATGGCTGTCTTGGGGTCCAGTGGCCCCACAATGTCAATACCCACCCGTTCAAAGGGGGTGCTGACCACAGGGAATGGCTGGAGAGGAGCCTTGTGCTTCCTCCCACTCTTTCCACTTGCCTGGCAAGTCTAACATGTCCTGCAGTGAGAGGCGGCACTCCTGCGCATCTGGGGCCAATAGAAATGGGTGACAAGCCTTTCAAAGGTCTTGTCCTGCCCCAGATGTCCTGCTAACGGTACATCGTGAGCCAACCCCAGTAGGAAGGTTCTGAAGCGCTGGGGTACCACCAGCACACGGGCTGACCCAGGCTCAGCAACCTTAGGCTCTGAAAACAGGAGACCATTCTCCCAGTAAATCCAATGCGATCTAGACTGATCACCTGCTGCCTGGTCTGTGGCCTGTTGCCTCAGACCCACGAGAGAAGGGCATGTGTTCTGCTCCTTGCAGAACTCCTCCCTGGAGGGTCCTCCTTCTTGCTGCCAATGGGTCAGCTCAGGTAGGTCCCCCAGTTCAGCTACCTGTTCCCCTGTAGGCTCCAGGGCATCCCCCTCAGGGTCTGCCTCCTCCTGGACCGTGGGAACTTCGGGGGCCGGTTTCCCACACCCCCTGCTTCCTCTCTCTCCGGCAGGCACCTGGGCCTCCCTCTCAGGCTCCAGGTCCTCTTGAACACCTTTAGCTGCCATTGACCAGGTGGTCACACATGCCCAATCAGGCAAGCCCAACATTTCTAAATGCGCACTCCGCTCCACCTTAGCCCAAGGTGAGCTCTCCAAATCGTTCCCTAACAAACAGTCAACAGGCATGGCTGGCCTCACAGCTACTTGAAGAGTACCCGAGACCCCCCCCACTCAAAGGGAACCTGAGCCACCTTGCAGTGACTCTCTGTGTTGTCAGCGACAACAACCGGATAGAATGCATCAGGGACAACCTGCTCTTTAGACACCAGGTGACACTTGACAGCTTTCACACTGGCTCCTGTGTCTCTCAGAGCCTCCACCCTATGGCCATTGATGGTCACCCACTGCCTGTATTTTTTAGTGTTATCAGGCAGCTGGGTCCTAGGGACCATCTCAGAGTCTCCTAATGAGACAAGGGAAAACACTGTGGGATCCCCCCCCACCTTGGGCACCCCACTCCTCCCCCAGGGCTACACTAGCCAACTGCCGGGGGACTGCACCAGTGGGTGCTGGTTTTCCATGCAAAGGGCAACGAGGATTGTTTGCCTTGTGGCCAGGGGCGCCACACTTGTAACACACCAGTGGTCCCTGGTGAACAGGGGAGCCTGTCAGGGCCACTGGCTTCTTCTCAGGGGGAGGCTGGGAACCTTTCCCTTGGTTCCCTTGGGGTCTACTTTGGGGCCCTTTATGGAACTCTCTCTGTTTACCTTTGTCCCCCCCACTCTTCTGCTGGGGACCCTGCAAACCCTTGGCGGAGTCTCCCACGTGACCCTTGTGGACCCGTGTACTCACCCAGCGGTCCGCCTCCTCAGCAAGCTGTCTAGGGTTAGACAGCTTACTATCAATCAGGTGCTGGCTTGGCTCAGGAAAACAATTACTGGACAAGTGCTCCCATGCAATCAAATCAAAGAGCGCCTGAAAATCAGTCGCTTTGCTACCCTTTACCCAACCATCCAAGGCTCTGCAAAAGAAGGTCACATATTCAACCCAGGTACTGCCTTCAATCTTCTTACAGTTCCTGAACCTCTGCCTATAAAGCTCAGGGGTTAAACCATATCTAGTCATCAATGCATCTTTCATGTGGCTGTATGAATTATAGACTTCAGAGGGCAAATCCAACAAGGTATCCCGCCCCTCACTAAGGAACCGTCCCCACAACCCCGCTCCCCAATCCTTCTCAGGGACCCGGAGGGAAGACATGGCTACCTCATAGGCTTTGAACCACTGCCCAATGTCATCATTTTTAAAAACTCCTTCACCACATCTTTGGGAATATACACCCTAGCTTCAACAGGCACAGGCGGTACACTGCCACCAGAGGGAGTAATCTCTAACCTTTTGGCCTTCAATTCCAACTCCTCAAAACTTTCTCATGTTCAAACTGCATTTTCTTTTCCTCTAGGGCTAATTTCCTAGTTTGCATTTCAAATTCTAACTGCCCATTCAGCTTGAGCTTGGTCAGCTCCATTTCGTGCATCCTACTCTCTTTCCTGTCCTCCAATTCTTCTGAAGACAGACCTCTGGCAGAAACACTGCTACCTACTGGGGAAGGTGGTCTTCCAGCCCCTAGACCCAATAGCCCCTCCAGCTGCCCTTCTGCATTCTCAGCCCCCTCCACAAGGGCACTCCTTGATTTGACCCAGGCCCTCAGCGCCTTTTGGAGGTCCTCCTTCCTGGAGAGCCCGGTCATGGACACTTTAAACTTTTTGCAGAAATGCTTGAGCTGCTTGAGGGTGTAGCATTCTAGCCTCACCTCTTCCCAATCACACTCAACAGAGGCTACTGATGCTGGTTTCTCCATGGTGATTAAACTTGGCAGTTGCAAAAATAGAAAATCCCAGAAAAAATGCTATCAAAGAGTATGCGGTTGCGTTTTGGTCTGCACTCACTAAGTAGTGTTCACCAATTACTGTACATGAGTCACAAATGCAAGTCCAGAATACTCACCGCTGACCACCAATGTTAGATTTGGGGGTCTCTAGTTGGCAGAGGTAGGTACCTTTGCCCAAATAGGGACCCTTGAGTCTAGTCAGGGAAAGTAGGTACACTCCTGAAATAACCCCTGCTCACCCTCTTGGTAGCTTGGCACGAGCAGACAGGCTTAGTTCAGAGGCAGTGTGTGAAGCATTTGTGAACACATACAGTAATCAAGTGACAACACTACAAATGGACACCACACAGGTTGTATATTTATAAAAATAGGTATACTTTATATAGATTTATCACAAGACCATAAACGACAAAAATAATCCACAATACTGTCAAGAATACTTAGTTCTTATCAAGAAGGCTTAATTCAAGGTTCTGTGCGAGTCGGTAGCCTCCTCCGGCTACGGCGATGTCAAGAACAAACAGAGTCTAACAAATCCAGCTAACCGCGTCGAGACGGGCCAACACAGCGTAGACAGACTCGGTCACAGTACCTTTACTTGAAGCGGCAGGCACGGGCGTGCGAGCCGGATGGCTGTACGTCGCGGTCGCGATGCAAAATGGAAGCGTTGCAGGACGCGTTGTCCCTCGATGCAGTGCAGGCAGCGGCTCGTTGACGTCGTCGAGACGGAGTCGGTGAGACCAGGGCCGTGCGTTGCAGGGCGAGACGGTGCTTCGATGCAGTGCTGGCAGGTTGCGGTGCGGCGACGGAGCCGGATTCGGGGGCTGGCGTCGATCAGTCCGGACAGTGGTGCGAGTTGGGCGGTGCGTTGCGAAGCTTGCGAGGCGGTGCCCAACTCCAGTGCGGTCACAGGACTGGAACTCAGCAACAGTGACCGTGTCGGTCGGACCAGATGGATTCAGTGTAGCGAGGTGATGCAAGGTGCGGTGCTCACAGGTTATGGTGCAAGCAGCGGCTCGTTGACGGAGTCGGGGAGACCAAGGCTGTGCGTTGCAAGATGCAGGCGTTGCTCGATGCGGTGCCAACAGGACACCGAGCCGGTCGGGAGAGTCGGTCACAGCTCCCTACCTCTGTAGCCACTGAAACAGAGTTTCCAGCAGCAATTCACAAAGGGGGTGAAGTCCAATGGTCCTGGGACTTCGGTCAGGGGGCAAGCTCTCTTCCAAGCCCTTGGAGATCCTTCACAAGTTGATGAAAGTCACAGCCAAGCAAAAGTTTCTTTCTCCTTTCTTTGCCAGTCAGGCAAACCACTGCAGGCCAATCCCCCAAGCAGCACTTCAGGCTTAGGGATAGTCTCTCCTCAGTTTCTTCTTGGTTCCGCTCCTCAGCAAAGGTTTCTTCTTGTTCCCAAAAGTGATCTAAAGTTCCTGGGTTTGGGCCCCAGTACTTATACTCCTTTTCTCTTTGTTCTCTGAAGGCAGAGAGGCCTTTGCCTAGGTTAAACCAGTTCTGTGCAGCTTTGGAGCACTCTGTGTACATGTCTCCTTCTTTTCCTTTCAGAATGTGGGGCAGGGTACTCAGACGCCCGGCAGGGGGTGGAGCCAGCACTGTGGAAGGCAGGCACAGCCCTATTCAGACCCAGATGCAACTCCTCCCTCCACTCTGGATGCAGATCTCTCTATTCAGCCCTGTGCTGCCTCACCCTGTCTCCTGTAGCCACCCCCAGCCCCTGTCACGCACAAACCAGACACACAATACACAAGCTGGCAGAGGCAGGCTGGATAGTTAGGCAAGAAAATACCCACTTTCTAAAAGTGGTATTTTCAAACACAGAATGTTAAAACCAACTTCACTAAAAGATGTATTTTATCATTCTGAGTTCAGGCATACTAAACTCGAATTTCTACCTAGTTCCCGGAGTCAGTTTAGGATTATAAGATGTTATAATCAAACTGCCCATTCCTGCCCATGGGGAACAGGTAGCCTTGCAATAGTGAAAAACAAAATGGCTGTAATTCACTATTAGGACATGCCACACACACCAGGCATGTCCTACCTTATCATTACAATGCACCCTGCCTGTAGGCCTACCATAGGGGTGTCTGATATGAAGAAAAGGGAAGGTTTAGGGACTGGTAAGTGGGTGCACTTACCAAGTCGACATGGCAGTCACAGACTGCACACAGGCTCTGCAATGGCAGGCCTGAGACACACTTTACAAGCTACTTCTGTGGGTGGCACAACCAGTGCTGCAAGCCCACCAGCAGCATTTGATTTACAAGCCCTGGGCACACTCAGTGCACTGTACTAGGGTCTGACAGTAATTCAAATAAGCCAAACATGGAGTCACTAATTCACATCACAATTTACAATAGGGAGCAGTTGCACTTTGGCACTGATTAGCAGTGGCAAAGTGCCCATGAGCATCTAGTCCAGCAAAAACATATCGACAACAGTGGAGGCATTATGAAAAAATGGAAGGGAGACCCACGCCAAGGATGCCAGGTCTAACACGTGTCCCCTCCAGCTGAAATGTGGGGAGAACTATCCTACCCCTAGGGAGTTCTCATCACTAAGGCGGAAAAATCTGGACAGACCATCAGCATTGGCGTGTTCTGTACCAGGGCGGTGTTCCACCGTAAAGTCCATCCCCTGTAGGGAAATGGACCACCTCAACAGCTTTGGATTCTCACCCCTCATCTGCATCAACCATCTGAGGGGCCTGTGGTCTGTCTGGACCCGGAAGTGAGTCCCAAACAGGTATGGTCTCAGCTTCTTCAGTGCCCAGACCACAGCAAATGCCTCACGCTCAATAGCACTCCATCTCTGTTCCCGGAGAAGTAACCTCCTACTGATGAAGGCTACAGGTTGGTCTAGGCCCTCCTCATTGATCTGTGATAGAACAGCCCCTACACCATGCTCTGAAGCGTCGGTCTGAACAATGAACTCATTGGAGAAGTTGGGTGCCTGGAGCACAGGCGCCGTGCACATGGCAGTCTTCAAGGTGTCAAAAGCTTTTTGACAGGCGTCAGTCCAAATCACTTTCCTGGGCTGCTTCTTGGAAGTCAGCTCTGTCAAGGGGGCAACAATGCTGCTATACCCCTTGACGAATCTCCTGTAATACCCGGTGAGTCCTAGGAAGGCTCTCACCTCTGTCTGGGTCTTGGGGGCTCCCAAGCCAGAATGGTATCAATTTTCGGTTGGAGGGGCGCCACCTGGCCGCTCCCAACCTGGTGTCCCAAGTACACCACAGAACCCTGCCCAATCTGGCACTTACTTGCCTTGATTGTGAGGCCTGCCCTCCGCAGCGCCATCAACACTTCCCAGAGGTGGCGCAGATGTTCTTCCCAACTGGCACTGAACACTGCGATGTCATCCAGGTAGGCGGCACTGAAATCCTCCAGTCCAACCAACACCTGGTTGACCAACCTCTGAAAGGTGGCAGGGGCATTCTTCATCCCAAAGGGCATCACCCGGAACTGGTAGTGCCCATCTGGTGTGGAGAATGCTGACCTCTCTTTGCCCCATCAGTCAAGGTGATCTGCCAGTACCCAGACGTTAAGTCAAACGTGCTGAGGTACCGCGCAGCCCCTAACCGATCTATGAGCTCATGAGCTCTGGAGATGGGGTGGGCGTCAGTCTTGGTGACGGAATTGAGTCCCCTGTAGTCCACACAGAACCGGAGTTCTGGTGTGGCACCAGGCGTGGCAGCCTTTGGAACCAAGACCACAGGGCTGGCCCAGGGGCTGTTAGAGGACTCAATCACCCCTAGCACAAACATCTTGGAGACCTCCTCCTTGATGCAGGCTCTGACCCTGTCAGTCACCCTGTAAGCCTTGTGCTTCACAGGAAGACTGTCCCCAGTGTCCACATCATGGACGCACCAATGAGTGACACTGGGAACCAGGGAGAACAGGTCAGGGAACTGTCCCAACAGCTGGCGACAGTCACCCTGCTGCTCAGGTGTGAGGGAGGTAGAGAGGTTTACTCCCTCCACTGATCCATCTTGCTCTCGGGCTGACAGGCGGTCAGGAAGAGGCTCGGTTTCCTCCTCCATCCCATCATCTGTAGCTAAGAGCATGCCCACTTGGGACCTCTCCAAGTGGGGCTTTAGGCGGTTCACATGCAGGACCCGCAAGGGGTTCCTGGGAGACTGCAAGTCCACCAAGTAGGTAACTGGACTCTTGCGCTCCACCACCATGAAAGGGCCGGTCCACCTGTCCTGGAGCGCACAAGGCTCCACAGGGGCCATGACCCACACTTTCTGACCAGGCTGAAGCTCGACCAGAGTGGCATTCTGGTCGTACCACCGCTTCATCTCCTCCTGGCTGGCTTCCAGATTTGCCTCAGCAAGCTCTCTGAAACGCCTAGTCTGGTTCCTGAAGGCCAGCATGTAACTGTATACATCCTGGAGAGGTTTCCTGGGAGATTGCTCCCAGCCTTCCTTGACCAAACTCAGAGGTCCTCGCACCGGGTGTCCATAGAGGAGCTCAAAGGGGCTGAACCCTAGAGACTTCTGTGGCACCTCCCGGTATGCAAACAATAAGCATGGTAAGAGGACGTCCCATTTACGCCTCATGGGTTCTTCCAGACCCATAATCATGCCCTTTAGGGTCCGGTTGAATCTCTCAACCAGCCCATTTCCTTGAGGGTGGTAAGGAGTGGTGAACTTGTAAGTTACACCGCACTCCTGCCACAGGGACTTCATGTACTTGGACACGAAGTTGGTACCTCTGTCAGACACCACCTCTTGAGGGAATCCTACACGTGAGAAAATTCCCATCAGTGCCCGTCCCACCACGTGGGCCGTCACTGTCCTCAGAGGGATGGCTTCAGGGTACCGGGTGGCATGGTCCACCAAGACCAGGATAAACCTGTTGCCCATGGCTGTCTTGGGGTCCAGTGGCCCCACAATGTCAATACCCACCCGTTCAAAGGGGGTGCTGACCACAGGGAATGGCTGGAGAGGAGCCTTGTGCTTCCTCCCACTCTTTCCACTTGCCTGGCAAGTCTAACATGTCCTGCAGTGAGAGGCGGCACTCCTGCGCATCTGGGGCCAATAGAAATGGGTGACAAGCCTTTCAAAGGTCTTGTCCTGCCCCAGATGTCCTGCTAACGGTACATCGTGAGCCAACCCCAGTAGGAAGGTTCTGAAGCGCTGGGGTACCACCAGCACACGGGCTGACCCAGGCTCAGCAACCTTAGGCTCTGAAAACAGGAGACCATTCTCCCAGTAAATCCAATGCGATCTAGACTGATCACCTGCTGCCTGGTCTGTGGCCTGTTGCCTCAGACCCACGAGAGAAGGGCATGTGTTCTGCTCCTTGCAGAACTCCTCCCTGGAGGGTCCTCCTTCTTGCTGCCAATGGGTCAGCTCAGGTAGGTCCCCCAGTTCAGCTACCTGTTCCCCTGTAGGCTCCAGGGCATCCCCCTCAGGGTCTGCCTCCTCCTGGACCGTGGGAACTTCGGGGGCCGGTTTCCCACACCCCTGCTTCCTCTCTCTCCGGCAGGCACCTGGGCCTCCCTCTCAGGCTCCAGGTCCTCTTGAACACCTTTAGCTGCCATTGACCAGGTGGTCACACATGCCCAATCAGGCAAGCCCAACATTTCTAAATGCGCACTCCGCTCCACCTTAGCCCAAGGTGAGCTCTCCAAATCGTTCCCTAACAAACAGTCAACAGGCATGGCTGGCCTCACAGCTACTTGAAGAGTACCCGAGACCCCCCCCCACTCAAAGGGAACCTGAGCCACCTTGCAGTGACTCTCTGTGTTGTCAGCGACAACAACCGGATAGAATGCATCAGGGACAACCTGCTCTTTAGACACCAGGTGACACTTGACAGCTTTCACACTGGCTCCTGTGTCTCTCAGAGCCTCCACCCTATGGCCATTGATGGTCACCCACTGCCTGTATTTTTTAGTGTTATCAGGCAGCTGGGTCCTAGGGACCATCTCAGAGTCTCCTAATGAGACAAGGGAAAACACTGTGGGATCCCCCCACCTTGGGCACCCCACTCCTCCCCCAGGGCTACACTAGCCAACTGCCGGGGACTGCACCAGTGGGTGCTGGTTTTCCATGCAAAGGGCAACGAGGACTGTTTGCCTTGTGGCCAGGGGCGCCACACTTGTAACACACCAGTGGTCCCTGGTGAACAGGGGGCCTGTCAGGGCCACTGGCTTCTTCTCAGGGGGAGGCTGGGAACCTTTCCCTTGGGGTCTACTTTGGGGCCCTTTATGGAACTCTCTCTGTTTACCTTTGTCACCCCCACTCTTCTGCTGGGGACCCTGCAAACCCTTGGCGGAGTCTCCCACGTGACCCTTGTGGACCCGTGTACTCACCCAGCGGTCCGCCTCCTCAGCAAGCTGTCTAGGGTTAGTCAGCTTACTATCAATCAGGTGCTGGCTTGGCTCAGGAAAACAATTACTGGACAAGTGCTCCCATGCAATCAAATCAAAGAGCGCCTGAAAATCAGTCGCTTTGCTACCCTTTACCCAACCATCCAAGGCTCTGCAAAAAAAGGTCACATATTCAACCCAGGTACTGCCTTCAATCTTCTTACAGTTCCTGAACCTCTGCCTATAAAGCTCAGGGGTTAAACCATATCTAGTCATCAATGCATCTTTCATGTGGCTGTATGAATTATAGACTTCAGAGGGCAAATCCAACAAGGTATCCCGCCCCTCACTCAGGAACCGTCCCCACAACCCCGCTCCCCAATCCTTCTCAGGGACCCGGTGGGAAGACATGGCTACCTCATAGGCTTTGAACCACTGCCCAATGTCATCATTTTTAAAAAACTCCTTCACCACATCTTTGGGAATATACACCCTAGCTTCAACAGGCACAGGCGGTACACTGCCACCAGAGGGAGTAATCTTTAACCTTTTGGCCTTCAATTCCAACTCCCTCAAAACTTTCTCATGTTCAAACTGCATTTTCTTTTCCTCCAGGGCTAATTTCCTAGTTTGCATTTCAAATTCTAACTGCCCATTCAGCTTGAGCTTGGTCAGCTCCATTTCATGCATCCTACTCTCTTTCCTGTCCTCCAACTCTTCTGAAGACAGACCTCTGGCAGAAACACTGCTACCTACTGGGGAAGGTGGTCTTCCAGCCCCTAGACCCAATAGCCCCTCCAGCTGCCCTTCTGCATTCTCAGCCCCCTCCACAAGGGCACTCCTTGATTCGACCCAGGCCCTCAGCGCCTTTTGGAGGTCCTCCTTCCTGGAGAGCCCGGTCATGGACACTTTAAACTTTTTGCAGAAATGCTTGAGCTGCTTGAGGGTGTAGCATTCTAGCCTCACCTCTTCCCAATCACACTCAACAGAGGCTACTGATGCTGGTTTCTCCATGGTGATTAAACTTGGCAGTTGCAAAAATAGAAAATCCCAGAAAAAATGCTATCAAAGAGTATGCAGTTGCGTTTTGGTCTGCACTCACTAAGTAGTGTTCACCAATTACTGTACATGAGTCACAAATGCAAGTCCAGAATCCTCACCGCTGACCACCAATGTTAGATTTGGGGGTCTCTAGTTGGCAGAGGTAGGTACCTTTGCCCAAATAGGGACCCTTGAGTCTAGTCAGGGAAAGTAGGTACACTCCTGAAATAACCCCTGCTCACCCTCTTGGTAGCTTGGCACGAGCAGACAGGCTTAGTTCAGAGGCAGTGTATGAAGCATTTGTGAACACATACAGTAATCAAGTGACAACACTACAAATGGACACCACACAGGTTGTATATTTATAAAAATAGGTATACTTTATATAGATTTATCACAAGACCATAAACGACAAAAATAATCCACAATACTGTCAAGAATACTTAGTTCTTATCAAGAAGGCTTAATTCAAGGTTCTGTGCGAGTCGGTAGCCTCCTCCGGCTACG
Organism: Calotriton arnoldi; assembly: GCA_963921515.1. Lineage (NCBI taxonomy): Eukaryota > Metazoa > Chordata > Amphibia > Caudata > Salamandridae > Calotriton > Calotriton arnoldi. The sequence goes on from CAWUFW010014592.1 coordinate 246,506, forward strand.
GCGATGTCAAGAACAAACAGAGTCTAACAAATCCAGCTAACCGCGTCGAGACGGGCCAACACAGCGTAGACAGACTCGGTCACAGTACCTTTTACTTGAAGCGGCAGGCACGGGCGTGTGAGCCGGATGGCTGTACGTCGCGGTCGCGATGCAAAATGGAAGCGTTGCAGGACGCGTTGTCCCTCGATGCAGTGCAGGCAGAGGCTCGTTGACGTCGTCGAGACGGAGTCGGTGAGACCAGGGCCGTGCGTTGCAGGGCGAGACGGTGCTTCGATGCGGTGCTGGCAGGTTGCGGTGCGGCGACGGAGCCGAATTCGGGGGCTGGCGTCGATCAGTCCGGACAGCGGTGCGAGTTGGGCGGTGCGTCGCGAAGCTTGCGAGGCGGTGCCCAACTCCAGTGCGGTCACAGGACTCGAACTCAGCAACAGTGACCGTGTCGGTCGGACCAGATGGATTCAGTGTAGCGAGGTGATGCAAGGTGCGGTGCTCACAGGTTACGGTGCAGGCAGCGGCTCGTTGACGGAGTCGGGGAGACCAAGGCTGTGCGTTGCAAGATGCAGGCGTTGCTCGATGCGGTGCCAACAGGACACCGAGCCGGTCGGGAGAGTCGGTCACAGCTCCCTACCTCTGTAGCCACTGAAACAGAGTTTCCAGCAGCAATTCACAAAGGGGGTGAAGTCCAATGGTCCTGGGACTTCGGTCAGGGGGCAAGCTCTCCTCCAAGCCCTTGGAGATCCTTCACAAGTTGATGAAAGTCACAGCCAAGCAAAAGTTTCTTTCTCCTTTCTTTGCCAGTCAGGCAAACCACTGCAGGCCAATCCCCCAAGCAGCACTTCAGGCTTAGGGATAGTCTCTCCTCAGTTTCTTCTTGGTTCCGCTCCTCAGCAAAGGTTTCTTCTTGTTCCCAAAAGTGATCTAAAGTTCCTGGGTTTGGGCCCCAGTACTTATACTCCTTTTCTCTTTGTTCTCTGAAGGCAGAGAGGCCTTTGCCTAGGTTAAACCAGTTCTGTGCAGCTTTGGAGCACTCTGTGTACATGTCTCCTTCTTTTCCTTTCAGAATGTGGGGCAGGGTACTCAGACGCCCGGCAGGGGTGGAGCCAGCACTGTGGAAGGCAGGCACAGCCCTATTCAGACCCAGATGCAACTCCTCCCTCCACTCTGGATGCAGATCTCTCTATTCAGCCCTGTGCTGCCTCACCCTGTCTCCTGTAGCCACCCCCAGCCCCTGTCACGCACAAACCAGACACACAATACACAAGCTGGCAGAGGCAGGCTGGATAGTTAGGCAAGAAAATACCCACTTTCTAAAAGTGGTATTTTCAAACACAGAATGTTAAAACCAACTTCACTAAAAGATGTATTTTATCATTCTGAGTTCAGGCATACTAAACTCGAATTTCTACCTAGTTCCCGGAGTCAGTTTAGGATTATAAGATGTTATAATCAAACTGCCCATTCTGTCCTATGGGGAACAGGTAGCCTTGCAATAGTGAAAAACGAAAATGGCTGTAATTCACTATTAGGACATGCCACACACACCAGGCATGTCCTACCTTATCATTACAATGCACCCTGCCCGTAGGCCTACCATAGGGGTGTCTGATATGAAGAAAAGGGAAGGTTTAGGGACTGGTAAGTGGGTGCACTTACCAAGTCGACATGGCAGTCACAGACTGCACACAGGCTCTGCAATGGCAGGCCTGAGACACACTTTACAAGCTACTTCTGTGGGTGGCATAACCAGTGCTGCAAGCCCACCAGCAGCATTTGATTTACAAGCCCTGGGCACACTCAGTGCACTGTACTAGGGTCTGACAGTAATTCAAATAAGCCAAACATGGAGTCACTAATTCACATCACAATTTACAATAGGGAGCACTTGCACTTTGGCACTGATTAGCAGTGGCAAAGTGCCCATGAGCATCTAGTCCAGCAAAAACATATCGACAACAGTGGAGGCATTATGAAAAAATGGAAGGGAGACCCACGCCAAGGATGCCAGTTCTAACAGTTTACCTATACGTCCTAGTAGAGTGGTATACCATATACCCAGGGCCTGTAAATTAAATGCTACTAGTGTGCCTACAACACTTATTGTGCCACCCACTTAAGTAGCCCCTTACAACTTGTCCCAGGCCTGCCATTGACATCTGAATGCACTTTTAAACTTCCAATTCTTGGCAATATAACCCCCTTACCAAGCTTTAAAACCCTCCTTTATTGCATATAAGTCACCCCTAAGGTAGGCCCTAGGTAGCCCAAAGGGCAGGGTGCATTGTAATTAAAAGGTTGGACATGTGCTTTTAAGTTTTACATGTCCCGGTAGTGAAAACTCCTCGATTAGTTTCTCATTAATGTGAGGCCTACCTGTCACATAGAATAACATTGGGTTACCTTATTACATTTAATAAGTGCTAACATTTGATTGGGAACTGATAAGCATTTCATGTTTGGTAGCTGTGAAATTTTATTTAAAAATTCTCTTTAATGGTAAACTCGGATTTTAAATTACAATTTTGAAACTGTCACTTTTAGAAAGTTGGCATTGTTCTGCCATTTGGTGCCTGGAGCCTGTCCTGGTTCACATGACTGGGTGTAGTTGGCAGCTGGATGTTGTGAATTCCTCCCAGATAGTCACACAATAGAGGGTTAGGGTGTGCCTGATTTGGCCATCTGCTGGCAGGATGGGGGGCAGAGCTTGGCACAGCCCCACTTACAACTGAATAAGCTGTGCTCTGACTCACACAAAGAGCTTGTCACCACTGCATTGTCTGTGCAGCCAGCCTGGAGCCAGGGCAGGAGAGTCAGGAAATTTTAAGCACTTCAAAGAGAAACCTCCAGAAACTTCACACACTTTGAAGAAGGCATCATGTATAAAAATAGGACCCATAGATCCACTCTTCAGTTCACTTTCTGAACTTGCAGAAGTGCTCTCAGAGGACTGCCTGCTGCTGTGGCCTGCTATTTACTTCACAAGACTGCTTTGCTACACCTAGGAGGACTGCCTTGTTGCCTGGAGCCTGCCTTGAACCTTCAGATGCCTGTACTGTTGCTTGAGCCCTGCTTAATCACTTAAACCCAGGACTACTAGATTGACTTCAAGGGGTAGTTTGCTGGCCTTTTGCTCAGTCACAGGGACATAACAGGCTCCCACCATCCTGAACACGCAACTGGACGCAGCCTGTGTGAGCCCTGAACTCCCAAGTGTTGCCCCTCCAGTCCTGTACCTTTGGTTTTGGTGTCAAAGGTGCCCAAATAGCCAAAAATCCAAACTTGTGCCAAAACTTTTTGGCTAAAAACTGCTCTGAGAACCGAGGGAAGACTGGGACCAACCTGCTTGTCTATCCGGCCAAGGTGCATCTTTTGTGGTCCAGACTTCGCGGTAGTCCTGCTATATTCTTCTTCGCAGCAGCAAATCCTGCTCAGCGCTCTATCACCAAAGGGGTATCTGGCCTCCTGGAATTCTCGTCGGCTACAGTCTCCAGCTTAACATTTTCGACTTCCAAAAAGAGACTAAGTCCAAACAGAGAAATCTTCACTGCCACTTTGGTGGGGGCTCCCAGACGACAAGGCTCTCTCCTCGCCTCCGCCTGCAGCTTTGCCCCACTGAGCTTTACCTTCTAAGAACAAAGGTAAGTGCCAACTGGGCCCCACATACTTCTTGTATACAACCCGTGTTTCACCTCAGTCTGCCATTATTTTGGTCTTTGACCAGATCGTGCACAAATAGATGTCCGTGGGTAGCTTTTTGAGTTTTTAAGCACTAGCTTTTACTAAAACGTTTTAAATTCATTACTCCGGTTATGCTGATTGGATTTTTGTTGTTTTGGTGTCAGTTAATTTACTAAATCTTACTCTATTTTTCTAAATTGGTGTGGAATTTTTCTTGTGTTATGTTTTCACTTTATTGCTGTTTGTGTGCTGCAGAAATACTTTACACATTGCCTCTAAGTTAAACCTGGCTGCTTTTTTTTGCCAAGCTACCAGAGGTTTGGGAATTGCTAATTTAGTGAATTTGTGATTCACACTGATAGGAACTGTGGCTGTTGCTTGAATAGGGGTCACCACCCTTTCAACCAACAACCCAATTTCTCACAGTACAAGTAGACCACATGTCTAAGGTAACTATAACTCGCACCTCCACCATGCACAGTTTTCCCATTAATAATTTTACAGCAAATGTTACAGTGATATTATTAATGATGTCAAAGAAGATGTCATGAGTGATGTAACATGTGGGGTAATTAGCAGTGCATGGCCGGGAGCGAGTTGTAGTTACATTAGGACACAAGTTAAAGTTACTTGATATAACTATAACTGCTGAATTTGTATGGTTTTGTGTGTAAAATCTGAACCCAACTATAATGTCCCTGTAACCTTTGGTTTTTAGTGAATTTCAAAGGATTTTTTTATTCTGTTTCCTAACATAACTTTCCTGTAACCTTTGTTTTTCCAGTGAATTTCTTAGTTTTTTAATGCCATTTCCTAACTATAACATCCCTGTAGCCTTTGTATTCTTTCCAGTGAATTAATAGTTTTTTTGATGTAAAGCAATATTTAATTACCTTGCGTAATCCAACCACCAGCATGCATGGCCTTTGGCCGTGTGCGGCAGGGGGTTGGACCCAGGGCCTGGCCAACCCCACTCTGCGCATGGTCTTCAGCCATGCACAGCGGAGGTTGGCCACAAGGCCTGGCCTGCGGCCAAACCCTGTGGCCAATACCCCAAAGGCAGCCAACCGGGTAAGGTGCATGCAGTCCCCCTGCCTGGGCCGATCTCAGTCCGGTAGACCGCATCCCCAAGGCCAGGCACATTTTGTGAGGAAGTGAGGCATATGTTCCCCTCCCTGGGCCTATTTTGGACTGGGGACCCCATTCCGCTGGGGTCCAACACATTTGTTTAGGGGAGTACGTAGCCACCCTCCCTGGGCCGTTTTTGACCGCGGGGACCTCAACCCTAGGGCCCGCCACTGTAATTATGGGGGAGGGTGGCACGCAGCCCCCCTCCAAATACCGATTTTAGTCCTGGGGCCCACATCTCCCTGGGCCCAGCTATATTGTAAATGCCCCCCTCCCTGGGCTGATTTTGTCCCGGGAACCCCATCCCAAGGCCCAGCCAATGATTACAGGGGGAGCGGGGCTGCATGCCCCTTCCCCTGGGCTGATTTCATCCCCACGCATCCCATCTCCAGGGGCCCAGCCAACTAGAGATGAGTACCTTGGTGCCTGCCTAGGGCACCCACCATACCCTGGGTAGGGGCTGCAGGGGGAACCCCAAAGCCTCTGCAGCCTCAGCCAGCTCCCTGCATCCAGCTGGAGCTGGTATCTCTCCTGTCTGCAGCGAGCAGCTAAAAATGCTGCTCTTGCGGTTGGGAGCAATATTCAGATCAGTTTCCCTGCCGGTTCTGAAGTCTGGGGCTGACTTCGAATTTGCTCTCGCTTGGCAGGAGCTTTGAAATTGCTCCTGCCAAGCGAGAGCAAACACAGGTTTCCCTGCTGTGCCAGTGTGGGCAGGGAAACAGCTATGTCCCAGGGTTGGTGCCCCAGGACACAGCAGGAGTCGGCCCTGCAGGATGGAGTACCTAGGGCCATTAATGGCTCTGGGAAGGGGGCTGCGTGGCCCCCTCCCTTTTCAAATTGCGTTTGGGCCCCAGGGGATGGGGTCACTGGGGCCGAAGTTGACCCTGGAAGGGGCGCAATGTGCTCGCTCTCCCTCTTTATCTTTGGCTGGACCATGGGGCTTGGGGCTCCCAGGGCCACAATCAGCCCTGGGGGGCTATCATGAACACTACAACCTCAAATAGGCTATGCCCAAGATAGCGCGGTCGACCGGGAACACCAACCCGTGCTAGGCACTAGAGAAGGTGGTCCATGCATGAGCTGCGGAGCACATCTTTTATACTTGTTTAATGCGGAACTATTAACCACAGGGTCAGAACACTGACAGGTGCTCCTGACCGCAAGCCTTCAGTTACTTCGTCAAAATATTAAAAATGCAGAAGTGACACCATGGTGCAAAAGGTGTTATCGGAGGGTCACTGATGCTTGACCGTAGATCATGATGAAATTTAGACATTTATCAAAACCGATATGCATCACTTCTCGGAAACTTTTAAGAAAGCAGAACTTTAACAAAGGTTACAGGTCATGTTCTCATGGCAAGTTGCTGTTGTATTTTCAAAAGCCAGCAGAAAAACAGCAAATATTAGATATGAAGCAATGAAATGTACCAGCTGGCCTCCACCCAAGTCTTGCCCCATGTTGTTCCTCTAACTCGGGGATGTTTCGTGTCTGTGCTGGCTCACTGTGATGTGTACGACAAAAATGCACATTTGAGACCAGTGGGGCTTGGTAACTTTGTTTATCAAGATGACAGTGAGCTGAGGCCTATAACTTCTTTGCAGGAGGGATGTGTATGTTCCTAGGTGGGCGCGGGGCCTGTCGTATCTAGTAAATGCTGTAAACAGAATGGTCAAGTTAACAAACTCCTATATTCTGGCTGGTGGGGCCTAGGTGAGGGTCTCATGCTACAGGTGTGGGGATGGAATGGCTGCAGGCATCTATATGGTAAAACGGGACCCTGCTTCAATATAGCCTGTCCCAGTTAAAAACATAGAAGAAATACAAATCACCTAATGTGAATTATCAAATACATAAAATGCATATGGATACATAAAGAGTGCAATACAATCAATATATATGTACAAAGTGGAAATTGCTAACATCGAAATTGGTCTTGAAAACGCATAATGCATTGGGATATAATATATAAATGCCTAATGCATGAGCAATCCGCTAAGGGTTATATAAACAATTGAAAATTTGCTTAAACACAAAATATGTACCTCCATATCTTCCATTGCGTTTGGAACACTCGCTATTGTTGTGACATAACCTTTTTATAAAAAATATAGCGCCAACCCCCTCAGGTAGCACTTCTAAAACGAATAAACAGTGCTGCTAAAATACAATACACACAGGAGACTTGATTGGACTGCTCTCTTTTTTCTCGGGAACATGACAGCACCACCAAACTTTATCAGAGAGGCCTCATTAGTGTAGCTGTGTAACTGTGAACTACTGAATCACAAACCGAGCTGAATTTTGAAAGGCTAGCACCACCTTGTGATTACATTGTGAAATTACCGATTGACAATACAAATGAACTGTTACATACATATAACCTGCGCTTGAGTGCGTGTTTTGTCAACCTAAACATTGTTGTGCTTTTTGATCGGCAGAGACTGCTGGTCCCATAATGCCCCATCATAGGTATATGCACGAATGAATGGCACCGATAATTCATATGGCGGCAGAAAACAGCGTGCTTGGTACATTGTGATAACGCTCAGTGACATTAACAAGAGTCCGATCTCATATATAATAATGTCAGTTAAAAGTTACACAGCTTCATCACTTAACTCCGGACAGAGGCTCCATGTGGGCTGATAACATTGCTAAAAGGCAAATCCCTGCAGGGGTCCAATGTCAAAAAGTCTCCATTGATGAAGTAACATAGAATAAACAAATATGCAGGGTCGGGGGAGATCTTTGTACAAAAATTGATAAGCCAGAACAGTCCTCACCGCTACAGCGAGTGCTTTCACGGTGCCCAGTCACCAGAGATCAGCCGGTCTGCTGAGTGAGGCATATATATATATATATACACACACATATAGATATATATATGTATATATACACACACACATATATATATATTCACTGAAAAAACCATAGGTTTTAGGGAAAGTTATAGTTAGTTGGACATTGCACTCGTACAAAACCCGTGAAATTCCCCCGTTATAGTTAGTTCAGCTAACTATAACTCGCGCCCCCGCAATGCACTGCTGATGACGTCACATATTACATCACTCATGACATGGTCAGTGACATCACTGATGACATCACTGATGACATCATGCAGTGACTGTGTGTTTCTGTAAAGTTCAAATATGTTTAATATATATAGGCAAAGGTGTATTGAAGAATGAGTGGGTGTATAAGTGTCTCAATGGATGATTGAGTAGGTGCGTGACTGACTCTACCAGTGAGTGATTAAACGTATCTTACTGAATGCATGGGTTACTGACTAAACTGTGTGAATGTCTGTATCCGTCTGTCTGTTGGTGTGTAAGTGGATGCATGGATTTGCGAATAGCTACATGAATGTTTATATGGGTTATTGATTGGTTCTTTGAGTATCTGTATGGGTGGCTGAGTGTTTGTGTGGGTGGGGTGTGTGTGACTCTGTACATAGATGTGTGAGTGGGTGATTCACTGGGTGCATGATTTGAAGAGTGCATCTGTGATGGACTGTATGGGTGGGTGAGTGTGTGTATTGGTGTGTTAGTGATTGAATGTATATCTCAGTGGTACATGTGTGAGTAACTACATATGTGAAAGGCAGTATATATATGTGTTGGAGTATATAAATGGCTATAAGTGAGAGTGTGTGATTGTGAGAGTGGCTATATGGATGAGTGTGTGCTTGCATCAGTGATTGCATAGCAGCGTAAGAATGGGCTAGTATTTGTATGAGTAAGTGAGCTGGTGTGTATAACTGTATAGGTGAGTAAATGGGAGTGTGATTAATTATTTGCATGACTGACTAGGTGTATGAGTACCTCTATGGATGAGTGGCGGTGTGTGAGTGTTTATATAGGTGTATGAGTGCATATGATAGTCCTGTACTGAGTGACTGTAATTATGAGTGACTGTACGGGTGAGTGAGTAGATGTGTGTGTGTAGACCTAAGAATCAGTGAGTGGGTATGTAGTTATTGGTATTGGAGTGTGTATGGTTTTGAGAATGGCAGTCTGTAATTTAGAGTGGGTGTATCAAAAGTTATATTAGGGTGTGAGAAGATGCATTAAATTCTCACATGGATGATGTCATCAGTGATGTCATTTGAGATGTCATCAGTGATGTCATCAGTGATGTCACTGACCATGTCATGAGTGATGTAATATGTGACGTCATCAGCAGTGCATTGCGGGGCGCGAGTTATAGTTAGCTGAACTAACTATAATGGGGAATTTCACGGGTTTTGTACGAGTGCAATGTCCAACTAACTATAACTTTCCCTAAAACCTATGGTTTTTTCAGTGAATTTCAAAGGTTTTTTAAATGCTAATTTCTAACTATAACGTGTCTGAAACCTATGGTTTTTTCAGTGAATTTCAAAGGTTTTTTAAATGCTAATTTCTAACTATAACTGTCCCTAAAACCTATGGTTTTTCAGTGAATTTCAAAGGTTTTTTAAATGCTAATTCCTAACTATAACATATCTGAAACCTATGGTTTTTTTCAGTGAATTTCAAAGGTTTTGTAAATGACAATTTTTAAATGTATTAATTGTTATATTTATTTTTTTGATACTGATTTACTAAATTTTTTAAACTATTTATTTTTACATATTTTATTTTTTAAATTACATTGTAATTACATTATACATTACATTACAAAATATACTTTCTAGGAATGAATTACTTTAGTTTAAATACTTTGCAAATAGGCAATAGACTTTTAAGTACAGTAGTTACAGTTGTTGCAATGGGCAACACAATTTCAAACACAATGCAATATTGAACTCAATGTGAATTTCTAGTTAAATGCAATTAGTTACTTTATGGATTACTTTTCTAACCACAGGACTGGATCCTAGATTCAGTCCGGGGACATCTCCTGTAAACAGTTGAGTAAAAGCGTTTTGGTTACAGTAGTGATTCTTAAGGAATATTATTGTATTTTAAAAGTTGACACTTGGAAACTTTTTCACATAGAATCACCAATGTTATCCTATGGGAGGAAATTCACTTAGCAGGTAAGTAGTGTTATCGTTACTTTTTCTTACTCAGTGGTGGATCCTGGATCCAGCACTGGTGCATCTCCTGTAAACAGTTGAAAGAATGCGTTTAAGTCATACAGGCGATTTTTAAGGAATATTTGTAGTTTGTGAAAATCGACACTTTGAAACTTTTCTGCTGAAAACCAGACAATGGATTCCTATGGAAGGAAATACAAGTTACTGGTAAGTACGGTTAGAATTAATTTTCAGAGTCAGTGATGGGCTAAAAGATGCAGCACTGGGTTCTCTCCTGATAACAGGTGAGTAAATCGGAATTCGTAGTCCGGCTGATTTTAGAGGAATATTTTAAAGTTCCAAAACTCCACACATAGAAGAATTTCCAAGTGAAACCAGTCAATGTTAGCCTATGGAAGGAAATTCAAGTTACTGGTAAGTACGGTTAAAATTACTTTTCAGGATCAGTACTGGGCTCAAAGATGCAGCACTGAGGTCTCTCCTGATAACAGGTGAGTAAATCGGAATTCGTAGTTCTGCTGATTTTAGAGGAATATTTGTATGTTTCAAAAATCGACACAGAAGAATTTCCAAGTGAAACCAGTCAATGTTAGCCTATGGAAGGAAATTCAAGTTACTGGTAAGTACGGTTAGAATTACTTTTCAGGATCTGTACTGGGCTCAAAGATGCAGCACTGAGGTCTCTCCTGATAACAGGTGAGTAAATTGGAATTCGTAGTTCTGCTGATTTTAGAGGAATATTTGTAGGTTTCAAAAATCGACACTTAGAAACTTTTTCAGCAAAAAGCAGGCAATGATATCCTATGGAAGGAAATTCAAGTTACTAGTAAGTACGGTTAAAATTACTTTTCAGGATCAGTACTGGGCTCAAAGATGCAGCACTGAGGTCTCTCCTGATAACAGGTGAGTAAATCGGAATTCGTAGTTCTGCTGATTTTAGAGGAATATTTGTATGTTTCAAAAATCGACACAGAAGAATTTCCAAATGAAACCAGTCAATGTTAGCCTATGGAAGGAAATTCAAGTTACTGGTAAGTACGGTTAAAATTACTTTTCAGGATCAGTACTGGGCTCAAAGATGCAGCACTGAGGTCTCTCCTGATAACAGGTGAGTAAATCGGAATTCGTAGTTCGGCTGATTTTAGAGGAATATTTGCACAATGGTGAAGGAAGGGGTGGGGCCTGAGGTGACATGTCTGCAAACACGCCCTGTGGCGCGTTTTAAGTTGGAGAATTAATTCCTCCTCAATCCCGAGGGTCCCTGGGGCCCAACTAGCCCACCAGGAACCTCCAATATGCGCCAGGGGCTGCGTTGCAGAGAGGTGTTCTGAGGCCACGCCCCTTTTTACACCTCTCTGTAACGCAGCTCTGTGGCGCTTTCTGGACGTACCTTGGTGGGCTAGTTGGCCCCCAGGGACCCTCAGGATTGAAGAGGATTTAATTCCCCATCTTAAAACGCGCCACGGGGCCTGTTTGCACACATGTCACCTCAAGCCCCGCCCCTCCCTTCACCACTGTGCAAACGCGCCCCGTGGCGCATTTTAAGTCGGGGATTAACTCCCTTGAATCCTGAGGGTCCCTGGGTTGAAACTAGCCCACCAGCTACCTCCATTAAGCGCCACAGAGCTGCGTTGCAGAGAGGTGTAAAAGGGGCGTGGCCTCAGAACACCTCTCTGCAACGCAGCCCCCTGGCGCATACTGGAGGTTCCTGGTGGGCTAGTTGGCCCCCAGGGAACCCCAGTATTCAAGGGGAATTCGTTCCCCCTTGGCCCCCCTCCCGTGGCCAATTTAGGCCCGGAGACCCCATCCCCCGGGTCATTGCCACCATTTTTAAAAAATTTATTTTCATGGAGGGGGGCTGTGTTGCCCCCCTCCTCAGGCCTCCTTAGGCCCAGGGGACTCCATCCCCCGGGGCCGGCCTTTTTTTTTTTTTTTTCCTAATTTGTGGAGGGGGGCCGCGTCGCCCCCCTCCCGGGCCACTACTTGCCCCGGGGACCCCATCCCCCGGGGCTGGCCCTATCCTTTGGGGTCCGTGGGGGGACCCCAACTCCCCCACGGACCATGCCGGCTCCCCGTCTTCTGCGGGAGCAGGCATTGCTTTTCCACATGGGGAGCTGCTAACATGCAGCTCCCCGTGTGGAAAAGCAATGTGCTTTGGTTTTTGGAAGAGAGAGCAGATTTCCTGCTCTCTGTTCCAAAAACTAAAGCAGTTTGCTATGACAGGACGGGAGCCGCGAGGCTCCCGTCCTGTCATAGCAAACTACAGTGTCCCGGGGGTAGGCACCCCGGGACACTGCAGGAGCCGGCCCTGGGGGTGGCAGTCCCCAGGGCCACCACAGGCTCCAGGAGGGGGCCGCACGGCCCCCTCCCTTCAATTGCACAACCCCGGGAGGTGGTGGTCCCGGGGCTTCGGGGTCCGAAACGGACCCCCACATTTGTTTTCTAAGTGCCCCAGGGAGGTGGCAGTCCCCGGGGCGTGTGGGGGGCTGGAGCCCCCACACAGGTAATTAAGAAAAAGAAGCCCGGGGAGGTGGCGGTCCCGGGGCTGCGGGAGGGCGGAGAGCCCTCCCGCACCATTTTTATTTAAAGCCCCGGGGGTGGCGGTCCCCGGGGCTTGGAGGCCTTAGAGGCCCCCACATAAAATATAAACCCACCCCCGCATGCCCCCGGGACTTGGGCCACCCGGGGGCAAAATAGCTTCAAAGCGCAGGAGACCGCGCTTCGATTTTTTTTTTATCTGCGGGATCCGCGCACCCTAAGAGCATCCCGCCAATTTAAAAAAAATAAAATGCTTTTTTCTGCCCAGGGGGTCCTTGTGGGAACCCCTGAGCAGACCTAGGGGTCAGGGTGTTTCTACCCTGCCCCCTTGTTGCGTTTGGCGACGTGTTTCTGTGCCTCTAATCACAGTGGGATCCGCGCACCCTAAGCGCATCCCGCCGATTTAAAAAAAAAATAAATGCTTTTTTGCTGCCCAGGGGGTCCTTGTGGGACCCCCTGAGCAGACCTAGGGGTCAGGGTGTTTCTACCCTGCCCCCTTTGTGCGTTTTGCGCACTTGTTTCTGTGCCTCGGTTCTACCGAGGCATAAAATGGCTGCCAACACTTCCTGGTTTGGAGTGTTGACAGCCACTTGACAGCCAATTAGCATGCAGCTCGTGATCGGGAGGGTACGCGGACCCTACTCGGCCATAGATATATATGTGACTTTACTTTTGTTTTTCTCAGGAACTACTGAACGGATTTACACCATTTAAGGAAAAGGCACGACACTGAACCAAGGGCTACCTATTTGCCAAATTTGGTGTAATTCCGTTCAGCAGTTCGGGCTGTAGCTGCGACTAAAGGTTCCTATGGAAAAATGAATGGGGAAAATGCGTTTTGGGAACCCCCTTTTTTCTCGGCCCCTGCTTGACGAATCACCCCGAGACTTTCAGGATAGGAGCGGACCGGAGCGCCCCAACAAGTTGGAAACTTTCGCGAAGATTCGTCAACCGGCGCCAACGTTATTTCAAATAGAATGTTGCAGATTTCCTATGGAAAATAGGTCCTAACTATAACTATCTACTGGCGACCGCCAGTAGATAATATATACATATATATATATATATCACCAACTCCGCAGCTGAGCAGCAGCAACTTCTCCTCGCCACCTCCACAGCAAGCACGGACACGGACCAGCAGATAAGTGCAAAAATTATTTATTCACTATATGCCGCCATAACGTTTCGGCTTGTCCGAGCCTTGTTCACATGACAATGTGATAGTGGCAGATCACAGCTTTTAAAGTGACAGTGCATTGTTCAAATTCCACCACGTGACAATAGTTACAATGAAAATGGTAAAAATATTGCGGCCATATATATTCATTGAGCATAAAGGTTTCCACATTCTTGTACTACATATCTCAATATTTGCTGGATAAAGTGCATATAGTGCTGATATGTGCAAAACTGCATTCATGTAAAATACATTGTTAAAATATCATAATTTAAATGATTAAAGTTGGTGGCAGGGAATGTCCTTATCGAGAGCCTGCGACAAATTTAAACACATAATACTCAATATCATTATTCATAGGATAAATCCCTTGAAATAGTCGTCCACCAACAAACCTCAGATAGCCTATATGCACAGACCACGCTATATTTTTAAAAAAAATTCACAGTCCATTCTGTTACTAGCATGAGAATCATTATTAATAATGCCTGATATGTATCATATTAAACAAGATATATTCATGCTACGGAACAAATATGGGGAAACTCAAAACTAATGGGATAAATCCCTGTTTCATTTTATTCAATGGTATGTCGTCCTTAAATTGCCATTTCCATATTCCAACTTACTATGTGCAAACTAGTGCTGTGCTAAATATTTAGTGATGATTAAAAACAGTGATCCATCTATTATATTTTTTCTACTGCTGGTGATTCCCCTTGTTTCTTTCAATATTATCCACACTTTTTATAGATTTCTTTTACCATTTTCGCTCTTAATTTTCCTTGTTATTCTCCTCGTCTTCACTTGAGTTTCAGTTAATTATCTTCATCTTATAACATGATCTAAATTTTAGCTCATCAAAGTGTTATGGTTTTTTAGAAGACGATATACTTCGCTGAGGTAAAACACAGCTTATAGCTAAGAGGGTACTTAGAGGCTGCATGTTACAAAATAATTATATAACATATATATTCTTAAGGAATTAGATATAATGACTCACATGACTAGTTCTAAAGGCATATTAGAAAAATGATATTGATGGTCTCTATGAGGTACACCTTGGCTACAATACAGCAAGGGTAAAGCAGAATACAAGATGTTAAAAAGATGTTAAAATTCATATAGTCATAGATAAAAAAGGGGGAGGGGAAAAAACCAATAAAAAGAAAAAAATCCTCTAAAAATTTTTTTAAATTAAAAAAAATATATATATATTATCTAAAATGCATTGTACCTTTCCCTATCCTTTAAAAAACCGTATTTCTGTTTTCCATCTTTCAAATGTACCTATCTATCTATCAATTTTTACGCCAAACATGTATGTAGATCCACCGTGACATTGAGTCCGCCAGGATTCTTAGTATCAAGCTGGAGAATATATCTAGTTTCCAGCTTGCGAAGCTTGGACTCCCTATCACCACCTCTCCTGCTTGCAGCCACTGCATCAATAACAAAGTACTTTAAACCCTGGTTTTCACTATGATGTAGCTCCTTAAAATGCCTAGCCACCGGATATGTATTATCCTGATTGGCTATTGCCCGAAGATGCTGTAGTATGCGCTTATGTACCGCAAGTTTGGTTCTACCAACATATTTGAGTCCACAAGGGCATATGAGTACGTATATTGCAAATTCGGTTTTACAGGTTAGCACTTTGCTAATTTGGTGTTCCTTATTGCTAAAAGCATCTTTGTATGTCTTCATGTTGATACCATGCGTGCAGGATTTACATGTTCTGCACTTATAGAAGCCGCTATTAGTTTGGAGCCATGTCGTTTTTTCAATGGTCTCAGGACTAGTGTTGACCAGGCAATCCTTCATAGAGGGCGCCTTGCTAAAAGTGATAGAGGCCTTACGTGGTAATGTTGGACCTATAACTGGGTCATTTAGTATAATGGGCCAACTGCGATTAATAATTCTATATAGATCAGAGTGTTGTTTGCTGTAGCCCATAATAATTCTAAATGTGCTAGATGGAGTAACTTCTTGCTCCAATTCGCTTTTGCTGGTTACTAACGCTACAGCCTCATCTGGCCTGTATTTTTGAGGAGCTCACATCGGCTACTTTTCATAGATTTGATTATAGCATTATCAATAATGTTTTCTGTGTAGCCTCTTTCTAAAAACCTGAGCTTACTGGCCTGTTGTGCTACTGTCAAATCTAGATCATTGCTGCACACCCTCCTGAGGCGGAGCATCTCCCCATACGGTATGCTTGTTATCAAGTGTGCCGGGTGTGCACTGCCTGCGTGTAGGATTGTATTGCCAGAGGTACTTTTTCTGAATAACCTAGTCTCCATCTTGTTGTTTTCAATATAAACCTCCGTATCTAAAAATGGAACAGCTGACTGACTCAATGTTGCTGTAAATTTGAGATTTAGGTCATTCTCATTAATGTCTGTGACAAACTTCTCAGCCTGTTCCCTGGTACCTCTCCACACTACAAACAGATCATCGATATAACGTAACCAAACAATTATATTCTCTTCACAAATAGATTTAAACCGGACATTGAGGACCAGTTCCTCCCAGCTACCCATGTGCAAACAGGAGTAGCTGGGGGAAAAGCTGGCCCCCATTGCCACTCCCTGTACTTGTCGATAAAGCAGGTTATTGTACATAAAGACATTGTTGTTTAAACAGTGCTCCAACATTTGCAAAATCATTTCACTATGATCTTTGAACTGCTCTGGTCTTTGGGATAAAAAGTGACATACTGCACGTAGTCCATCAACATGTTTGATACTCGTGTAGAGTGATGTAACGTCCAAGACCATCAACCAGTAATCCTCCTCCCAAGTTACCTGCTGTATTTTATATAGGAAATCCCCTGTGTCCTGTACATATGATTTTAAAGATCTCACATATATCTGTAAAAAGTAGTCAATATACACAGAGGTTTTTCCAACATCCCTCCCCTGGCTGAAATAATGGGCCTGCCAGGCGGTTTGTCAATATTCTTATGGACTTTAGGGATGAAATAAATCGAGGGGGTTAAAGGGTTGTCAATTTTAAGGTATTTGTATTCATTCTCCGAAATCATACGTTTGCTCCTCCATTTGGCCAGTTTTTGATAATATTCCTTGTATGCTATTTTCATAGACGCTGGATTCAAACGTTCATAACATTGCCTGTCATTTAGCTGCAAGTATGCCTCTTTGTCATAATCTGTACGTGTGAGCAGGACAATATTGCCACCTTTATCACTGCCCCTGATGATGACATCTTTCTCTTTCCTTAATTTAGTCACAAGTGCCTCGTACTGTCTCGATTGATTACTGTACTTTATTTTTTGATTCTGAGTTGATCTCTGTAGCCTCTTCAGTTGTATTATTATATTCTCGTGAAAAATATCAACTGTATCTCGGGGCATTAACGGGTTAAATGTTGACACAGGTCTGAACGGGGTACTTGGAGTCATTTGATCAGTATTGTGTGTTTCTTTATTTGTACCTGCGTCCTGCTCATGAACTGTATCGTAGCCTGCTCCCTCAGTTACCCATAGTTCTAATAATTCATTGGGAATCAGTGAGCCCGATGATGTTACTTCCTCTGTATTAACACTGATGTGAGATGTTGTATTCTTGCTTGCCTTCAGCATATAGAATTTACGTAACTTTAATTTTCTTACTGCTTTATAGATATCCAGCCTGGTTGTTGCATAGTCAAAGTTCCTGTGTGGTGCATAGGATAGGCCTAATTTCAGAATTTTTTCCTCTTCCTTAGTTAATTTGCATTGTGTCTGATTGATGATGGTTTTATTCATATGTTTCACTACTGATGCTTGTTCATTGACCATTGACCCCTGCCCCTCTTTTTTCTTTGAGTTGTGCCTCTTCCTTGCCCTATACCTCTGCCGCCTTCTGAAGTTTGCGTGTTTTCGTTGTAATTCCTTTGTACTCTGGGTCGGAGAGTTTGCATTCGCTCGTGGCATAAAAAAACAATCTCTTCCCCCGGAGAGGGTTTAACGGCCTGTCCCCTCATATCACCGCCACGGAGCTCCAATTCAGAATCACTGCCTGCAGCCGAACTCAAGTCCGAAAGAGACGTATCCGTCTGATCCTTGTTTTTATGACCGGCTTTATAATTGGCGTGTATTTTTGCGGCAGGGCCTCGCAAAGCATCGTATTTTCTGGCAAAGGTAAATATTTGGCCTATGTCATAGTCATTGCGATCCCTTTGAAATTTGAAGGCTTTTCTTTCCATTATTTTTGCTTCCTCTTTTTTCAATCTGACCGTCATCTCACTTGCCAATTTAGCTTTTTCCTCAGGTTGATCTATTTTCTCAAGTTCTTCATAAATTTCCGTGATTTCCTTGAGTAGCTGTGCCCTGTCTATATCCGCATATTTTATTAAAATCAACACCAGTTTGCGGGAAGATTCAAGGTTGCTTTCGGCCCATTCCCGCATGAGTTCAGGATTGGGATTTTCGTAACTCGGGCCAATAAGATTCTTAACCCGCTAGGGATGCGATTGACATCGATGTAACGTTGTAGGGATTTTGATTCCCACCATTTGCTCTGTTCACCTCTTAGCTTTTTTTCAAGTATTTTGTATTTTTCTTTTAATGTGGTGTTACTGGGGTTACTTTCCACATTATCTCTTCCCCGAATGTTATATGGAATCGGGAGGCTGTCAGAAAACATGGCCATGGCTGCAGCCTCCCTATCTTTCACATTTTCAGCCGACATATTCAAATTGCAATCTTAAACTTTAATCGGACAGCCAATGCGGGATCCTTAGATAGCTGAACCCGCTAGCGTCCTTGCACATAAACTCTCCACCCCTGAATACCTGGATTTTGGAAGCCGAGAAGTCAAGAATCTCCTCCGTGTACTCCGCGTCCTCCGACCCGGGTCCCGTAGGTCTTCTTCCTCTTACGGCGTATCCCATGCAGGTTCAGGGGGGTCAAACGTCGTTTTCCTTCCGGAACACGCTTTCCTCCAGGCGAACCAGGATCGAGTTTCACCTTCGACGTTGTCCAAATATTTGGAGAGGGTCCCGTGTAATGGCTGCGTGAAACCAATAGCCAAATATATCACCAACTCCGCAGCTGAGCAGCAGCAACTTCTCCTCGCCACCTCCACAGCAAGCACGGACACGGACCAGCAGATAAGTGCAAAAATTATTTATTCGCTATATGCCGCCATAACGTTTCGGCTCGTCCGAGCCTTGTTCACATGACAATGTGATAGTGGCAGATCACAGCTTTTAAAGTGACAGTGCATTGTTCAAATTCCACCACGTGACAATAGTTACAATGGAAATGGTAAAAATATTGCGGCCATATATATTCATTGAGCATAAAGGTTTCCACATTCTTGTACTACATATCTCAATATTTGCTGGATAAAGTGCATATAGTGCTGATATGTGCAAAACTGCATTCATGTAAAATACCTTGTTAAAATATCACAATTTAAATGATAAAAGTTGGTGGCAGGGAATGTCCTTATCGAGAGCCTGCGACAAATTTAAACACATAATACTCAATATCATTATTCATAGGATAAATCCCTTGAAATAGTCGTCCACCAACAAACCTCAGATAGCCTATATGCACAGACCACGCTATATTTTTAAAAAATTCACTGTCCATTCTGTTACTATCATGAGAATCATTATTAATAATGCCTGATATGTATCATATTAAACAAGATATATTCATGCTACGGAACAAATATGGGGAAACTCAAAACTAATGGGATATATATATATGTTTCAAAAGTCTTTCCTGCATCAAGGACACACTCCACAGCATTCCTGTGTAATTACAGATGCCTATGAGGAAGAAGCAGGAAGCTTTGAAACGCGTCAGGCATGAGGAATTAAAGGTTGGGATGAAAGTGCGCTTTTATTTGTGAATAAAGGGTGTGAAACTTACCTGCTGTGGAGTGCGTCCTTGATGCAGGAAAGACTTTGGAAACATATATATACCATTAACGGGAGTTTGAAAATGACATGCAGGTGCTTCACGGTATGGCCGCAGCCTCCTTTTTGCAATGCCTGTGAACAAGGGCGGTGTGAGTGCCCGAAACGCGTCTGGCAGAGTTGATTGCATCTGTGGCAGGAGAGCGGATTCTGCATAGTCCTCAAATAAAGGAGACAAACTTACCTTGGTTTGGCGTCTTCACTTGGAGGTGTTTCTTGCGGTTTGATTTGAGCGGCTGCCTCAGCCACGAAGACGCACCACCGCAGAAGTAGCGGGTCTATAGCGCTGTGAGAACGAGGCGCTTGATGTGGAAAGGTGAGCCCGTTTTGAGTGACATTGAATGTTGCAGGGTCCCAGTCTTACCTGCCACAAGTGACCCACTGGGGGAAGATTTGCATAAAGTTCGGGGTGCAGCGGCACTCACTTGGGATGTATTCAATATCGTGGACTGCAAATACCATAGTGCAATAGTGCACACACCCATTGGGGCGGAACTTACCATTAACGGGAGTTTGAAAATGACATGCAGGTGCTTCACGGTATGGCCGCAGCCTCCTTTTTGCAATGCCTGTGAACAAGGGCGGTGTGAGTGACCGAAACGCGTCTGGCAGAGTTGATTGCATCTGTGGCAGGAGAGCGGATTCTACATAGTCCTCAAATAAAGGAGACAAACTTACCTTGGTTTGGCGTCTTCACTTGGAGGTGTTTCTTGCGGTTTGACCGGGCACTGCTGACGCCTATGCCGAAGCGGTGAGGTGGTTCGGCACATCTGCAACTATTATGCATCGGTCCCCCTCCACCCTGAGCTTGTGTCCGGTTTGGAAAATTATTTCTCACGCTGTTTTTGCATTTTAGACATTGAGACTGGTGTTTCCTTTTGAAAATTACATTCTACGATCCCTATTGCATTGACTTGTTTTAGGATTGTGTTCGGGTCCCGGCAATATGTCTTTAAGGATTCTGACTTCTCAATGTGATATTTGCCTATCAGTCCAGCTATCTTGCCACCACCCTGTTGCATAATGGGAGGGGTAGTTATGTTACGGATTTGTGCACGCGCGGGGAAATGGACACTCAGCTCTTACTTGGACACTAATCTGTTCATCTGAGTCCCATAGCACTGGAGTCATTAGCTTCCTTGAATGTTCACTGTAACATAAAAGGGGTTTATTGCAATTTTAGCTTGACTTCCCGAATCATGGCATTGTGAGTCAGTATCTAATTACCGGCAGACCGTTTTTCATCTCAACATCACATTCCAGTCGGAGGGGGTCTGAGGTGTAATTCACCATTATTATCATTATTTATGATAGTATAACAGCGTGTTTTAATTCTAATTTCTAAAATTGTATTTGTCCAAAAGTTTATATACAGTGCGATATTTAGGTGACACATTCAGAGAGTTTGGTGCTTTACGTTTATTGTGTCAAGTTTTCCCACTTAGGCTGGCGACATAAAGACTTTTATATGCACTGATTCTTCACCTGTATAGCAAATATTGATGTGATTATGAGGATTGAGTATGTGCTTTGCGCAGCTGCCATTTATTCCATCACATTTTATCTGTAAAAATGAGGGGTTTGAAGTATTGCATACGTTTTAAAAGTACTTTATCCATGTTTTACTGTTGCCTGAAGTGGGAGTAACTATATATACTGGGGGGAAAAAAAAAAAAAGAAAAATGGTGCCAAACAGGTTGAGAAAGGCTTCATAGAAGCCGAAACGCGTCTCTTGTGTCTCGGTGTCGTGGGTGACCCGATAAAATAAAAGAAGCCGTATACCGACTACCTGATGTCCGTGCCTTCTTCATGGGAGTTCCTGTTGAAGTTTGGTGGTTGTTTTATATATATATATATATATATATATATATATATATATATATATATATATATATATATATATATATATACACATATATATGACAGATCTTGATCCACAAAGTGTGCTCTTCTTGATTTGGTGTAAATCTGTTCAATAGTTTTTGAGAAATTAATGTTCAAAAATATTTGTATATCTGGATGGTTAGGTTCAAGGGTTCTGCAAGAGTCCCTCAACCTCAATTTTAGAAAAAGAGCATTCTGATTGGCCCAGGGAGCTTTTTGTCCCTTGGGCCACCCCGCTTCCATGGGAGTCAGACTCCCGTGGGAGCAAGTGCTCTGATCGGCTGCCAGCAACATGAGAAAAATGTTGCTACCAGCCAACTGCAGGACTCTGGCTCTTAGTCCCCTGTCCTGAAGTTCAAAAAACAAAAAAAGTATATATGATATGAGGGGGCAGGGTAAGGCTACCCTGACCCCCTAGGCCTCATGGGTGGGACCAAAGTTAAAAAATATCAGCAATTTTTGCAATGATCCCAACCCAAGTAATGTCTACATTAGGTAAACCTCGGTCCCTGTCAATGCCACTCTTTCTAACATTCTCTTTGGCCCAAAAGACAAAACTATGGCCTACAATCCAGACTCTGACCATTTTGGAGAGAAGCAGGAGTAGTACACAGGAAAAGGCTGCAGCAGAATGAGGCAGTTTTGAAGATGAAAGGCAGTTGAAATGAAGCACAGCACCTAAAATATAAAACAACATATTTGATTGGGAGGTAGAGATGTATAGAGAGCTAAAATGAGTTTGTGATGTTAGGAAAAAAAAGTAACTAACTATGTGATTGGCTTTGGAAAAATTCAATTTCAAATCAAAAATACTTTATTTCGGCTACAAGCCATAAAAGTAGAGGAAACAATTTCATGAATATAAAACATTAAAATCATCCTATTGCACTCCATAAATACGTAAAACCAACATAAATCACACATCATACAATCTGTAACATCAGAGCAACTTTCCGGCTCGATGTGTGAATCACGCAGATATACAAAAGCAATCTTGGTCCATATATACATAAAGTGCTATTGCTTGTGGGAACAGTTGAGAACTCAAAGCAGACCCTAATCATTCCCCATATGTGCAATTGCAGTAAGAAATGTGACCACTCTCTACTATTTTTGGGCATTTGTATTCTTGAGCCACAGTGTCACAGGTTTCTCATGGGGATGGAATAACAGAGACATTAAAAGCCCCTGATTCTAAAAATGTATCAGGCCCTGTGTTTACTATAAGGATCAAACACCTGGTCCTCCCCATCACCAGAAGGTAGCGAGAAACTGCAAAGACAATACATTGTTTTGTGTCATGTCTTTAAATACGAAGAGCCTCTACATGCTTTCTCACCCCTAGTATTCGACATACTGGAAGGATGCATTTTTTCCTCCACTTAACATAGGCAGGAGAGAAAAATAGGATGTGCTCTACAGATTCCTTACTGGCACCACAGGCGGGACAATCCCATCTAGCTCGCTCATGCTGGGGAGCCCAGCCTGAGGTGAAGGAGAACAGAGGAAGAGTGCCATTGTGAAACTTCGGGATATAGTTTCCTAGCTCGCGGTGGTTCGATCTCGTCAAGGAACCCTTTCATCTTAAACTCGAATTTCGCTGCCAGGAAAGCATCAGATAGGGGGCCAAAGGTGGCTTGAGACTGCATTGAATCCAATTTGTATTGAGCTTAATGCGATTTAATGGTATTCCTGCTTATGGATCCAGCTGTTAACGGGTCTTCCCACAGGGACCCTATACCCAACTTTCCCAGTATATCTCTGATGTACCTAATCCATGGGATTTTGACAGAGCCAGGAAGTCTCAGTATCTCCAGCGAGGACGTGACGGCGCTGGATATTGCTCGTACACGGAGCTCCTTTTTCTCAAATACTCCTTGACTCTACTACGGATCAGCTCAACAGAGGTGTATACTTGTGTCCTCTCAACTATTGGATTACCTCTGCTTTGAATTTGAGAGGTCAATTCTTCTTACATCAGTTGTCCCGACACGGACTTGATTAAAATTCGGACACGAACTGTACCCCCTGCGAACTGACTACTTTATGCTCTCGCCCTGAAGAAGCCCATGTCTGGGCGAAACGCGTTGGCTGTCTACTTATGAAAACCGAGTACATCTTGAATAAAGACACCTTAAGATTATAAATAACAACGTGGAATTCCCTTTTTTTGCTGTTTGTACATACTTTATGTTATACTTTGAACATATATTGCCTCTCATACCCTTTTATATTAATATCCTGTAACCCCTTGCAAAATGTTATGAGTTCAGGGGTTGCCCAGAGTCTCCTCCAATAGAGAATTGGCCTCAATCCTATCCCCTCTGATATTTGCCTGATGCCCAGATCTAACCTAAGAGGGAGTAATGGGGTACTGGCAGGAAGGCCTGTCAGCTGGCGCAGAATTCTATTTTCGACTAGGGTGAGGGCCATTGCATCTTTATGCCCCCAAAGTTTCATCCCATAGACCGCATCTCCCATAGCCTGTTGGTTGTAAATTTGCAGTGCTGGCGATATTGGGTGAATTTGTGACCTGCTCTGCACCTTTATCAGCCCTCCAGTGTGTTGTTCGAGTTTTAATCTACATCTGTCAATGTGTTGTTGCCAGTATAATTGCTCTTTAAGAATTAATCCTAAATACTCAAAGGTGTTCACTCGCTCCAATGTGGAGCCCTTGAGCTTGGGACTGGGTCTGGTTGTAGAGCAGGGGTTAAGGACCATGCATTTTGTCTTCGAGAAATTGATTTCCAAGCACCTTTTGGAACAAAAAGTATCAAAGCTATCTAAAGTCTTCTGTAACACCATGGACAATTTAGATATTAGTAGAGTGTCATCTGTAAACATAAGTGCGGAGACCCTATGTCCAGCGAGTTTCAGAAAATCACCTGCACACCCATTCAGGTGATCAATCAAATCGTTACCATAAATTGCGAAGAGGATGGGGGCTAGAACGCAACCCTGACTTACCTGTCTTGTGACAGGAAAGGGGTCTGTCAGCTCACCTTTTTGCGACACCTAACCTGGGCATAGTTGTGCTCATGCAGTCTTATAATGTTAGCTAATAAGTATTTGGGGACACCCATAACAGCCATTACTTGCCAGAGCTTGGATTTCGGCACCAGGTCGAAGGCTGATTGGAGGTCTACAAATGCTTTGGAAAAATAAAAGATTGTATGTTGTTTGGGATATGCTTGGAATTGCAAACAGTCGACCACACATGCTACATTTAATGTGAATGTAGTATGCTGTTGAGAGAAAGTCTTGTGAACATTTGGCCAACTGGTAGCCAGAGACTAATGGAAACATAGTTACCATGGAAATGGAGCTAAAAGAGTGTGGTGGGAAGGGAATGAAAGAGTCTTCATTGTGAAATTAAAAGGCAGACTGGTGTACAATAATTGCTCAGTAGTTAGTGTATTACTTTTAATTGGGTATATTTTGGAAAGTAAAATATAAATGGAAAGTATTAACAGCAGATTCCTAAATGTTTGTAAGGGCTTCCTCGTGGATTCGTGGATCTGCCATGGATTTACAGAGGGCCATGCTGAGTGTCGCAGCAGATCTACTGATCCGCCCAAACAACCAACCACATTGGGCTTCTTAACAAAAAACATGGAAAGAGTTAAAAAACAGTGACCATTTAGTAGTGGTATAATAAAATTAAAATATGAAAGGAAGTCTGTTCATAGGGGTCCCAAGACATGTTTTAGTTGTGGTCAGGTGGGTCACTTTCAGGGAAGTCCCAAGTGCCCCAAAACCGTGACCACTGCACCCACTGGTGCACCACCCTGGCAGATGGCTAGTGTAGCCCTGGGGGAGGAGTTGGGTTGCCAAGGTGGGTGGGAGCCCGTAGAGATGTCCCTAGTCTCTTTAGGAGACAGTGAGATGGTCCCTAGGACCCAGCTGCCTGATAACACTAAGAAGTACAGGCAGTGGCCATAGGGTGGAGGCTCTGAGAGACACCGGAGCCAGTGTCACAGCTGTCAGTTGTCGGCTGGTGTCTGAAGAGCAGGTGGTCCCCAATGCATTTTACTCTGTAGTTGCCGCTGACAACTCAGAGAGCCACTGCAAAGTGGCACAGGTTCCCTTTGAGTGGGGGGGGGGTCTCAGGTACCTTTCAAGTAGCTGTGAGGCCAGCCATGCCTGTTGACTGTCTGCTAGACAATGATTTGGAAAGCGCCCCTTGGGCTAAGGTGGAGAAAAGGTCTCATTTAGAGATGTTGGGTCTGCCTGAGTGGGCGTGTGTGACCACTCGGTCAATGGCAGCCGGTAAGGGCATTCAAGAGGACCTGGAGCCTGAAAGAGTGGCCCAGGTGCCTGCCTTAAAGAGAAGAGCAGGGGGCACGGGAAACCGGCCCCCGAAGTTCCCACGGTCCAGGAGGAGGCAGACCTTGAGGGGGATGCCCTGGAACCTACAGGGGAACAAGTGGCTGAACTGGGGGACCTGCCTGAGCTGACCCATTGGCAGCAGGAAGGAGGCCCCTCCAGGGAAGAGTTCTGCGAGGAGCAGAAGAAGTGCCCTTCTCTTGCGGGCTTGCGGCAACAGGCTGCAAGCCAGGCAGCAGGTGATCAGTCTGGATCACATTGGATCTACTGGGAGAATGGTCTCCTGTATAGTGAGCCTAAGGTTGCTGAGCCTGGGTCAGCCCATGTGCTGGTGGTACCCCAGCGCTTCAGAGCCTTCCCACTGGGTCTGGCTCATGATGTACCCTTAGCAGGACATTTGGGGCAAGACAAGACCTTTCAAAGGCTTGTCACCCACTTTCATTGGCCCCAAATGCGCAAGAGTTCAGATACTCATTGCAGGACCTGTCAGACTTGCCAGGCAAGTGGTAAGAGTGGGAGGAAGCACAGGCTCCTCTCCAACCTTTCCCTGTAGTCAGCACCCCCTTTGAGAGGGTGGGTATTGACATTGTGGGGCCTCTGGATCCCAAGACAGCCATGGGCAACAGGTTCATCCTGGTCTTCGTGGACCATGCCACCCGGTACCCAGAAGCCATCCCTCTCCGGACTGTGACGGCCCCCGTGGTGGGTCGTGCGTTGATGGGGATTTTCTCCCATGTGGGGTTCCCCAGAGAGGTGGTGTCCGACCGTGGTACCAACTTCATATCTAACTATATGAAGTCCCTGTGGCAGGAGTGTGGTGTAACCTATAAGTTCACCACTCCTTACCACCCCCAAGGTAATGGGCTGGTTGAGAGATTCAACCGGACCCTGAAAGGCATGATTATGGGTCTTGAGGAACCTATGAGGCGTAAGTGGGATGTTCTCTTGCCATGCCTTCTGTTTGCTTACAGGGAGGTGCCCCAGAAGTCCTTAGGGTTCAGTCCCTTTGAACTGCTGTACGGCCATCCTGTAAGAGGACCTCTGAGTCTGGTTAAAGAAGGCTGGGAGAAAGCTCCCAGTAAAACTCCCCAGGATGTATTTAGCTACATGCTGGCCTTCAGAAACCAGACTCGGCATTTCAGACAACTCGCTCAGGCGAATCTGGAAGCCAGCCAGGAAGAGATGAAACGGTGGTATAATCAGAATGCCACTCTGATCGAGTTTCAACCTGGACAAAAGGTTTGGGTCATGGCCCCAGTGGAGCCTTGTGCGCTCCAGGATAAGTGGACCGGACCATTTGAGGTGGTGGAGCGGAAGAGTGATGTCACCTACTTGGTGAACTTGCAGTCTCCGAGGAACCCCTTGCGGGTCCTGCATGTGAACCACCTGAAGCCCCACTTGGAGAGGACCGAAGTGGGCATGCTCTTAGCAACAGATGCTGGGATGGAAGAGAGACTGAGCCTCTGCCTTACCTCCTGTCTGCAAAGGAGCAAGATGGGTCAGTGGATGGTGTGAACCTCTCTTCCACCCTGACCCCTGAGCAGCAGGATGACTGTCGCCAACTGTTGGGACAGTTTTCTGATCTGTTCTCCCTGACTCCCAGTGTCACTGAGTGGTGCGTCCATGATGTGGACACTGGGGACAGTCCTCCTGTAAAGCACAAAACTTACAGAGTGACTGACAGGGTGAGAGCTTGCATCAAGGAGGAGGTCTCCAAGACGTTTGCAATACGGGTGATTGAGTCCGCTAACAGCCCTTGGGCCAGCCCAGTGGTCTTGGTCCCAAAGGCTGTTGCACCTGGTGCCACACCCAAACTCCGGTTCTGTGTGGACTACCGAGGACTCAATTCAGTCACCAGGACTGACGCGCACCCCATCCCCAGAGCTGATGAACTCATTGATCGGTTGGGGGCTGCCCGGTACCTCAGTACGTTTGACTTAACGTCTGGGTACTGGCAGATCGACTTAACCGATGGGGCAAGAGAGAGGTCAGCATTCTCCACACCAGATGGGCCCTACCAATTCCGGGTTATGCCCTTTGGGATGAAGAATGCCTCTGCCACCTTTCAGAGGTTGTTCAACCAGGTTTTGGCTGGACTGGAAGATTTCAGTGCCGCCTACCTGGATGACATCGCAGTGTTCAGTGCCAGTTGGGAAGAACATCTGCAACACCTCTGGGAAGTGTTGATGGTGCTGCGGAGGGCAGGCCTCATGATCAAGGCGAGTAAGTGCCAGATCGGGCAGGGTTCCGTAGTGTACTTGGGACACCAGGTTGGGAGCGGCCAGGTTACACACCTACAGCCCAAGATTGATACCATCCTGGCTTGGGAACCCCCCAAGACCCAGACAGAGGTGAGAGCCTTTTAAGGACTCACTGGGTACTACAGGAGGTTTGTCAAGGGGTATGGCAACATTGTTGCACCCTTGACAGAGCTGACTTCCAGGAAAGTGAACTGGACTGATGCCTGCCAGAAAGCTTTTGATGCCCTGAAATCTGCCATGTGCACGGCGCCCGTGCTTCAGGCGCCCAACTTCTCAAAGGAATTCATTGTGCAGACAGACGCTTCAGAGCATGGTGTGGGGGCTGTGCTTTCACAGATGAATGAGGAGGGCCTAGACCAACCTGTAGCCTTCATTAGTAGGAGGTTACTTCCACGGGAAAAGAGGTGGAGTGCAATTGAGCGTGAGGCATTTGCTGTGGTCTGGGCACTGAAGAAGTTGAGACCATACTTGTTTGGGACTCACTTCCGGGTTCAGACAGACCACAGGCCCCTCAGATGGTTGATGTAAATGAGGGGTGAGAATTCAAAGCTGTTGAGGTGGTCCATTTCCCTACAGGGGATGGACTTCACGGTGGAACACCACCCTGGTACAGAACACGCCAATGCTGATGGTCTGTCCAGATTTTTCCACCTTAGTGAAGAGAACTCCCAAGAGGGTGGGTAGTTCTCCCCACATTTCAGCTGGAGGGGACACATGTTAGACTTGGCACCATTGGCGTGGGTCTCCCTTCCATTTTTCGCTGTTGCCTCATCTGTTTTTGCTGGTTTAGTTGCTTTGGGCACTTTGCCACTGCTGTTCAGTGCCAAAGTGCAAGTGCTCCCTATTGTAAATTGTTGTATGGATTAGTGACTCCATGATTGGCTCATTTGATTTACTTGTCAGACCCTAGTACAGTGCACCATGTGTGCCCAGGGCCTGTAAATCAAATGCTGCTAGTGGGCTTGCAGCACTGATTGTGCCACCCACAGAAGCAGCTTGTAAAATATGGCTCAGGCCTGCCATTCCAGAGCCTGTGTGCAGTCTGGGACTGTCATGTCGACTTGGCAACTGCACCCACTTGCCAGTCCCTTAACCTTCCCTTTTCTACATATTAGTCACCCCTAAGGTAGGCCCAAGGTACCCCTATGGGCAGGGTGCATTGTATGTATAAGGTAGGACATGCCCTGGTGTGTGTGGCATGTCCTGATAGTGAATTACAGCCAATTTCGTTTTTCACTATTGCAAGGCTATCTGTTCCCATAGGCCAGAATGGGCAGTTAGTTTATAACATCTTATAAACCTAACTGACCCTAGGAACAAGATAGGAAAATAAAGTTTTATACGCCTGAACTCAGAATGTTAAAATACATCTTTCAGTGTGGGTGATTTTTACATTCTGTGTTTGAAAATACCACTTTTAGAAAGTAGGTATTTTCTTGCCTAACCATCCAGCATGCCTCTGCTAGGTTTGTGTATTCCATGTCTGGTTTGTGAGTGACAGGGGTCTGGAGAGTGCCTTGGCTCCAGCAGTCCGATGAATCAGGGCTGGGCTGAATAGGACCTGGGTTGAATAGAGAGTAGGGGGAGGAGATTTCCTTTCAGTTGCCTGAGCCTACATAGAATAGAGAGTAGGGGGCGGAGATTTCCTTTCACTTGCCTGAGCCCACATCGAATAGAGAGTAGGGGGAGGAGATTTCCTTTCAGCTACCTGGGCCAGGTCTGCTTTCAACAATGCTGTCTCCACCTCCTGCCAGGAAGCTGCACCAGGGAGGAAGGACAGAACTGGTTTTGACTAGGTACAGACACTCTCTGCCTTCAGAGAACAAAGACTTTGTGTGCATAAAAAGGGGGACCCAAACCCCAGAACTTTAGATCACTTCTGGGAAATCAAGAAACCTTTGCCAAGGAGAAGAACCGGAGAAGCTGAAGGAGGAGTACTGCCCCTGTGTTGTTTGCTGTTTGGGGTTGGCCTGCAGTGGTTACTTTCTGCCAAGGAAAGGAGAAAAAAAGTATTGCTGTTTGCTTTGTCATCTTGAAGGAAAGATCTCCAAGGGCTTGAAACTGAGCTTGCCTCCTGTTCTGAAGTCTCAGGGACTCAAAGACTTCACCCCTTCTGTCTGCCTGCATCTAGAACTGCTGTTTTAGCTGCTACAGAAGGAAATTGCAACACTGACGCCGGCGAGCGACACCGTAACCTGCACCGAAGCCGTGAGCGCTGCTCCGACTTGAGACGTAGGCCCAACGCCAGCTGCCGTGCCACATCGACGCCAGAGAGCGACGCCGTAACCTGCCCGAAGTCGTGAGTGCTGCTCCCACTTGCGACGGGGGCCCGACGACCGCTGCTGTGCCGCACTGACTCCGAAGCCGACTTCATCATCGCGGAGCCGATCCTTGAGGTGGGTGACCCCGAATCCATCGACATCTCGACATCGTAAGGAACAGTGGTTTCGGCGCCATCGTGACGTCACCTCCCCGATGCAGTAAGGAACCGTCGTCTCACCTCCCCTGCGCTGCAGTAAGGAACAGAGTCTACACCTCCCCTGGGGTCATAAGGAACCGATGCTGCGCAGCGCCAACGAAGCCGCATTTCCCCGACGCCGTGAGCCGTCTTTGTTTCCATCGCTTTTCCAAGGTACTGTTCTTTGTGGGTCTGTTTGACTCCCGGCCCGACGCCGCGCACCTCGCGGTCGGCGCCGTACTTTGGGATTTCTTCCGTCACGACGTCGTAATAACTCCAGGTGGAGTTATTTGTTGCTAGAGACTGCATTTAAGTGAATAACCTCTTTTAAAGGATATTTTTAATACTGTATTGTGGATTTTTGCCATTTGGTCTTGTTTAGATAAAAGATACTTATTTTTCTAAACTGGTGTGGTGTCCATTTGTAGTGTTTTCACTGTGTTACTGTATGTGTTCACAAATGCTTTACACACTGCCTCTGAGATAAGCCTGTCTGCTCGTGCCAAGCTACCAGGTGGTGAACAGGGGTTATTTTAGGAGTGTATCCCCCTTTCCCTGACTAGAAGCAAGGGTCCCTATTTGGACAAAGGTGCAAACCATTGCCAACTAGAGACCCCCAGTTCTAACAGTGTCACAGAACAGGTAGGTAGACAGTGCATATACCCTGCCATTCCTCCCAAAAAGCATGGAGCCATATGACCACACCAGCCCTCACATGTCACCCAACTTGGCATAGATCCAATAGCCACTTCCAGTGTGCAGACAGCTAAGCGTATGTAACTGTCACAGAAATTAAAGTTTGAACCACCAAGTCACATGTTGAAGAAATTCAGGGCACAATCATGCACAGCACTGAATGCTATGTGTAAGTGCCATGGTGGCAGAGCATGAAGGCCCATATGAACACAAAACATGCATGGTCAGTTGGTAAAAGAAAGTAAAGTACATGATATGACAAGGGTATGCATAAGATTACAATGGCCAGTTCTTGCTTAGATCTAACGTCTTCCATGCAGAGCAAACCAAAATGACGCATCACATAAAGTTGATGTGCTGCAAGTCGTTAGATGACGACATGTCCTTGTAATCACACAATCTGTACGTGGAACATGGTATCTATTAACATGTCACACCATGGACAAGTAATGTAGGTACCTCCACATCATGTCATGATGCGCAGTACCTTGCAGCCATAGAAAGTGATATCAATGTAAACTGTGTGGTGTATCACATGTAACATCCAAACGTCTAACACCAAGCTTGTGGGGTGCACTTCAATGACCATTTCACCTCTGTTCAACAGGAGATCAACATTTGACTGCTGCAGAAGACAACACCGACTTGCAGAGCCAGTCTCCCTCCCCGGAACATGGACTCTCGGATGCAGACTCCCTACGTTTCTCGGATGAGGAGCCCGAACCTGGCCCATCCGGACTGCCAGGGCGCACCCCGTCCCAGGCCCCCACTGTCCCCACCACCACCACCTCAGCAACAACAACCGCGCTGACCCCTGCTGCAACGACATGTGCGGCCTCAACCACCACCACCAGTGCTGCGTGCAACACTCTCCCTGCCTCAGTGGTTACCAACACCATCACACAATCAGAGGAGGGCAGAGCGAGTCTGCGGGTACGTCGAGTGGCAACGCCACAGGTCCGGGACAGCAGGGCAGGTGGGAGGGCAACTGGTGGACAAATTCGAGAGGACACTGGGACCGAAGCCCTGGCCAACATCGCCAGAGTCCTTGGGGCATACGAACAAAGCCAGGGACAGATGGGCCAGGTTGTGTAAGAAGTGCTTGAGCTCCACCTGCTGCTGAGGTCCATGGACACGCGTATGGGCCAAATCGTGGACCTCTTGGGCCAGCTTGTGGGTGTTCTGAGGGACAGTCATGCGGCCCAAAGGACAGCTCAACCCCCCTCCAGTGGCCAGCAGGATGATACTCCCACCACCTCAGCTGCGGCCACAGAGAGGAGCGAGCTGCAACAGGATGACTCCTCAGACACCGCTGAGCCTGCAGCAGTGGCCCCCCTGCAAAACGCAAAAGGGGCCGTCTGAGAAACACCACGGGAAGAACATGTGGCAAAGCACCATCCGAACGCCAGTCGCACAGCCAGCCATGATGGCACCTCTGTTCCCCTTCACATTGACTTTGTTGAATATTCTTACCCACACTGCCATGTCGATGGCAGGTGTCTGTTGGACTGGGTCACTACATCAATGTCTTGACTACTCTATTGTCTCATCTACCGCCACTGACAACTCATTAATTCACTTAGCACCTGTTTTGGAAAACATCACTTGTCTGTCACAAATACTCATTGTAAATAAACACTCTTTACACACCTATGGGGGATATTCTCAAGAACGTGCGATAATCATCGCCAAAATAGGCTAACGCAATTTTCCACATCGCCGTCTATCGCGGGAAAATAACTCCGTGTGAACGAATTATTCTCAACACGGCGGTAACATGCGATAGTTTCCCGATAACGCGTCAAATGTCCGCGATAAAATTACCGGAACGGCGATAAAAATCTAAAGCCTAACGTGAAAAAAGTTGCGATGGGCCCAACCGTGATAAAAAAATCAGTGATAAGCTGCACCAGGCCTGCAATTCACACACGTCAGGCAGGAAAAATCACTATAAAAGCAGAAAAAAAAACCACAAACAAAACCAAAACAACTGCGAAGCACAATGGAGGCAGCCGGAGCAAGTACAGAGGACAACCAGAACCCCACAACCCCCACGGAGGACCAGCCTGGGGCCTCGGGGTCAGGAAAGAGCAAGGAGAAGAAGAAGAGGAAGACGAGGTTCAGTCCGCAGGAAAACAGAATGCTGATAACAGAGGTGGTAGAACACCATCAACAACTGTTTGTCACCTCCACTGTGTCATTGGCAACAAAATATGGAATATGGCAGTCCATCCTGGACAAGGTGAATGGAGTCGGAGTGCTGAGGAGGACAATGGAAGAGTTCAAGAGGCGCTGGAATGATGTGAAGCGCAAAACCAAGCAGAAACTCGGCAACAACCAGAATGCAGCAATGCAGACTGAAGGTGGGAGTCCAGCGCCACAGGAAGAGCTGGATGAGATGGAGGAAATGGTGTCCACAGTCATCAGTGGGGAGACGGTGGCAGGAGTTGGGGGACCGGACACTGCTCAACATGACCTGACACAACAGCAACAGGGTGAGTAACGACCAGGGACTGGGGGGACGGGGGGAGATGGGCACAATGGCACACATGCACAATTAAGTATAGCACAGTGCACACCCACAATGACTCTGGATCATGTCCCTGATCCCCTGGCACACTGCAGCACACATGGGAACAGCAAGTAGGCCCCCGTCGACTATGTGCCCAGAGGGGGCCATTCCCACACATCACCAATCTCACAACCAACCCATGCACATGTGCCAAACCCAGCAAAGCGGCGTGTCTGTGAGCCACACTGACAATGCAAGTGACACTGCATGACGAATAGCATGGCTGCAGTCAATATACCATGACATGTTGCACGCCACGACACTGAGGTGGCTGAGTGTGGACCACATCCGTAAAGGAGCAGGTCACACTCTGACACATCCACGTGCACAAACAACCCCTGATGTCAACAACACATCTGCGGACAAACCATGCACCAGAGTCCCAAATCCCACCAAGAGCCCAATTTACCCAAGTATGCAACATCTCAGCACTGTATAAGCACAGGAGTCAAAGGCACACCGCCTGAAAGGGACAAGGGACAGCAAAATCAGAGCTGCAGGGGCGACTCTCCCAAAATGCAGCACACACACATAACATTCAGAGCCCATCAACATTGACAACAATGTGGTACAAACTGCAAACTGCAGAACAGAGGACACAACTGGTGCCGCATGTGTGTAGAAACTGGCAAATCACATTTGGCATAGCAGGGAAATGTGAGATGATAATGTACAAGTACAAACACACATCCGTGATGTTGCCGAAATGTCCACTGTCCCGCATCAAATAGGCAGCTCCTCCCAAACAGTCACAATGTACATTGTCATGCAGTCTGTATGTAAACTTGTACAAAGCGTCAACATACATGTGAACACAATGTTAAACTGCATCTCCCCTTCACATTGCAGAGGGAGAATCAACACCTCCTGCAGAGCAGACCCAACAGCTCTTCACTGAGGACGAAGAGGACCTCCACACCTTTGACTCCGACGCCCTCCAACAGCTCATGGACAGCCTCGGCACCCCACCCCCAGGAGCAGGGCAGCCCAGCTGCATCGAGGAGACCCTACCCCCTGCACAGACCACACAGCAGGGAGCACCCACCACCACAGCTGACTCCCAGGACCCCCACGAACAACACATGGCCTTCCAACGCCGTGTGTTAGGGTGCCAGGAGAAGATGGCTGATCAGGTGCGGGTGGGGTTCGACCTCATGGCAGCCAAACTAGATGCCATACGTGGGTGTCTAAGTCCCATCAGGGACCACTTACAGTCCCTAACGGACACCCACAGTCCGCTCCATGCTCTCCAATGATCCATGGCTGACATCGCCGGAGTCCTGACTCTGAGACAAGAACAACTGTCTAGTCAGAGTGGCTCCAGCGATGTCAGCCGGGAGTTGGAACACATGCGGAGGATCATGGAGAACAGGGAGCGGATGCAGGCGGAAAGAATGGCTGCCACGGCTGCACACCAGCGAGATGTAGCTGGGATCTTCCATGCCCTGCAGACCCTCATCATGGCATTGCTGCCACAAGGCCTGGCGCCGATCAATGCTGCTGCTGCTTCTACATCCACATCTCCGCCCCCTGATGTGTCAGTGCCTCACAGTGCGGCAGACAATCCACCTCCGGCCCCTGATGTGTCAGTGCCACACAGTGCTGCTGACAAAACACCTCCGGCCCCTGATGTGTCAGTGCCACACAGTGCTGCTGACAAAACACCTCCGGCCCCTGATGTGTCAGTGCCACACAGTGCTGCTGACAAAACACCACCACCCACATGTGAGGCACATGAAACATCAGAGGACGAAGATGCGGATCATTCTGCCTTAGTGGTAAGAAGGAATCGGTAGCATTCATCTCCGCCATATGGCCAGTTTCTGCTTGGTTCTGCCCTCTGCATCATCACCTTCCACTGTGCCTCGATACACTCTGCGACACTCACCTTGGACCTTGACATGGACTGCCATATTCGGTTTGGGTACCAATGACACAGCAATCAGACTGCGGACTGAACTCTTCCTCTTCCGATGAATTTGTCCTTACCTAATGGACTCTGGCTGGCCCTCCACGGGGCAACAATGTCAAGTGGGGTGTGCATGGCCCTGTACTGCTCCAGCTGCAACACTCCACTGAATGTGAATATAACATTCAAATTCACACAGATGTGTCATGTCTATGATCCTTCAAGTATGACAGTATGGATGAATGTAGGGTCACTGATTCCCCCTCACGTCCATTTTGCACATGTTGTGGGGCTTGGGTCACAGGGTGCAACATTGCCAATTGCGGTCCGGGTGGCACAGACACTACAACGGAGACACACGCATTGGTTACTTCCTTGTCCAGGCCAGAACTGAACCACTCCCAGAGCCCCGGGCTCATTGTTCACACCCCTACGCTGGACTGGCATACGCCAGCCCAGCCCACTCCGCTTACGCTCACAGGGGGTGACGACACAGCTACATGACCCAGGTATTCCCTGTAGTGTCAGCATGCCACGGCCACTCCCTGAGGGCTGGTTTACACCCACACCACACCCATCCAGCACAGGCGTCACGGGACATGTGACCCTGCCAATAAAAGGGGCCCACCACAGCACATCCCCCACTGCCGGAGATGACATGATGGCGTCCGCATCCACGGAACTCAATCATAAAGGGTCTGTGACTTGCGTTGCACTGAGTTAGTGGCACCCGATGGCCTGCGTCCGGCACGGGCCTACCGCCACGTGGCGATGACTTGCGTTGCACTGAGTTGGTGGCACCCGATGGCCTGCGTCCGGCACAGGCCTACCGCCACGTGGCGATGACTTGCGTTGCACTGAGTTGGTGGCACCCAATGGCCTGCGTCCGGCACGGGCCTACCGCCACGTGGCGATGACTTGCGTTGCACTGAGTTGGTGGCACCCGATGGCCTGCGTCCGGCACAGGCCTACCGCCACGTGGTGATGACTTGCGTTGCACTGAGTTGGTGGCACCCAATGGCCTGCGTCCGGCAGGGGCCTACCGCCACGTGGCGATGACTTGCGTTGCACAGAGTTAGGCCCACCTGAAGAGCTGAGCGGGTGTGCAGCCTGCGATGATGCGTTGGCCTCGATACAGCGTCCAGCAAATCAAGACTCGATTTGAATTGTGAGCCCTGCTGGACTGCAGTGTACACGCAGGCAGCAGTCAGCACACACATGACTCCGCGGTGCGGTACCGCAGGGTGCGCTGGGGGCCTGTGGCGCGGAATCCAGCGATCGGCTGAGGAGGTTGCACCGGCACGTGGAGGGCCCTCTTGGAGACACGCCGGTGGCGGCAGGTGAGCATTGAGGCCTGGGTGCGCAGGGGTGGGCAGTCATCGCTGGGCGGCGGACCGGTCTGGGGACCAGGGCTGGGGTGCAGCAGGTGCACAGGATCGCGCAGGCACCACCGGTGATGGCGGCGGCCTCGTGGCTGGGTGCGGGGCGCCGCCCTGGCAGACACGACCCTACATGCGATGACGAGGTGTGCGCGGGTTGGCTTGGGACGTAGTCACCTCGTCTCCAGTGTGAATACAGCCGTTGAATGTGGTCGGGCACGTGTGTGTAGGCCTATGGTCACGATATGGCGGACACAGAGACACACGCAGTAGTTACTGTGGTGGCCATCCCGGAACTGGACCACGCCCAGGGCCCCGGGCTATTCATTCGTGACATACGCTGGCCAAGGCCGCTCCGCTCAGGCTTACAGGGGGGGACCACATGGCTACATTTCCAAGGTCTTCCAAACTGCCTGGGGTAACCTGTTTGCGTCCACTGTCCACTACACTGCAAACACCAGCAGTAGATGTCCACATGGACATGTCTGTGCTCTGCATACTGCAGTCTGTCCAGCACATCTCCGCCACACTTGGCATTTTGTCCTTTCTTATTGCTGAGTCATTTGCCTCCTTCGCACATTCTTGGTTCCCACCTCTCCCCACATTCTGCAATTGTGTGGCAGAGGGGCTCTGCCTTTGTGGATGGTTTGTCTACATGTCTGGCCCCTGTTACCACGGTTACTTGTGTTGTCGTGTCCGGTAGTTGGGCATGTTGGTTGGCATGTTGTATGTGATTTTGTTATGTGTGCTCTCCCACAGTTATGAGTTGTGTGATTGTGGAGTTGAGGTGTGTGGTATGTTCAGTTAGTACTTACCAATGAGCAGTGCATTGCTATAGGTGCCATCCTGGAAGCGCTGGTTGATGATGGACTGTCGGAAGATGTATGTTTCATGCACACTACCTGTGAAGTTGGCGACGACATTGGTGAACTGTCCCCGGTGGTCCACTATTGCCTGCACATTGATGGAATGCATGTGCTTTCTGTAGCGGTAATTGTGTGCAGGGTCGGCAGGGGACACAAGTGGTACATGTGTACAGTCAATTGCCCCCGACACGTGCGGTAAGGCAGCTATGGCGTAATTCCCTTGCATGGTCGCCAGCTGTTCATGCACAGCGTGGGGGAAGTGAAGGTGCAGGGGTATCAAGATGATACAAACCGTGATGTTTACAGGTATGATGAATCCTGCATAATGACACCGTAACAGATGTTTGTGTGGTCGTAACCTTCCTGCGGAGGTTACGAGCACACAGACTTCTGTTGCAGTATATTTGGACTGGATTCATCATACCTTTATGCATTCCAGGTTGTCCAAGTGCAATACACTGTGCCAGATTACGTTTGTGTCTATGAGGACGCTTGACCATTGTCACCATTTCTCCAACAGGTTTCTGACTACTGATTTCGGGATATGGAATGGTATTGGGGAGTTCCCGCAGCATTTGCAGTTTATTGGATCCACACGTTGCCCTGGTGAAGGTCCCCATTGGGAATGGAACGCGTTGGCTGAGCTTTTCGTCTTGTTGTTTATGTATTTGTAATAAAGTTCTGTTTTTCCACTACCGTTGACTACTGGACTTCATGACCTAGGGTGGAGGGTCCGGGGGGTGGTTGCGGTGGGTGTTGTGGCCCTCTTGGGTCTCCAGGCTGCATGATCATTGTCTCCATGGCATCTGTTGGTCTTCAAATGTGGCTCTAGGCTGGGCTCCCTTTCATACTGCAGGTTGTCATCCTGCTTAACACCAGTAAAAGGCATGTGTTAAATCCCTGCTGCTAACGCGCCTTATCGCCTGTTTTTGGATCGCATTGCTGATCTGGCTGGTCGTTGAGAATATCGTGAAGTGGTGTTTTCGTGTGTTTTTGCACGGGAACGCCTACTCTGCATATCATTAGCGTTAGTTGTCGCTCTCATCCGTGGCAATGTGTTTTGCGGCAGCTATCGCAGGAAAACTGGCGATGTTGGCAGTTTGCACCAGCTTGTGAATACGGCGATAAGTCTATCGCCACCTTTGCGGCGCTAAAGTGCCGATAAATCGGCGATGGCTCCTTGAGAATATGCCCCCATGTCTTTGTGTCAGCTCCATGTTTATCACAGTATGTACAATGTTGACTCTGATTCCAATGTACCAGAGGCTCTGATTGTGATGAGGCATTGAGAGGCTGAAGGGACCTAGAAAGGCACAAGAGAACGACATTTACTTGTCAGGTGATGGCATCACAGCAAGTACACAACAGTAGTCATCAAGGTACACAAACCAGCACACATTACAATGAGAAACAATATCAACATAGACATCATGTGGCTGGTCATGACTACCCTGTGCCACAAACATCAGCCATCAGCACAGAGCCAACAACAGGCAGCAGTCAAAAAGCTCCTCTAGGCCTTTTCACTACCATCAAAGACAGCAGACAATGGCACTGTTGTACAATGTCACTCACACTCAAGGGAAGTAGTGGTTGATGAGCTGTTGACGCAGGTCGACACCTTCCTCCTCTCCACAATTCTCGTCCCTGGACATGTGTGGGTTTGCAGGGGGGGCATCTGCTGCTCATCATCGTCAAGGAGCAGGGTGATCTCTTTGCGCAGGGCCAGGTTGTGGAGCGTGCAGCATGCAACTACGATCTGACACACCTTTTGGGGAGAGTAGAGTAGTGCACCTCCGCTCTTGTTCAGACACCGGAATCTAGACTTAAGAGGACCAAAAGTACACTCCACCACACGACGTGTCCTCCCATGGGCATCATTGTAGCGGACTTCACCCGGGGTCCTGGGATTCCGCAGTGGGCTCAGCAAACCAAGGCCGGTTGGGATATGCAGAGTCACCTAGGTGTGAGATAAACAGACCAATTTTGTAATATAACTGTAGCTGAGGACAGCATGTCACACATACAGCACACTACTAGACTCTGCGTACTCACCCACAATCCACGCACACTCCAGATGCAGATTTGCCATCAGCTGTGGTACGATGCTGTTATGCAGTATGTAGGAGTCATGTGCTGATCCTGGAAATCTGGCACAGACATGGGAGATGATCATATCCGCTTGGCATACCACTTGCACATTAATGGAATAGAAATGCTTCCTGTTCCTGTATATGTGCTCATGTGCCTGTGGTGGAACCAGGCCAACATGTGTGCAGTCAATGGCGCCAACAACATTAGGGATGTGGGCAAGGTCATAAAAATCACCCTTCACAGCTGCCAATTCATGTCTCCTGGGAAAATGGATGTAGCGGTACTTGTATGTCATCATTGCGGACGGACATCACGTAGCACCATGCTAAACATTGGTTGAGACATCCCACCCGCGCTGGACACCGTGTACTGGAACGAACCAGTTGCAAAGAAATGCAGGGCCCCCATCACCTTACATGTTGGTGTCAAAAGCAGTCGGATAGGTTCTGCGAGGCCTCAGATGGGGCTCCAACTGACCACATAGCTCCTGAAGGGTAGGTCGATCCAAACGGAATTTACATATGATGTCCTCATCCTCCATGTCCGCCAGCAATGTGAATGAACGATGCACATTTGGTCGCCTCCTACATAAGATAAAAGGGGACACATGTCAATTCAATTCCCCTATGAGATGTGTCCAACATCTTACGTCTTGACTAACACAGCGCCAACAATGACTGGCCTGAAACAACAGCTTACAGCACAAGTCACATGCAGAGACACCTTGATCTAAAGTAGTTGTACACGTGTTCAGTATGTACATAGTGAGTACCCCCCAAACAGATTCAGACTATGTGAATGTAAAATGGTACATTCTGACATCTTGTGTCACCAGCCCTGAGAGTAGTTGACACAGCACATTTCTGAAACAGCAACACTGCTGGCTTCTACGTAGCTGCTGTACCTGCCACACCTTCTTGCGTGAGTCGGACTGAGCACACATTAACAACACAATGAGCACAGTGTGTGCATGAAGATCAAGTATCAACATGAGTTCAGCAATCTACACAGTGAAATAGGCACATTATGTAGTCAGTCCATCATTACTGTGGGTTGCTTAGCCATCTCACACATTGACATGTCTACATATTTGAGAGTCCATCACACAACAGATCTGTGTACATGCACAACAACATCATAAGTGACATGTGAGGAAGTACATGCCAATCCATGTATCCTGTGCACTGACATGGCATGTGTAGTCATCAGTGAGTTAAATGTCACACTAGCATTGAATATAACTATCTGGTGGCATGATTCATAGTAAGTGTCTACTGTTCAATGATGAGAACTGGCCATCGCCATTGCTACAGCAAGATGTGTCCATAGGTGCCGTAAGCGTGCACCGCCACCGCAATCACGGTCATTGGCACCAATTTAAAAATGCCAATTCGCGGTCGCGACCGCCTGGCCCCCGCGGTGTGACACCGCCAATGCCCATGCCCCTTCAGCCAATGGGAACTGCGATCGCGGCAGTGAAATACACTTTTGAAACCCGCGGTAGGCGTGCTCTGCTACTGCGGGCCCGGTCATTGGGTACAACTGAAAGATGCACGATTGCGGTTGCGACCGCCTGGGCCCCGTGGTGTGACACCGCCAATGCCCATGCCCTTTCAGCCAATGGGAACCGCGATCGCGGTAGTGAGATACACTTTTGAAACCCGCAGTAGGCGTGCTCCGCTACCGCGTGCCCGGTCATTGGGTACATAGATGCACGATTGCGGTAGCGACCGCCTGGGCCCCGCGGTGCGACACTGCCAATGCCCATGTCCTTTCAGCCAATGGGAACCGCGATCGCGAATTACACTTTTGAAGCCCGCGGTAGGCGTGCTCCGCTGCCGCGGGCCCGGTCATTGGGTACAATTGAAAGATGCACGATTACGGTAGCGACCGCCTGGGCCTCGCGGTGCGACACCGCCAATACCCATGCCCTTTCAGCCAATGGGAACCGCGATCGCGGTAGTGAAATACACTTTTGAAACCCGCGGTGGGCGTGCACCGCCACCGCCACCGCAGTCATTGGTTACATTTGAAAAAAGCTGACCTGGAACACCAATTGCAGCAGCTGAGAACCACTGAAACAACCGCAGGGGGCTATATATGTCTGTGAGAGAGCCACACATTTCCACTGCATCCAGAAATTGCTGCCTGCCATTCTTCATCCCCAACTGCTGCTGTTCCTGTCTCCTGGACCCAGTGATGGTGAGAACTGAGAACATCAGGGCCCGACCCTTCACCACAGAGGAGCTGGAGGTCCTGGTGGACGAGGTGCTTTCACAGTATGTGAGGCTATATGGTGCTCCTGATGTACTGGTAAGTGTTTCAGAGTGAAAGTTTGAGAGTGCGAAGAGTGCTCACATGATGTTGCTCTGCTGTAGTATGTGCCTGTGAGTGCAACTTAATGTGGATGCATCCTCCTTTTTGAAACACCATGCTCCGTACATGGCCTAGTAAATGTTGCACTTGAGTATTTGGGGAGGATGGCAACATGGACATTTCTACAGCCCTTCTTCAGCAATAACAATACAAACGTTGGTCTGAGCCTGGGTAATGTAATTGTGAGATACACTGCCTAGCATGCTGACTTCTGGTAAATGGGGTGTGTAGCCTTATTTCCACAGATCCATGGCTGCATTTAAGGATGGGAGGGACATGCAGTGTTTTTGCAGCCATACAGTAACACTGCTGGTTTGGACAGTGGAAGTCTGAACAAACATTGCCTGTGCTAATGGATGTCATAGTCCATGATGTTTTCACATGCTCATTTGTGACATTACAAATGTGTTTCATCCAGAGGGTACTGAAGGATGTGTTGTACAATTTTCATATTGCCCCCATGGATATGTATGCATTATGCACAAGATTGAAATGCCTGAGTGTAACACTCTTGGTTGAAATTCACCTATGACACATCAGATTAATGTACTTCGGAGATATCATCCTTCCATTGTTTTTATTATGTGTTCTGACTCGCATGTGAAGGCACTGTTTTCCCTCTCATATTGTACATGCATGTGAATGTTCGGATGGCCCACGTTTAACCTCAGTGTGAGTCCCCCTGGCCTGCACAGATACTGCCACATTTGACAAGGACCCATCAGTAAATGGACAGAGTGAAACATATGTTTATTTTTTATTTTTTTTTATTTTACAGAGTTTTATATAGCGCGAACTTGACCCAAATCGGGTATCAGAGCGCTTTAC
Source organism: Calotriton arnoldi (assembly GCA_963921515.1). Lineage (NCBI taxonomy): Eukaryota > Metazoa > Chordata > Amphibia > Caudata > Salamandridae > Calotriton > Calotriton arnoldi. The sequence continues at coordinate 289,627 of CAWUFW010014592.1, forward strand.
ATAGCACCAGTTGCATTACATGAGGACACATTCATTTTTTTGTTGGGCACGGGGAGATTAAGTGATTTGCCCAGAATCACAGGATGTTCAGCGTCATTGCCGAGACTCGAACCCAGTTCCCCAGATTCGAGGTCGACCGCCCTAGCCGTTAGGCCAACTCCTCTCCCCTATGTGTTGTCTGCCACCCTATTTCTCAACAAGCTATCTTAGGCCTGAGGATTGCACAAGACAGACCTTGTGGGAAGAGTGTGAGAATGTAAGATCATGTCCCTAAAGGTGACCTCCATGACACAGGTAGCCATTCACAGGCCAAGGACATTGAGGGGTGTGTAGTGTTGGACACAGTGAGTCTGCCCCGACACATAATTTCCAATGTATTGTATGTCTTGCTCACTCACATACTGCATCACAGATGAGGGCCTTCTTCACATTGCATTCTGTGCTGGCATTCTGCATGTGTATGAGATGGACATGTACTGTGCCATCATCATACCTGCATACATTCCTATGAGATTATCTGTTGCAAATGTACTACGTGTCATGCTGTATGGCCTCTGCTCAACATTTCTGTATTGGTGTGCTATGTTTTTGCATGCTCCTGTACTGACACACAGTGGTACATAACACAGTGTCACTGAAACTTCCTCTTCTTGTCTCCCATGCCTGCAGCTTAAAGTCTGCCAGCGTAAGGCCTTATGGAGGGCCTTTGCACGCAAGGTGCGGGCTCTGGGTGTCCCCAACCGACGGCACACACACTGTCACAAGAGGTGGGATGACATCTGCCGACTGAGCAAAAACGTGGCAGAGATGACGCTGGGGATGCTCCCTCGGACTGTAAGGTTGGCGCGTAGGAGCATGACACCACTAATGGCCCGCATCTTGGCAGTGACACAGCCAGAGCTGGATGGACGTTTGAGGGCCCATCAGCAGCAAGTTGGGGGTGAGTATTCTGCGAAGGGTGACTTTGGGTGTGAGTGACTGCATGTATCCCAACCCTGAGCCAGTGCGGAGCTCTGTGATGTTTCTAGTGTGATGCAATGGCTTCTAAGTGGCCTCTGTGTTGAGTGCAGCTGTCATGCATTTTCGCTACATGTACTTTCTCATGTGTTCAATACAATGGCCCTTGACATTGCAAGATGAGATGTGGCCTTATGACATCTGCTGCATTATGGGTGTCATAGACATCACCGGGCAGTGAACAGCAGTGTGCATCATCTTAGTGTGCTTTCGTAGATGTGTGCAGTGCCTGACTTGGAAATTGTGAGAACGACACATCTGACACCAATGTGCAACAGTCGTTGTGCTTCAAAGCACAACATGGTGGATATCTGTAGCTCATGGCCATTGTAAAAGGACATTTTGGAGTCAGTATCTGTGTTGTTCCCTTAAAGTGACTCCATATGTGACTGAGACAACATGTTGAGATGTATATCTATCTCACCCAAAGGCATGTAGGTATGCTTACAGAGATCAGTATGTTAGGTTACAAGGAGGCACGGGCCAGCTATTTGGCTGTGTCAACGTCACATGGGTCATTAATGTCAACTATGCATGTTTCCATGCATCTTCTGAGTTTTGCATTAAGGTTGCACATGCAGACTGCACAGGGTGGTGGGCAACATGGGGGTATCATATTCTAGTCTTGTGCTTTGCTTGCATATGTTTGTGAGTATGGCACTATACTGAACCTACGTCTCTGTCTATTGCAGCATCTACTGAGGGCATGGAGGGACAGGGGATGGACACCAGTGGTGAAGCTTCTGGCATGACTACTACACATGAGCTCACTGACACTGATGTGACCAGCGCCTCGGAGGGGGACAGGAGTGCCCTGGAAGAATCACGCCCAGAAAGACTAACCTCAGCATCATCTGACTCCAGCAGTGACTCCTCGATGTTGGCGGGCACAGGGAGTTCGAAATCTGCCTCTTCTTCCACCACACATCATCCAGTGCCCACCCTCCCGGCTACTACCACTAGTGCTGGCCGTGCCCGCAGCCCTAGGAAGGGTAGAGTGTCCTTCCCCCCAGGCACCGCTGCCCCTGCACCTGTCTCCCCTGCTGCCCTCAGTGTTGAGGCAGTGGATCTTTTGCACCAGCTGTGTGTGGGTCAGACTACTCTCCTGAATGCCTTCCAGGATCATGACAAGAAGATGGCACAGGTAGTTGCCTTCATGGAGGGCATTCATTCTGACGTGGGTGGACTACACAGAACTGTCCAGTCTTTGTCCTCCACAGTGACGGCAGCCATTCAGCTGTCACAGGCTCCCAGTACAGCTCCAATCCCTTCAGCAACCACCCTGCCAGTGGCACCACCTGACAAGAGTGCCCACACACCACAGCCCTCAGGCGCCAAGTACTCCACCCGCAGCACAACACAGCAGCACTCCAAGAGGCCAAGAGCACAGACACCATCCCCAAAACAAAAAACAGACACACAGGAGTGCAAAGGCAAAAGCCCTTCACGTGACACTCAGGGGCATCAGGCCAAGAAGCAGGCCTCAAGCTCACATTCATCCAAATCACCCCATTCCAAGGACACTCCCATCTCCACACCTGCTCCCAAAGACAAACAAACAGTTGCCCTGTCTGCTGTGAAGCTGGTGCCTGCAAAGAGTCAGCACAAACAGCTCTCTAAGGCAGATTCACCCACAACCTCAACTCCCACCCACACCCCTGTGAAGCTGGGACAGGAGAGCAAAGTGGGGGGCTTACCTGGTCAACAGGGCATGGAGGGAAAAAGGCAAGGCCACCGCATGCATACCACCAGATCCAGCAAATCCCCACAGGGAGGGGCACCTGCACCTGATACACCTTTGGTGGAGAGTGAGGCTGTTGTGCCCACCCCACTTCCCACTCCTGCCAAGACAATTCTTGCCTATCGAAACCCCAAGAAGTGGAGACCCAGCCCTCCACATTCACCCTCACACACTGTGTCTCACGGCAGCATGTCTCCGCCTCCCCGTGCCACCATGCCACCCGGTCCAAGCAGCCCTCAGGCTCCCACAGCCACTGATGCCTCTACCTCAGCTGGTCCTCTCTCTCCCAGGTCCAGTCCTCCAACTGGCCCCGACAATCATCCACCTCCCAGTTCAACTGACAGCCAAGTCAGAGGCAAAGCCCCCCTCCCAAACCCATCTCTCCCACAGCGGTACCTGGACTGCCCATTTGTATCCCCGGAGCTGTGGTGATTCCCATGGCAGTGTACGGTGTTACCCATTCCCTGTGCAGTTTCTCATGCACACATGTACATACTTTGATCTATGGACTGGCCAATTGCCTTGCTGTTTGTCACTTTGGATGCCCATTCCCTGTGCAGTTTCTCATGCACACATGTATAACTTTGCACTATGGACTGGCCAATGGCCTTGCTGTTTGTCACTTTGGATGCCCATTCCCTGTGCAGTTTCTCATGCACACATGTACATACTTTGAACTATGGACTGGCCAATGGCCTTGCTGTTTGTCACTTTGGATGCCCATTCCCTGTGCAGAGGCAATGTGTAAAGTGTTTGCGCAACACACACACACAACAGCAACACACTAGGCACACTACAAAAGAAACTCCACACAAGGTTATATAAAAAAAATAGCCTTTGTATTATCCAAAACACATTAGATCATAATCACACAATATACACTGTGCCAACTGGCACCAGGTAGTAATTTACAGGGGATTATATACATGACAGGGCCAGTCGGGCCACTGTCAGAACCATCACAAAGCACAAGTAGCAAATGTAAAACACAACCAGTAACTACTGGCAAAATGCTGCACTCAGCACCAGGTCAAGCAACATAAACGCATTATGTCTGCATCACATTAGGCATAAACACATTATGCATCACTATAGGCATAAACACATTATGCATCACTATATTAGGCATCAAAGAATATCAGCAGTAGAGCAGAGCATCGTTGTTACACCTCAGGCCCCTCTCAGGCATAAATATCCCTCATATCAGGCCTCCATGTCCCCGGGAGCCCACTGGCCCCCAAATGGCAGTCCTAGCGCCTTTGCGCTCTCTCCCTGGACTGCGGGGTCATCTGCTGAAGGTTTAATCCTCCACCTTGGCTCGGGGGCCTCCGTCGAGGTTCACCCCGAGCTTCCCAATTCACAATGAGGCCTCTGTCCCCAAATTGCCAAGAAAGAAATGCTCCCAAGTGGCAGCTGCCCGCGCTCGCGGTGCAGCTGTGAAAGCAGCACTGGCACTAACTGTGCCTCCTATGCCCCACTCACCGGGACTCCTTGCAGGTGAAAAATGGGTGCAACCGCAGGCACCAACAATACTCCACGTTCAGCCCCACTCACCGGGGCTGTTCTGGGCCAGACAGGAATGCTTCCGTCGGTGCGGGGATCCGGCACCCCACACTCAGGCACCAACAGTGCCTTCTCAGCCCCAGCCAGCTGACGAGCGGTTCCTCCTCGGTAACGGCCACCTGGGGAGATTCCGGTCGAGCTCCCCTGCTCACCACCACTCTCTGGCGGCGCACGGCGGCTGCGAGCCATCCCAAGGCTCCGCCCTTGATCAGGCAGACTTGCCTGACTTCCGGCCCGTGCCTGGGCCTGTTGGCATCGGGAGCGAACTCTCCTTTTCCCTCAACTGGCTTTGGCAGACAAGCGGGGCTCTCCTCGCAGGTCGCGGGAGCCCCGGTCAAAAAGCAGGCGGTACTTGTGCCAGAGTTCCACGTCCTCTCCTCGTGGTCCTCCTCCCAGCAGTAGGCCCCACCCACAACCAGGCGTGGACCTCGCCTGACCTCCGGCAGCCTCCCCCAAGACAGCAGGACTCGCCTCACGGACGGCAGGGATTACTGGGCAAATAAAGCTTGCGGGGCTCTCCTCTTCCTCATGGGAGCCCCGCCAACAGTCAGGCGTCTTCTGCCTGACTTCCAAGTTTCACGGCAGCACTCGTTGCGAGCCCCTGTCTCGGTAATTAACAGGCCAAAAGAGAGTGCCAGTCATGCGTTCCTGGTTGGCAGCCAGCGCTGCGGGGCACAGCAGTGGCAGGGCGCTCTTCACGCTCCGGTCGGTGCCTCCAGCTCAGCCCTTACTACACGCCTGAATTTGTAATCTGTACAGGGCAGCGCTGGCACAAAGGGGTGCAGAACACAGGAGCAGTCCTCTCCTTCAGCCCCTAAAGTCACACAGGGCAAAGGCTGGGCCCAGGCAGGCCAGCTCACAGGGCCCTCCAGCAGGGAGGCAGTCCCTCGTGGCGGTTCCTCCTGGGGCCCAGCAGCAGCAAGTTCCCAAGTAACACAAGGAAGCACAATTCATGGGGTCACAGCCCCAGTATATATACATCATTTTCCTTTGTTCTGCCCTTGGCACAGGGCTGGGGGAACCAGTCTCAACTGGTTCTGGGGGGTATTGGGGCACTCTGTTTACAGGGCTCCTCTTCCCCTTTGTCAGGTGGGGGCTCGGTCATCAGAGCACCACAGGGGGGCAGACCCAGCATTTACCCAGGCAGGCACAGACCTATTCAGGGTTAGGGGACTATGCCTCCCACTACTCCGAATGCAGATCCCCTATTCAGCCTAGCGCTGACTCACCCTGCCCTCCCTGGAGCCACACACACCTCACCAGCCCCTGTCACGCCAGAGCCAGACATGCAATACACATCAGGCAGGCAGACACATAGCACACAGAAATGCCAACTTCTAAAAGTGGCATTTCTAAAATAGTGATAATAAATCTGCGCACACCATTGCGTAGCATTTATTATTACTATTCCAAACATACCAAACTTGACCACACTGCTCCTCTCATATCAGGAATTACCACTGAAACCCTTATCAGGGAATCCCCAATGCATTCCTATGGGAGTGCAGCCTCACAGCAGTGAGAAACCAAAATGGCTGTTTGTCACTACCAGGACATGTCACGCACTTAAGGTACATGTCCTACCTTTTACCTACAATGCACCCTGCCCATAGGGCTAGCTAGGGCCTACCTTAGGGGTGACTGACATGTAGTAAAAGGGGGGTCACAGACGTGGCACACACTTTAGGTGCCACGTCACAGCGGCAGTAACACACCGCACCCAGGCCCTGCAATGGCAGAGGCCTGAGACAGGTTTAAAAGGCTACTTTTGTGGGTGGCGCAATCAGCACTGCAAGCCCACCAGTAGCATTTAATTTACTGGCCCTGGGTATCTGAGATACCACTTTACAAGGGACTGACAGGTAAATTAAATATGCCAAACAGGTGTAGACCAATCTTACCATGTTTACCACAGAGCGCACACGCACTTTACACTGGACAGCAGTGCTAAAGTGCCCAGAGTCCTAAAACCACCAACACCATGTCAGAAATAAGGCTAGGAGGAAGGCAAAAAGTTCAGGGATGACCCTGCAAAAAAGGCCAAGTCCAACACCCATTCCCTGTGCAGTTTCTCATGCACACATGTACAAACTTTGAACTATGGACTGGCCAATGGCCTTGCTGTTTGTCACTTTGGATGCCCATTCCCTGTGCAGTTTCTCATGCACACATGTACATACTTTGAACTATGGACTGGCCAATGGCCTTGCCGTTTGTCACTTTGGATGCCCATTCCCTGTGCAGTTTCTCATGCACACATGTACATACTTTGATTTTGTACTGGCCAATGACCTTGCTGTTTTCTACTTTTGATGCCTATCAGTGTATTATGTAATAAAGACAGTTTCTCCTGTTGTCTGCTTTGTCAATGTCCTTGCTAAATAAAAGGTTTTATGTATGGGTATGGTTTCATGTGACACATGCTCCGTATGCCACTTTAACATTGCCAATTGCTTGTTTTACTTTTTCAGAGTTTGCCAGAGGTGACAGGCACTTTAGTTCTTCTTGACTCTGAGGCTTAAGGGTACAATGATGGTTGTTTGTGATGATCTACTGTTATCCTAATCATTCTATGGTCAGGTTTGCTAAATTGTACACGTCATGTTATGATGCAATACCACAACAGAGGTGAATTCTATCCACAGGATTACTTGCGGGCTGGCCAGGGTCCATCATATCTGTGTGATCTTTCTTGATGTGTGAACAGCAGTGTTGATGTGTGGTCATCTTGTGTAGGCCTGTCTTCCTAGTCATATGGGTACATTTGAGTATGTGAACTTCAGTGGTCATACAGTGTGAATGGGCTGTCATTGTCAGTAGTGTTGATGTGTGTGTGCCCCTGCAATGCCAACTGCACACATGTATGATCCAGGTAATGAGTGCCTGTTTGTTTCAATTGTCAGCCATGTGCTTCAGATTGTGGGCACATGTAGGAGTTTTAGGTTGGGCACTGTGCAGTGTGTTGTTGTGTCCTTGCACTCCTGGGGGACACCTACTTGTTGTCGCTGCCTGTTGTGAGTATGCAGAGTGTGTGACTGCCAAGTCTGTGTTGTGTTTTGTTGATCAGCCATGTGTCTTGTTACTGTTTGTGCTCACTGTGCAGACCTGCTCAGCCACACTGACATTATTTGTGAGTTTTCTCATGCATTGCTGTCACTTGACCCATTTTTGGCTCCAGTATGGTATGTGGTATGTGGAGTCATGCCATCCCCTATATGTGCTTCTGATGCCTACACATTGTGAGTAACTCCTCTATGTGTTTGTGTACTGTACACTCCTCACCTGTCCACTACTGAAGTACACACCACTTCAATCTCATGTCTTCCACCCCATGGCTTGCCAGTGTGTGAGCCTCCCCACCACTTCATAGTGTGACACTATACTGTGGGAGGATGATCTGTGTACAGGACCAATGTGCCACTCAGGACAGTTTCACAATTATCTTTGTGTTGTTTTCTTCTACTATTTTGCAGTCATGGTTGCTCATGTGCAGTGCATATGTTTGAGCAGCACAGTTCTCTAGTCATGTTGTTTGCATCTGGGTTTCCCTGAGTTGTGCATCTGTGGGTGATGGGTAAGCTGTATGTATGTTTGCTGAGGTACTGCTACCCTTCCTGGGTGTGATGTTATTTTTGTGCTGTGATGATTTGTGTTGTGGGAGGTCCTGGTGTGGCACTCAGATATGTGTGCTACTGGTTTGGTTGGTGTGCACACACTGCTTGGTGTGCATGCAGTGGTGTCAGTGTATGTTGCCTTGTACTTGCCTGGTGTGCATCCCCCTGATGTCCAGCTGAGTTTGCTATGTGATGGATTGGTATGTGCATCTGTTGTGTTTTTGTTGTAGATGTATGCAGTGTTTGGCCTGTGTTGGTTCTTTCTACTGACTGGTGCAATGTGTGTGTGATGTTCTATTTGCATGACATTGTGTGTGTGTGTAGTTTGTGCATTGTGATACATTCAGATGTGTGTTGCATGTGTAGTGTGCATTACTTGTGTGTCTGTCACATGCAGCAATGTGGATTCTTGTTCATGAGCTTGTTTTGAGTGCACCATGGTGGTTTGTCCTCCTATTTTTGACCTGTCACTTGTCAGGATTGTGCATGTGCATGCTTGTGTTACACTATGACACCATGTTCACTTGATGACTGGTGTGGTGTGTATGTGTGTGCTAGCTGATTTGTCACATTGATCCCAGTTAGTGTTCATGATTGGCTTTTGATGATGCAATTCTTGTTTGTGTTGGGGTATGGTGTCTGTGCATTGGTCCAGAGTGACAATGTTGTGTATTCCTGTTCTGTCTAGGGTCACATTGCCTTTCCACTGTTTGGCTGCACATATCTGGGCTTGTTGTACTTCTGTGGATGTTGTTTGTGAGATTTGTGTTTGGCTATTGTTTTTGTGTCAGCATTGGTTCAGGCATCCCTGAGTGTGAGTCTTTTATTTGTGGATGCACCACAGGGTGTGTGATTGGTTGTCAGTGACCTCACATGATATCATTTGCACCATTCTGTGTGTTTCTCACAGGTGTTGAGTGTTGCAGGTGTGAGATGGGTAGACGAGGAGCATGTGTGAAGGTCCTACTTGTGTTTGACAGTCAGAGAGTGTGACAATGAGCCATGTGTATTGTGCTGATGGCATACACATGTCAAGTAAGTTGACACAGATGTGTGGCTGGTCACTGTATGACTTCAGACACTTCCTATCATTCCTGTGCCTATGCATTGCCTTGATGTATCCCTGAGTTGTTGCACAGAGGTCACTTTGGTTTAATTTCACTCACTGTGCCACCCATGTCTGATTTGATGGCCTAATGGTGGTGTGATATGTTCCTTCTCTTGCATGTGATGTTCACATGCTATGTGGCTTGCTCCATGGTTTTCCAGCACTGTCCACTTCACTTTTGGCTGACCCATTTATTGTCCTCCATTGCTGCTGACCGATGGTATGAGTATGTGGCTGGGTGTCAGTGTGGGGTGTTTTTTGAGTGACTTGACAGGCAGTGTGAACAGTTCAGTGGATGTTCATATGCAGTGTGAGTCTTCATTTTGTAATTATACTCAGTTTGATTTACATGAGTGGAAGGTAGGTGTGAGGAGGAGGGTTGTCCAGCCCCAGAGCTTCTGCGCAGGGTGTTCCTCTTCACCCCCACCTTCCCAGTCAATCTCCCTTGTCCTTTGATGTGTGAGGTGTGAGGTCTGGCTACACCTGGCTGATTAATTGTGCAGGGGGGCACAGGAGGGGCACACAGCATGTGCCCAAATGGGTGTGTGATGCGTACTGTGGGAAGGGTGAAGGTGGAGCCCTGTGAATATGGCCTGACTGACCATGCCTGGCGCCGGCCCTGCCTACTACATTGTGCGCAGGTTTTTACGCGTCTTCACCGCTGCGGTGACTTTCCCGGGACATTGCAGTGATTTCGCGGTTGATGGGTGACCCGGATGCGGAGGTGTTGGTTTCTAACAGGTAGGACATGTGTGGGTACACTGGGGGATATGTTCCTGTCCCCACCAGAGTGTCTGATGTGGACAGGAACCGTATGTCAGCACAGGAGTTGTGTGTTGTGGTTGTATGCGGAGTTGTGTATTTGCGTACCTGCAGCGTTGTCGGCGACGGTGTATTATTTGCTGGTGGTGGATGAGGTATAGCAGCAGAAAGGCTTGAAGGGCTGGATCCATAGCGGTCATGACCGCGTGGAGGGGACCGGGAGTCGAGTTTCGCTCTCCGCTGTAGTGCTTCCGCCGTCTCCGGGTGGGTGGATTCTCCGCTGCGGTGTGATGGGCTGTTTGCGGCATCGTAATTTGTACGGCGGACGGGACGTCATTCCGCATGGCGGTGTGTCTCTATTGGCTCCTTCCGCCGCAGTAGGGGGCGGAAATTTCTGGCGGTTCACGTAACTCATCAGCGGACAGAAAATGGGCTATGTTTGCCCATCGTAATATGGCGGACGCGAGGACCGCTGCTGGAGTGCGGAAAAATACATTTTCCCCCACCGCCAGCACCGCGGATGTGCCTCCGCCCGCCATCGTCATCAGCCCCTATGTTTGTATTTGTTGTTGAGGCACCCACTACAAAGGCCAAATTCAAAATGTTGATGTGTCTTTGAAAACTGTAGAAGAAAACAAAGAAAAGTGGCTAGAATTTGCAGTGTATTTATTTGTGGAAAAACGTTTTGATTTGTCAACACGCCAGATTATATGCAAGTATTGCTATGACAAAGTAGAGGACAACAAAATACCTGCCAGAGCAATACACACTAAATCAGAGGTGGTTGAAATTCCAGAGGAGCTTTGACTTTTAAATGATTATGAAACAATACTTACACAATCTGTACACCCTTTTCAAGCAATAGTTTGTATGGAACCAAAGACTGGGAAACTACCACCTACTGAGTTTCAGAACGGCCTTAAAGGTAGAGTTTTGTATTTAACTTTTGATTTTAAACTCAATATTTAATCTGTGGATGCAGAGAGAGATTTGAAAGAAACACTTGTTATTCTAGTAAATGGTGTTCCCACAAAAAAAGAAATCTGGCAGGAACTATTGGACGTTAATAAGGTGAAGAAAGATAATTTCTATCTCAAAGGGAATAATGTGTACTATAAATATGCAGATGCTGTTTCACATAGAGGTTCCATGGAGGAAGAAATGTTGCCTGCAAGTGGACAGTTTGAAAAAGAGGATAGAAGTAGATTTGAAGAAATATATGAGCACTACAGTGTCAACCCACTGCATTCAAAAGAGGTTATGGGAGCTGCTATTGAACTGTATTAAATTAAACAAGTGAAAGGAGCTCTAATGAGTGTGTGGGAGAGAAGTTTAGAAGCTCAATGTTTTCCTCAACTATGTTCAACTGGAGTAGGTGCACGGTATGATGACCGTCCTGTACGAGTACCATGTATAGGTCAACAAGATTATATTCAAAGGATCCTAGATGTTGACAAAGTATCCTATATGTATTCCATCTCTTATTTGAAAGTGATTTGTCTGGACTGTCATATGCTGTTAACCATATTCTTAAGACAGCAGTTAGTTTACAAAATATGTCTACAAAATACTTTGCTGACAAAATTCATGGAAAAGATGAGAAGCTGGAGTACAATTCGATTAATTTGATGGCATGCCAGCGTGGGACCAATGAGCATTGGTATTGTCATCATTGTCGTCATGGTGAGCTGAAGTGTATGTTGCGAAATTTAGATGCACCAATTTGGTGCCCTATTTACAAAGGTAAACTTACACTTTTGTTTAAGTTTACTACTTTTCAGTATTCACAAGGGTAAACTTAGACCTAAAGTCTAACTTTCCTACTTTTCAATTTCCTACTTTTCAATATTCACTAAGGTAAACTTAGACCAAACTGCATTTCCCATCATCCCCTGGGACGCCACATGCGCATTTAAGTGCGACACCGAACCTCAGCAATTGTAGCCGCCTGATACAGCCTGACACAGTCTGCTGAGAGGGGGAGAAGTCGTGCCCGTCTGGACCGACGCACTGCTGGGGAAAACCTACATTTCCGATCATCTCCCGGGATGCCACACATGCATTTAAGCGTGACGTCGACCCGCGGCAATTGTAGCCGTCCGATACAGCCTGACACAGCCTGCTGAGAGGGGGAGAAGCCGTGCCCTGCTGGACTGATGCATCACGGGGCAAAAACTACATTTCCCATCATCCCCTGGGATGCCACACGCACATTTTAGCATGATGCCAACCTGTGGCAAATGTAGCCGCCTGATACAGCCTGACACAGCCTGCTGAAAGGGAGAGAAGCCATGCCCTGCTTGACCAACGCATCGCTGGGGAAGAACTGCATTTCCCATCATCCCCGGGGATGCCACACTTGTATTTGAGCACAATGCCGACCCGCGGCAATTGTAGCCGCCTGATACAGCCTGACACAGCCTGCTGAGAGGGGGAGAAGCCGTGCCCTGCTGGACCGATGCACAGCTGGAGCAAAACGACATTTTCCATCATCCCCTGGGACGCCACACATGCATTTAAGCGCAACACGACCCCCGGCGTGGGAAACGGGGGTGGGCCGGCCCGTCCATGCCTGTCAGCACCCAGAGGAGGCAGGGCCGGGCCACCCATCTAACCTTTCAGCCTTTGAATACAGGAATCCTCCATGCAAAGAATGGGTAAACGCAAGGCCAAAGCAGCAGATCAAGGGGGAGAAATATTAACAGCTTGGACTCATTCTTGATGAGGGCAGCAGACGTTCTACCTAAGGAGATTGAACTCACCGAACGCCGCCTTTTACTAGAAGAGGTAAGACCTGCTCTGGATCCTAATGGAATGCCTAAGGCAGTAGATCTCACAAGCCCCGCTATTGCGACTACGGGAGGCGTCTACCTACAAGAACACGTAGCGTCCAATCAAATCTATGCGGAGCGGATAGTAGCCCCTTAGCAGAACCCCCAGTTAAGAGAAAGAGGGGAGGAGCAAAGAGCACCAGGGGTACTAAGACTGCCAAATCCAACAAAACTATGGGATTGGAACCCGCAGCCAGACCTCGTCCATTGACTTGAAGTGACAAAATGTGCCAAAGAATGGAGCAGGTTATTTCACTGCTCTTGCAACTGGTACTCTGCAGATTAACCAAAATAGAGGAGAACCTAGCTATCCTTTCCAACAGAGGGGGTGGCGCTATGTGGGGATGTCTTGTGGTTTGTTGCCTGCCTTGTTATGTTGGCCTAGGACTAGCTGCCATGCTGCTTTTCTTTGCGCACGTTACACTGAGCCAGGGCTCCCTCGCCCTTTGCTCTTGCCAAGTTCTTTTGCGCTGTCTGCACTTTCTGTCTTTCACCTTTTCTCTTGTTCGATTTGGGCTCAGACTGCACAACATGTACAAGGTCGCATAACAATGTATTTCGGTTCTTCCTGATATGGCCAGTCTCGCGCACCCAGACATAACATTAGGCGCAAATGACATGAAACTTTGTGTGCCTTTAATACTGGGGTTTTTACTGGCGCTTAACACACTTGGAGGAATCCTTTCCAGGGAGAAGAGCTGTGATTGTCTGCTGATGTAGTTCTGCATCTAGAGACCGAGGTATGAGGGTTCGCTAGTCAAAGCCCAGAGGTCTTCTATTTTTATAATAAACTATCTTACTGCAAGGGAGGGTGGTAATGTTATTTATACATTTATCCACTGAGTTATGAGATGCTTTCCCCGTTTGTATTCTATGGAATTGTAACCATGCTGCTTATATTATTCATATGCATTATGCTATTAGTACTGACACGTGTACTGTACATTAGAGCACGTAAGTTGGAATAAACATTTTAACCTATCCAGTGTCTCTTCCTACGCACCTTGTGGACAAGTACGAGTGAGTGACGAAAGAGTGTTCTTGCTTCTGCGAGTCCTGAGATATAGATACCGTGTTCTGGGTTGTCCAATCATTGGTACTTGGGTGCTAATGGGATGCTAAGCTAGTTGGGTTGGGGTTTTTGGGTGCTACGGTATATGGTAGGCAAACCACTGTATTCCGGGGTCCCATTATCCTGTGCATAGCTCTGTGTATGTGCAGAAACCTTATGACATGGCGCGGCCAACGTGGGGCAGCTTATCTGCGAGATGCTTGAGTAGTACTTGTGCTTGTCCACAAAACCCTCACGTACGCTTCCGGAGGCGTAAGTGACGGTGATACCTCCTATATTGAACGTTTTATAGGTTCTTTCAAGCTTGAAGTTATTAAAAAGGTTACATAAAAAACCCATTTTGTGCTCCCTGTTAGGTTGTCGAATACAATTGTTTAGTTATGGCTGGTGTGGCGATAGCTGCACATAGCCGAGGACCACTCCGAGGACACCTAGGTGTATACGGAGTGCCCGATGCTGGGGTCGAGTTGGTCTTTGTGGTTCAAGCCGATCCGGCTTATCACTTTGAGGTGTTTTACACTTAGATCACTGTTGAGGCGGTGGATGCAGGTGATAATCTGTTTCATGAATATAAACTCACCGCTATTCCTGCTGCCTATCGACCCTATACTAATCTTGAAGTGCCTCTCACGGCTTGGCAGCACCGTGTTTGGTTTAATGGCGCCCTCCCACAACCAAATACCGCAGTTCGTTTAGGCCCCTTATCCATTGAGGGGGCCACTTGGCCTGTATTGGCCGGGTATACCCCGCATCCAAATTATCTGGCATTACCGATTGCGGATCTGCGCACTATGCATACCGAACTGGTGCGAGTGCATCGAGCCTTAGTGACATACGTTACAGGTAGCCTCCATGGAGCTGCTCCTGTAGTCGCTGGCCAACCAGCTGTTGCAGCTGGAGTGACCATAAGTCCTGTCATGGTAAATTCTGTGATGGGCAAACGTCCACAAAATAAGGACGATTATCCTTACTGGCTTGCAGAAAAGTTCGATCAGATAGAAGCGGTGTTTCCACATACATCCCCGGTGGATAAACACCGCATCCTTACGATAAGTTTGCCAAAAGACTTAATCCCCGATTTGACATCATGTGAAAACTGGGGTAAGGTGTTCGCAGCAGTTTATTCAAAATGTTTTGGTACTCCTTCCATGACGGTTCTACCCTCTGTAATTAAAAAAGTACTGGACGAACATGGCCCTGAAGCGGCTGTGGAATTAGGGATGAGACTAGTGGGAGTGTTTGATGTAGTAGCTGAACTGATCCTTGGAAATGTCAAGGGCGATGCAATGAACTTTCAAGTAGCGAATGCTTTGGCTTTGGTCCCAGAGTTGGACAGGCCTCGCGAATTACCGAAAATTATAGCTCGGGCTTATAAAACAATTGGAAGAAATAGCCTAGGCAACAAGCCTTTTGTAAAAATGCAAACTCAATCGCAACCACAAATTACACAAACAAAAAGTACATCTGAGAAAGATGATAGACCAGTCTTCACTAAAAAGAGTTGGAGACAGAAAAAACAGGGTAAGCAACAAAAGAAGCCGGGGTCGAGAGGCGCTTCCCCAGTTTCGGTTTCTTCTGAACGTACTTATGATTTACGTGATAGGTCGAGAATTAAATCACCAGAAAGGTTTCAGAGCTCTGATACGCGTTCTCCTCGTTCTTCACAGGCCCAGACGTCGTCACAGGCTGGTGGAGGAGGACGGCAAGATAGAGGAAGGGGGCGAGAGGCTCCCCAGGAGCGAGACCAACCTCGACAACAAGTCAGAGGGAAAGCAGAAGACTTTCACCTTCCTCGACCGCAATTTCAGAAGAAAAAAGTTGCCGCTGTAACAGCGAAATATGCCACAGACCGTGAGAACGAGACTCCAGAATTGGACGTGGGCAGTGACCCTCCTAGACAGCGCCGCGGAAGTTACCATAGTGCGGGAGGCGCTACGTCCTCATATGGAGGCGACAGCAACTGAAACATTCGTTACTGTAGAGACAGCTGACACGAGAGTGGCAACCCCTGACAGACTTTACAACATAGTCATCCAAATTGAAGGTGACATACCGCGTGAAATAAAAGGGATTTTTTGGGAAAATCTAACCTCTTCATATGACATTTTGTTAGCAGAGGTGGATTGGCCACCCCCATTCGTTTTCGCTGCACATAAAGGAGAGGAGGTAATCCTTCCAAGCTTTTCACGGCATGTCCCAAAAGACAAAGCTGAAGCACTTGCAGCTGAGTGGGCTGTGTACCTGGCTCCAGCGTTATACCGCAACCATGTGGGATGGGATGTAGAATCACCTCCCCATGCAATACCTTTGCGGTCACTACCGCAGCCACAACCCCAATATCCCATCAAACGGCAGGCAAAAGGCCCCGTCTCCGAAATTCTGACACAGTTGGAATATCAGGGAGTAATCGAACCATGCGTATCACCTATGAACAATCCCCTATTCGTGGTTTCTAAACCCGATGGATCGTACCGCTTAGTTTTGGATTACCGGCATTTAAATTCTCATTGTCGGAACTTTGCGGTGCAGAATACACACAGTTCTGCGCTTGTAGACAGTCTTGTTCGTAAAAAATACAAAACGACACTTGACCCTTCAAACGGTTTCTACACGCACAACCTAGCCCCGGAGAGTGGTCAATGGACCGCATTCACATCCGGTGGTAAATTATTCCAGTTCCGGCGTTTACCCATGGGCTACAAAATAGTCCGGGTATATTCGCCTCCCGTGTTGTTTCTTTGTTACATGACATTGATCAAGACGCATGTTCGTACGTAGATGACATCTATCTGACAGACGACGAATTATTTCCGCATCTGTCTCGAGTGGACCGCATTATTCTTGAATTTGCGGAGCAGGGTTACAAATTTAACTTTGCTAAGTCACACATTGCTGAATTTACCGTTCTGTTTTTGGGCTATGAGCTCAATAACGAGGGTAAAGGCTTAGCCCCCATTTCTTGGAAAAATGTGCACATTTGTGCCCCCAAATACTCTGAAGAAACTTCAGTCTTTGCTGGGTTTCCTGAATTTCGGGCGTACTTACATTCCCGAATATGCCCAGCGTATCAAGCCTTTGTATGCTTTGATACAACCTACTTATTCAAGGTCTTGCTGGCTGCCTGAGCATACCTTGATTCTGCAGTCTTTGCAGACAGACCTATTGGAGTCTAAATATCTTTTGACTCGTGATAACCACACAAACCTGGTGATTAGAATAATTCCGGGGCGGTGGGATTCACGTACTTAACCTTTAATGAAGGTGATACAGTACCCATCGCATACAAGTCGCATCTGTACACTTCCGCTGAATTGCGCTTTACATCTGTTGAAAAAGTTCTAACTGCAGTGCAAATGGCGATTCTAAAAGAACGCGCACTGGCACAGGGAAAGCGAATTCTGGTGGTAACACCCTGTCCTGCCCTAGAGGCAGTAACAAAGGCAAGTGTACCGAACTCAAAAGCAATGCATCCCCGTTGGATACAATGGGCTACATCCTTGACGTCTTCGGACGTCACTTTTATTTTCGATTCTTCTCTCCAGACTCAGGAGTTCTTGCAGTATGAATTCGTTCATCCTCCTCCTTTGTTTTTACTGCCGCTTGAGGATTACAAATGTGTGATCTACACCGATGGTTCGGCGCAACCGGCCACTGGGTCCAAGCACGCTTATTCAGCTGCATGTGCTATTGTTGCGGGTTCCTTTGTAAATGGAACGTTCAAATCCTCTGTAGTGCACACTCGCACACTTGGAGATAGTACCGCACAATTGGCCGAGCTGCATGCATTGCTACTTGCGCTTGAGTTCGCTTCTCAGGATGAGACCACTCTTATAGTATGTGATTCCTTCTACTGTGTACAATCTTACAATGACAATCTGTTTTTCTGGTCGAAAAATGACTACAAGGACGCAAAGGGAGCACAATTAAGCATAAAATGCTTTGGGTTCGAGTGGCAGAATTGCAACAACGTCTGCCCCTCACACAGGTGGTTCACACCTTAGGCCATCAGCGGGTGGGCGCACACGCTATTGGTAACGATCTGGCAGATGAGGCTGCCCGTTCAGCAGTAGTCACGTGTTCAGTAGCAGCGGTTACCAGGTCCATGTCTAAAATTGACTCTGTTATTCTAGCAGCTATTGCTGCAACCAAGGAAGGTGATAATTACCCTACAGGGTTCCCTTCCAAGTATTCTTACAAATTAAGTCCCGATCAGGTTCCTTATGTAACAATACCTGACGTTGGAGATCGGCTGATCCCCAACGCGGACCGCAGGAGTGCCTTGATATCAGCTGCACACAAAGGCATGGCTTCTGCTCATGCAGGTGTGTCAGCTACAGTTTCCATCTTGCAGCAGCATTATTGGTGGCGTGGATTGTATAAAGACACCCGTGCTTTTGTGCTTTCCTGCGACGTTTGTCAACAGATTAAGCCTTCCACGGTAACACGCCCTCCACAGACCCCGCTCTGCATTGCTAACAGACCCTTTGGGTGTGTTTACTTGGATCACTGCGGTCCATTCTCATCAGACACTGCCTATAAATACATCTTAGTAGCAGTGGACTCGTGCACACAGTTCCTCTGGGTCTGGCCACAACGTAGTGCTGACGCTCGAAATGTAATCAGGGATTTGCGTGTCTTTGTGGGAATTTTCGCATGCGGCACCTTCCATTCGGACCAAGGTCCAGCGTTTGCCTCTAGGGCTTACAAGGATGCAATGGCTTCGCTTGGGGTGCGGGTGAAATTTTCGTCTCCGTATAGGCCTGAGGGCAACTCTATCGTTGAACGAATGAACCGTGACTTAAAGCAATCCTTAACAGCTAGAGTTATAGGTACTGGCAGGAACTGGCTGGCCCACTTGTATACCGTTCAACGTGCACTTAATAATCTCCCTAGAAGACCTCTGGGTGGGCGGACCCCATACGAAATGCTCTTTGGCATAAGAATGTTTGTGCCTGACCTTGAGGGTCCAGACATCGCGGCGCAATCCGCCAAGTTTGATGTAGATAATCATTCTGCTATGTTACAGGACTTACAAGAAGCCCGAGACAAACTTGCAACTACACATTTGCCTTCAGCCACAGATCCTGCGTTGCAGATTCCGGTAGCCTGGCTGGCTTCCAAAGGTTGGAGAACTGGTTCGAGAGAAGGTTGAAAACAAAAAGAATTCGGCCCCTCTTTTCGTGCACCGGTTCCAGTTCTGGGCTTGAAGGGAACACGTACAGTCATTTTACCACCGCTTCCTGGTCGCAAGGAGAACAGATACATCTCAGTGGAAAATGTCAAGCTACAGCGCCTGGCCGATCCTGAATAGTGTCACACCAGCGGTCTCTTGTCCTGCCATTTATCGGACATATGTTCGTGGCCCATCTACACGAACGGTCGCTGATGCTGTAATTGAGATGGTCGATTTGCCTGAATCCTCTACTTTGCCTGAAACTATAATTGATCCCCAACTCTCCACCAACATCGACGAGGACGAGTATACCTATCCTACATCTGAATCGGTGGCGCATCAACCAACAACGCCACTTGGCCCGACTCGTTATTCCTTTGATTCGGATTCCACCTCTTCAAAAGTCCCATCCAAGTTCAGTATTTTTGTATCCTGGTTTAGAGACAATTTTTTGATTCCACCCTGGACATACATCTGGTTGGTACTTTTCTTGATTTTTTATTCATGTCCATTGGCTTTGTCACAGTGTTTTTCTACTAATCAATGGTCACTATTTACCTGAACGCTCTGCTGTAGACTATGTTTCTGGAACTTTGGCTCCTCACTCCTCGTCTCACATCATGAAGCGTGACCACACATTTGTGAACATTTCAGCTTTTCCAGTTGCTGATGGCATCGTATGGGATGCAGTGAACTATCAAATCCATGGTCCGACAGAAATTATTAATACCCTGTCTTCTCGCATTTATACTTTAGAGAATATTGTGTCCTCTGTTGTTGATATTGTACAAGATGATGTTTCTGTGTTATATCATGGTCAGAATCAATTGCGCTCAGTTATGCAGTTTGCATGGACTTTACAAACGCTTAAGTTAGGTAAAGTTCCTTGGCATTTTTTGAACACCTCTGCCTTGTTTCTACCTTTTAATTTAACTGACAAACAGCAATTCATGTCCATGAAAGATGCAACTTACACTTTATTACATATCGAAAAGATGGATCCTTTGCCGTTCTCTGTTGCAGAACTCGATTCTGCTGTGTGGCTAGTTCATGGGGTTATCGCTTTACCTTTTTCCTTATTTGAATTTGACTCGTGCATGAAACATTACCCTGTGGGCCGTTACCAGCCCTTGGGCAGTGCTTTCCTGCATGAACTCTGGTCCTTGCCTTTCATGTATAAATGCCTTCGGGACGGCAAGGAAGTTTTTCTCACGGGGGAGTCCTGCGACTCGACTATGGGTCATTCGCTTATTTGTAAACACATTAAATTGCATGGCTCATGTAGCGTTTCCGCTCCTAATCTTGCTTGTGTGCTGAAAGGTATTCCTGCTCCTGTTATTTCTCCTACTTTCACTCTCCTTTCCAATGGTAGTTATTTACTTTTAAATAACGAAAACTGTTGTGGCCTGCAGGCTGGCATTCCTTACATTGTAACAGTTTCGCACAGGGTTGTCTGCTGCAAAAATGTGCTTTTTCCTCCCCCTCATGGCAAGGTTGATATCTCTATTTGGCCTTCCATCCCTACCATGGAGGCAGATTTCAATAGACTGAGCAGAATAAAGGCACTATTATTGAACGAGGAAGTTATGCTCACGTCCGCCCGGGAGACATTCATTCTCCAGGTGGCGAGTACCCACAGTGAAATACAGGCCCTTTTGAACACTAATCTCCCCCAACATTTTGGGGAGTTAATACATCGTGTTTTTAACGCATCTAACACAGAGGGTCTGGTACACTTTTTTAAAGTCGTGGGGTCTGGTTTAGTGTCCTCCTTCCAAACTATTTTTGGTGTCATCCCGGCGTTTATTCATTCTATTTTTTCCAGCGTCTTTGGCGGTTTCCCGTTGATCATCGCTTTGGCGGCTGGTGTCCTATTATTAATTTGTTTTCTGCGCAATGGCTGCTCCCCGATGGGACCTGCTCGATCCAGAACGCCTCCAGCTGCTCCGTGAGCGCCTTTTGGCTGGTTTTGGTGTCTTGCCATTGGCGACACTGAGTGTGTCATATACTCTTTCTTTTCGCTTTGCGTATTTCACTTGCGTGCAACCTGTAATGACATGTGTCCGCTGTCCTTTCACCTGGACTTTGGATTATTGCCTCTCCAATTCGTCATTGTCTGTTCCGGATTTTGTTCAGTTGATGGGTCCCTTAGAGGCCCATGAGCAGGACTGTTCCGTTGCCGGCTGTATGGCGCGTGCGGCTGCACTGGGGATTTTGGCGCAATGGGATATCTGGGCGGCTGCCCAGGATCTCCTACACCGAAGCTGTTTCAATTATCACGCAAGCTGTCCCGCATTGCTTTTGGATGCTCCCTTTGCTGAGGAGCATTCCTGCTCTTTTGATCTCATGGATTGGATGGCATCTATGTTTTTTGACGATTCCAATGATGTCCTCTTGGAGGGTATGGCTTTTTTCTGCACTTACACTTTCATGGATTGACTTGTCCTTCGCCGTTTGGGCGCTCCCTGTGCTCAACTGGATGTGTTTTTCTCTCTTGGACCTCTGTCTTGGCCGCCGGACTGACCAGGGGAGGGTGTCTTGTGGTTTGTTGCCTGCCTTGTTATGTTGGCCTAGGACTAGCTGCCATGCTGCTTTTCTTTGCGCACGTTACACTGAGCCAGGGCTTCCTCGCCCTTTGCTCTTGCCAAGTTCTTTTGCGCTGTCTGCACTTTCTGTCTTTCACCTTTTCTCTTGTTCGATTTGGGCTCAGACTGCACAACATGTACAAGGTCGCATAACAATGTATTTCGGTTCTTCCTGATATGGCCAGTCTCGCGCACCCAGACATAACATTAGGCGCAAATGACATGAAACTTTGTGTGCCTTTAATACTGGAGTTTTTACTGGCGCTTAACACACTTGGAGGAATCCTTTCCAGGGAGAAGAGCTGTGATTGTCTGCTGATGTAGTTCTGCATCTAGAGACCGAGGTATGAGGGTTCGCTAGTCAAAGCCCAGAGGTCTTCTATTTTTATAATAAACTATCTTACTGCAAGGGGAGGGTGGTAATGTTATTTATACATTTATCCACTGAGTTATGAGATGCTTTCCCCGTTTGTATTCTATGGAATTGTAACCATGCTGCTTATATTATTCATATGCATTATGCTATTAGTACTGACACGTGTACTGTACATTAGAGCACGTAAGTTGGAATAAACATTTTAACCTATCCAGTGTCTCTTCCTACGCACCTTGTGGACAAGTACGAGTGAGTGACGAAAGAGTGTTCTTGCTTCTGCGAGTCCTGAGATATAGATACCGTGTTCTGGGTTGTCCAATCATTGGTACTTGGGTGCTAATGGGATGCTAAGCTAGTTGGGTTGGGGTTTTTGGGTGCTACGGTATATGGTAGGCAAACCACTGTATTCCGGGGTCCCATTATCCTGTGCATAGCTCTGTGTATGTGCAGAAACCTTATGACAGGGAGGCACCTAGAGAAAGGGAACATTCAAGGCCAGCCACCAACCGTGGCCCAGGGACTGTCGGAAACTTCAACCCACCTACAATGGGGGTCAATTACAGCAAGGGGGATTGAGGGGCGGGGCGGTCACTCAAACTTACACACACACTCTATTATTAATCAGAGGATTCCCCCCAAAGCCCACTCAGCAACCCCATCCCACACAGAGGCAGGATATCATTGCAGGAGAGGGAATCCAAACCCGGGGTGCAGGGAATAACACAATCCCCAATGAGATTGATGAGACTGGTGGGGGTAAACTGAGCGAGAGGCCAAGCTGGAAAACCACAAACACACAGAGGGAACAGAGGCCCAAAATGTCACAGAGGTTAGATCTCCCTCCAGTGGCCTGTCCATATATCATAATCCTTGCAAATACCCCCAAGCTGAAAAGCACCCAGACAGAGTCCAAAGAACAAATAATGGCCAAGGTACTACACTGGCTGACATAAATTAACCTGGGGGGGAGGGCAAGAGTTTCACAGCCATATCATTATGGCAAGGAGAGTGAAATGGGTTGGTCATGTGCCCAAAACCATAAGGGAGACTGTATAGCTGTTAACTTCAACAGCCACGGACTGGTAGGGGATTTATTGAGCACACTCCCAAATTCATCTACACTAGATAGCCAGAACTTTGCGCTTCCTTTAGGGTTTTTCTACAAACCCTTAAGGCTCAAAACCATCCAGCAAGGTAGGGATGGAACTGTTGTGAGAGTGACTATAGGTACAAGAAATAGAAACGCCCCACTGGAAGGCCTTGATTAATGTGATTGACTGTATAAAGACCCTATGTCCTCATCTGAGAGCAAGAGCACAGCCCTTAAATTATGGAAGGAGGTAGAACCATTGGGGAAGGGTACAGAAACAATAAAAATTACCTGGAACATAGCTGGTTTTAGGCAGAAATTAGATAATCCAAATTACTAACTGTAATAAACCCATGATGAGTCTATATCGGATGGCCGCTAGTATAACAACAGATGTATTTTCCTATCTAAACCTTCTGACAAATCTACAACACCGATTCATACTAGTGAGGTTCCAATTTAATTATATCCATCTGATTTTAGGTTACCCCACTGACACCTACACTGTAGAAGCCCTCCCCACTTGCCCATGCAATGGTCAATCCCACCAAACAGACCTGCACCTAATATTTTTTTGTAAGTTTTATTTTGAGGAAAGGAAAAGATATATTCTTCCGAACATACGTGGGCATAAATTCAGACACTGTCGCCCAGCCTTGTATTTTTTTTACAAATGTTGACTGACCATTTTATATGTTACTGTTTAGCCTCATTTTTATGGTCCACTTTAAAAAGCAAGAGACTCCAATCATAAGGCTGGAAAGTAGGAAAGCTAAAGAGATAAAGGGGATAAATCCCATTAACTTAATATACAACTGCTTTTGCAACTATATATTACCCGTTTTCTCGCCCTAATTTTAAGAGCAAGTTTTATGAAAGCAATATTGTAATGTATTTAAAATTTAACGTCGTGTTTTTTTTACATACTGTGCCTTTTAATATACTGTATTTAAACTGTATTTACAACACTTTTTATACTATTTAAAAATAGCGAAATAAAGAACTATTGACTGACTGACTGGCATCAAAGTAGCGTCCGATTTATAAATTAAATAGTCACTTACAAATGTATGAGGAAGTATGTGGCCCATACGTTCGAAGGGCTGGTAACTAATCTTGTAGACCCAGTTCATACTTCATATTGTTCATTACATCCAAGATACGAATGCATTACCTAAATCCCATATTGCTAACTCGGGAATGGCAGGGCTTCGCTGAACTAGAACTTTGTTTTTTCTTACTGCGTTATGATGTGAGTTAAACGTTTCAACATGCACCATGTAATGAAACATATGTTTATTATTGAATCTTTCTGTGTGATCATATTCATGTCTTATAGGTCTTCTTTCTGCAATGACGATTAATACTGATAATCTAATAAAACAGAATGAAGCTAAAACATTTGTTTGTACTGCTGATATTTTTTGCATGCATTTTGGCCTTTAACACCATTATTGATAGATAAAGAATTAAACAAATAGTAAAGCTAAGACATAAACGACATATTTCAGATGTTATTCAAAGTAAAATGAATGATTTCGGTTTACAATTCTGATACAAGCTGGCATGCCTTGATAGACATAGATTGACATCTGACGGTGATTACAAAAACAAAAGATACCGTTTCAGACGTCATTGTTCTAGAGTTAAGCTTCAAACGTTTCTCAGATGGGGTGCTACAATAACACTGCAGGATAACATCAAGGTGGAAATACATTGTCTAGCTTTCTTGTACGAAACTTCGAATCCCAATAACTTGAGAAGCAGAACAATGAGGCAGAGTTACATGCTTAACAGGCATAGCAATTGATTGTTTTTGTGATGAGCAAAGTTGCATTACCCCTGTTGAAGCACAAACTAGGAACTAAAGAAACACAGATGGCATTCCAGAAAGTGCCCCTGAGGTGCAGAGGGCACCTGTACCCGTCTTCTGCAGAGGGATTCACAGTTGCTTGTGCGGCCCACTCTCTAAAACAGATAGCACAGGACAAATATAGCATCAGTGCTATCTTAAGAGGGTCTTCCTTCATTTGCATGGGGGTGTAGTCCCACTCAAACAAGGCAAACATTTTGCGTCTATCCCTGTGCCATATTATGGGCGTGGGCACAGAGGCAAATAATCTGGTAGGGTACATACTCACTATGCACCTGTCAGTGTGCCCCAGAGGGCAGCCCTCTGAAAGCAGAAAAAGGGTCATATGGACCCCCCAGATTCTTCCCATATGGGTGGCTGCAGTAGTTACTACACCCACCTGCTGGGGTATCTCTGTCCTCTTTTTAAAGTGCAGGTGGGTGTTGCCTGCTCAGTGCTTGAAGCAGCTGCTCCATCTCTCACTAATGCACTGGCCCGAGGACAGGTGCAAGTTCGTGGCTGCCCTGGAGAGTGCATTGATGTTAGTAAAGTGCACAGCTCAGGTCTGCACCAGGTGGACCTTGATAAAGGTGGAGCCCATAATGTGGTAGTGTGCCCGTACCAGAATGCAGCCACTGAAGTACCAGTTAGAAGTCTAGTTGAATCACACACACACCATTGTTTTGGCTTCTTGTTAATTGTAGTGTTTGTATTATGTGTAACTCAATGCACACTGAATGTTATGAAAAAAACCTGCATGGTAAATGTGGCAAATAAAATGCTTTCCAAGTGTCTCTCAACTAAGCTCGCCCTGATTGATTTCCATCCTCAGTCTACCTCAATACATAAACAAAGTATGAACCATTGCACTAATGAACATTCAGTTCTTAGCTCAAATGAACTAGTGCCTTGGAGTGCCCTCACAGATGAGATAAGTGACTTTGCATACGTATTTGCTAGCTACTTAGACTGAAATGGGATAGGAACAAGAACATACAAAGAAAGACAGACATTCAACACAGAGTCAGTATGGTCTCCTGATGTTGAGAATGCATCCCATCAGAAATTCCAACCTCTCCTTGGTTCCTATATCTGGAATTCTGAATAGTAGCAACCAGAAAGGTGGGTGAAGTACAATCAAGGTATTTCTCCCTAATGTTCACAGCTTAGCCACAGATAGTACTTCTAACCAAGGGAGTTCCACCTCTGGAGCAAAGAACCTGTCCCGAGCTATTCATTTAATGCCCTCCTTGATGTCCTCTTCCTGTACCACTGCAGCATTGCATTCTTGTCAAACCTTTCTTCTGTGGCCCAGTCTCCTATGCAGTCCTTAGCTTCATATGTGTCATAGCAAGCATTCAATACATATTTGGCAAAACGGCTCGCTGCATGGATCAAGCCTAGCACTCCAGGTCTTGTGGTCACTTCCTTCCATGGTCTGGCTGTGGCTTTCTTTGTGAGCTCTGTCTCAGCCTATCTGATTCCCTTTCATACACCCAGCACCAACTGACAAGCACGTGAGATACTTAGTCAGCGGTTGATCCTGCAGCACCTTCGTGTTCATCTTCTTTCAACTGCAGTGCAAGAAACTGAATATGAATTGGGGTGTGTAACTACCTACCTCAATGAATAATCACAAACCTTGTCAAGGTGAAAGCTTAAGGTCACCAAATTAATCCGAGATCAACCTCCTTGTAGCTATGGCACAGAGCAGACAGGCTTAATTTAGGGCAATGTGTAAAGTAATTATGCAGTACCGAGCCGGCAATATTGTCAAAATCCAAAAGCAAAACGATAAAAATTCCAATTCAAATTAGTAACATAGAGTATTTTTTAATAAATAAAGTGACACCAAAATGACAAAAAACATTAGGGGGAACCAGGGATATGAATTTTTAACATTTTAAGTAAGACTAGCGCTAAGAAATGCAAAGTGCCAATGATAGTCAATGGTTGCAGTAAACGGGGACCTAGGCTCCATTCGCTCAATTTGAGGTTTACCACAAATGGAGCACAGCCCAGGTACACCAACCAGATTCATTCTGGTCAAAGATTTCACCTTCTGACTTAATCCTTTAAGTCCCAATCCACTACATGAGTACACTTCTAAAGCCCACCAGGACCTCAGGGTAAGCACTTGGGGCCAGATGTACGACCATGACAATTTGCGACTCGCAAATTGCGCTCGATTGCGAGTCGCAATTTGCGAGTCGCAAAATGCCATGTACAACAGTGTCTGAGACACTGTTTGCAATTCCCAATGGGGTCGCAAATTGCATGCCTCATGAATATTCATGAGGCACTCGCAATTTGCGACCCCATTGGGAATGGCTGGCCCTCCCAGGGATGGTGGCCTGCTGGGCTCAGCAGACCTCCATGTCTGAGACTGCTTTTAAATAAAGCAGTTTTTTTTTTTTTAATGCAGCCCGTTTTCCTTACAGAAAAACGGGATGCATTTAAAAAAGAAAATGAAAGTTTTCGTTTCATTTTTTAAGGGTAGATAGTGGTCCCTGGGACCACTGCCTGCCCCTAAAAAATATTTTCCCAACATTTGCAAAGGGGAAGGGGTCCCCGGGGGACCCCTTCCCATTTGTGAGTGCATTGCCACCCTCTTGAACAGGGCGGTAAATTGCGAGTGTTTTGCGACCGCAATTGTGGTTGCAAAACATTCATACATGGGGTAGAGAGTTGCTATTAGGAAGGGACGCCCTTGAAACGCCCCTTCCTAATAGCGAGTCGCAATTCCTATTTAGCGAGTTGCAAATAAATTGGGACTCGCTAAATAGGAATTGTACATGGCCCTATTGTATTTTGCATGTGCAAACGGGTCGCAAACCCGTTTGGGCATACAAAATAGGGTCGTAAATCTGGCCCTTAGAGACTCACAAGCTGTAATGCAGAGGCCAACAGCAGGGGCCAGGAAAGGTCCATTTGCCACTGGTTAGCTGGGCAGTTGCAGAGAAGGCCTTTTGTAGCTTGTTGTATCCCTGTAGCTTGAACAGAAGGTCAGTCTCATGACCCTTGGAGTACACTTCTTTGTCCTGCAGACAAGAGGGAGCAGGAACAATCATTGAAGTCTCCTCTCAGGTCACAGACAGCATGTCCAGTCCTTCTGATCTTTTGCAGGTCCAGGAAGTGTTTTGAAGTGGGTGGCTGGAGATGCCACATTTAAGCCTGGCATGAGCTAATGGATGGGAATGACTCCTGGGAATACCCTAAGCAATAGGGTAAAAGTTCCAGGGGCCAACACTATGCACTTTGGGCATTTTTAATGTGACAGTCTTCAGCCACACTCAACTTTGGCTCTGAGGCTTGGGGTTGTGTTTGGAGAGGGTACTATGGTAACCCTAGTGTCCTCCGATTCTAATACTAACATCCAGTTTGAGGTAGCCACTGTACCCCCAATAAACCCAGAGCCAGAAGTCTGGTAGGACAAAAGCAGGGTTTTGCAGAAGTCACACAGGCATCCTGTTAATTTCTTTCAAGTGCACCCCCAGTGCCATTTGTAAAACTCAGAGATGGAAGTCTGTTAGGACAAAAGCAGGGTTTTCCAGCAACTGGACAGTAGATACAGAAGGATTGTCTTGCATTCTGTTTTCTTTGAAGTATGCCTCAAGTACTATATGTAAACCCCAGCAGACCTGTCAAGCAAGATTTGGAACTCCAGCAGGATTAGCCAC
The DNA here is from genome assembly GCA_963921515.1 of Calotriton arnoldi. Taxonomy (NCBI): domain Eukaryota; kingdom Metazoa; phylum Chordata; class Amphibia; order Caudata; family Salamandridae; genus Calotriton; species Calotriton arnoldi. The sequence continues at coordinate 318,091 of CAWUFW010014592.1, forward strand.
TGAAATGCCAAAAAGGATAGCTACTGTGCCTACCCTGCATACACAGTGAGGTTCAGAGGAGTCATCTCTTCCCATTTAGGTTGATCTGTTAATCACAATGACCTATGGTGCAGCTCCTGGAAGGAACTTCACACAGCACTCACATCTATTAAAATGCTAAACATGGCTGGGAGAAGTTGAAGAGGAAACTGAAAGTTACTTTTCCTAAATATTTATTAAAAACCCAACTTCACCATTGTATTGAGTTTAGTAGCTATTAGAAATTGTTGTTTCCTAATTTCTTTTAGCTAGTCTCATTCCTGATATTAAGTATTAGGATTTTAATCTGTACTATGGTTTTCACCATAAGACAACTAGGCCTGGCAGAGTGATAAATCGCTTTTGGGTGACAGTCACTGTAAGGAAAAAGTTAACTTTACATTTCTACGTTTCCCTCTTTAAAATGCCATGACCTCTGCCTTGCAGGCTGCAAGGTCCACATAGGGGTGACAGGTTCAGATGCAGTTTTTACATTGCTATAGACAGCCTACACAGGGAGGTCCCATGTCATGTTTCCCTTCTACTGTAAGGGAAGACACAATAGGTGCTGCAGTCCTCTGGTGGCATTTAAATTCCAGGACCTGGGTATAATTTGGGCCATATACTAGGTACTTATAGGCAAATTAAATATGGCAATTACAAATATGGCAATTCAACAATGTTTAAAGGGGGAGCATAGACACTTTACTAGTGGTTAGCAGGGGTTATAATGCCAGCAAAAAAGACATGATCCTGCAAAAGGCAAAAACTCTGAAATGACTTTGCAGAAATGGTGGGTTTCCTACATGCAGTATTCAGACAGAAACTGTGCATCATCTACTAAAAAGGAACCACACTACTGGGTGTACCTTTGAATGGTGATATGCTTCTTTTGAGCCAGTATATGAAATGCTGTAGTATGCATTATTGGGTTGTCAATACAAATGCAGAATTTTATAAAATTAAAAATGAATGAAAAAATAAACAGTAAATACCTGTGGGAGTTAGTGCTTACACATTTTCACCATGTTCAGTTTCTATACGTTTTGACCATTTTGATTTGGCAACAATTATAAAGCCCCAGCTGCACTATAGATATGCTCATCCGATAGCCTGAAGATAGGACATGAAAAATGCTTGGCTGTCTGTCTGCTTTGTGTTGTCTAGTGAATCATATTAAAGAATGTGTAAAAAGGATTTTTGTTCAAGAGCTAAATATACATTGTTACCCACATTCAGCAGACCCATTTTATCTTTTTTTTATATTAACATTGGGCCAGTTTTCTGTGAGTTGACAAAAGACAGAATTTACATTAACATTGGCAAACAAGCTTTTGTTCTTTGCATGCATGTGGAGATGAAAATAAGGCTGCCACTTTCTCTGAAATTAAGGATCTGATTGAACCACTGCTGCTGCTGTGAGTGGTGATTTCTGCTATTCCGGTAAAATGCTGGCAGGGGTTTTACTACCTTTCCTCTGCATCACACAGTCATTGATGCCTTTGTGTTGTTCAAAGCGGTGTTGATGCAAACACATTTATATCACAGACTTAGAGACCCTGGGGCTTATTTACAAGCCCCTTGCGCCACTTTTGCGTAATTTTTCCCATGTTAAAAGTGACGCAAATGTGGCGCAAGGGGCTTGTAAATCTGCCCCCCTGTATGAGGCAATGCATTGGGTTGTCATTTCCTCACTACTACTTTTTTAACATAATCAAGTCTTAAAAAAGCGTCTGTCTTTGCTCCATACTTTGTGGCAGATGACTATGCATCAGAAATCTCCAGTTTGTTTCTGTGGAAAGACTGTAATTGAGATTTATGCAACTTGAAAAAGCCAACCATTTGCATGTACGTGCAGAGTGTAAATGTCGATTACGACAAAATTAACAACAGTTAACGCCCATGATCTATAACATTCATAAAACTTTGTCAGTTAATTCTATCAAGAACCTCATAATTGTCTGAGAATTCTCAATGCTGACGTAATTGTGTTATGTGATGAAGCAGATAAACTGCTTAACACCGTAGTTGACACATAAAATCGATTTTTACACTTTTGAGAGAAAATGACAAATGTGCGCAACTCATGCTAACTAAACCTTGAAGAAATTGAAAAACAAATATTGAGAAGCCTTAGTCTCCGCATTGTAACAGCATGCAAAAGAGTCTAGACTAGACGGAAACATTCGTTTGAATGACATAGTTTCATGTTTTGCAAAATTTCACTGGTGTATTATTTTAAAGTGTAATAGAAATGTGAGTGTGATAGTTCACATGTTATAGAGATTTTATTAATCATCCTCTTTAAATAATAATGTGTGTGAAGAACTAATGAAACTAAATGTAAGTTAGATGACCCTATGAACGTTTATTGAAAGATTTCGTTTCAACTCTATCTTTGTTCATGATAAAATGTGCACCAAGTGAGGAAAGAGAAAATAGTGCTTCACATTTATACGAATTTCAATTGCTCCGAAACTTTCAGAGAATATTCTTCATAAATGTACTAATGAGAATTACTAGAAACAATATTAATAATTTGTGGTTTGAAATAATTTTATACATTGGTACTTTGAAAATGCAGTAATACGCTATAGTTACACCTGCCATTTGCAATGACATTAACTTGCTTTCTAAGAGCAATTAAGCTGAAAACAATATCTCAATGCCATATTTCTCAATGAAAATTTATATTTCAATATTTCATATTTTACTTACATTAGCTTAAATTCAATGCAGGCTTGCCTGACCTTAGGTCAGCCAATGAGGGAAGGCAGCAGTCCCAAGCTTCCTGGGACCTCTGAGGCAGAGCTGCAGGTAAGTGTGTGTGTTTTTTTAATTAATGTTTGGTGCATGTGGGCATGTATAAATGTTTGGCAATGAGTGTTGTGAATGGATGTGTTTGTGTGTGTGTGCGTGCGGGTGAATGCATGGCTGTGAGTGTGTATGTGTATGTGTGCGTGTGTGTCCCATCCGCCCCCTCCCTCCTGAACTTACCGAAAGCCACTACAAATGACTTTCCAAAATTGAGAGAAAATCCTGTTGAATAGTACAAACAAGTTGAACGGCTGGTGAAGGTTTCAAAGGTTTTGCTGATGGATTTAGATACCTTATTTGACATTGTGGTCCTGAGTGATTTGTGTGCAGAATGTAAAATTGCTGTTGATTGGACTGAAACAGAACCAGCAAGGAATGCTCGCTCAGGTGCACCATCTCCTGAAGTGATGAAGAAATATAACCAAGCTATCACCTATTTGAAAGGGAAGATTTCTCCTAAAGAGATTGATTGGGTAAAAATTGACAGGACAACTCAAGAACTGAAGGAAACAGTTCATGCTTATTATGAGAGACTTTTGCAGGCATTTAAGCAGTACATTGGGATGGAAAATGTGTCTGAAAAGGTTATGGGACATTTTGTTTATAGGTTTGTGTACGGATTGAGACCTGAGATTAGCAGCATGATTCAGCAGCATTTAATTTTCTGGCAAAATAAGCCCATAGATGAAATTCTCTGTTATGCAAAATATTGTGGTGATGAAATTGACTCGAAACACAAGAATCTTAAAGAGAAACTGATGATTGCCCAGATGAAGGCAGTTCGGAAAAGTCAGGGTGGAATAGGTGTTGATCCCATGTTTATTACACAGGGAGGTTATCAGCAATCCCCAAGGATGTCAGGGGTAAGTGGAGGACAACAGCAGGGTATGCAACCTCAAGGCAGAGGTTGATGTGTTTCAATTGATATATTGAAAAGGACAAATCTGTGTCACATTCATGGCAAGTTGGGGCATTGGAAGCGGGAATGTCAATTTAATCCAATTTATCAAGGAAATGGGGGACAGATTCAGAATGTTGGCAATGCACAATCACAGAGAGATGGCATTGTACAGACTCAGTAGGTTCACAGACAGAGAAATCATACTCAAAATGGGCCCCAAGCCCCAATGCCTCAAATAAATGGAAATGTTCAGAAATGCAATTTGAATAAAGGATTTCATACAATTGTGGAATCCAGTGCAAATCAGAATGTGTCCCAGCAATATTCCTTAATCCAACTAGATGACACAGACTCAGACCTGTCACAATGACCGTGCCTGCGAGGGGAGGAGGAATGCGTGCTTGGCGCATCCTTAGAGGTAGACCAGAGCGGTCCCTATGTGGATGGCAAGGTAAATGGGACTCCTATCTCATTTTTTGTCGATACTGATGCTACCCATTTCACTGTAAGAACAGAGGAAATTCCAATCCTGCCTCTCTCGGGAGAAAGAATCCAAGTTGTAGGAGTCAAGAACCGACATATGTCAAACCAAGTAAAGAACCTTGTACCTGTGAAAATAGGCTCGTTTGAAGATTTGCACAAATTTGTTGCATGTGTTTCAAGTCCAGTAAACCTACTGGGACGAGACTTGTTGTGCACACTCAATTGCTCAATTTATTTTTCTCCAAAGGGAATTGAATTTCACACAAATGATTTGGACGTTGTCTTTAAATTGGGTAAACGGAACCCAGAAAGCGCAGGATTGTTTCCCCATGTTAAAGAGAGATGAACTGCCTTTGGAATTGAGAGACACAGTATTGTCAGAGGTTTGGGATTTTACAGGAAAAGATATTGGCATGATCAAAGGTGTGGCTCCAGTAAAAATGACTGTAAAGCCTAATGCTGAATTTTCACGAATCGCTCAATTCAATTTGAGTCCAGAACCTATTGCAGGAATTACTCCCTTAATTGACTCGATGATTGAGCAAGGAATCCTGAAAGAAGTAATGGGGAGTCCATAAAACTCTGCCATCATGGGTTTGCAGAAACCCAACTGTAAATACCGCATTGTTCAGGATCTGCGCAAAATTAATCAGAGTGTTGTCCTATGTTGTTCCATGGTACCGAATCCAGCAGTGATTCTATTCCAGATTCCATGTGAAGCTGAATGGTTTTCGGTCATTGATTTGTGTCAAGCCTTTTTTTCCATTCCATTGCACAAGGACAGTCAATATCTCTTCGCTTTCTGGTTTGGCAGCCGTGTTTTGGCATGGTGCAGAGTTCCACAAGGGTATACGAAAAGCCCCTCAATATTCAATCAGATTTTGAAGAAAAATGTGGAATCCTTGGAGATGAAAATCATTCTGTCCTCATCAAATCAATTGACGGCTTATTGGTAGCGTCAAGTACTCAGGAGGCTTGCATGCACTATACCATTGCTATACTAAATCATTTGGCTGTGAATGGACACATGGTTAGGCGCGGGCGGAGAACTCCGCTCTGCCCACGGAGTGTGCAGAGATTTGCCTACTCCGCGTTCCACAGAGAACGCGGAGTAGGCAAATCTCCGCACACTCCGCAGCGGAGCGGAGTTGGCCAGCCCCTGCCCCCACACCTCCTATTAACAATTAATTCTACATTAATCAAAAGTAAAATAAAAGACACTTACCTGTACTGTGGAGTCCCTGGGCTGCCCTCCTCCTCTTCCTCGCTGTCTGTGGGTGATCCTTGAGAAAACTGCGCATGCGCGCGCGCGAGCGCATGCGCAGTTTTCGAAAGGATTACCCAGACGGCGAGGAAGAAGAGGAGGGCAGCCCGGGGACGCCGCAGTACAGGTAAGTGTTTTTTATTTTACTTTTGATTAATGTAGGATTAATTGTTAATAGGGGGGGTGGAGGCGGGTGGCGTAACGGGACTACGCGAAGTTCCACGGAGTTTGTTCCCAACTCCGTGGACCTCCGTGTAGTCCCACTACGCCAACTATGCCCAGGGTTACACATGGTGTCACCATCAAAATTGCAATTTTGGAAAAGGAACGTTCTGTATCTTGGACACCATATTGAGAAGGGAGCAAGGAAAGTATCTCAAGACAGAATCACTGTGATTCTGAGAATAAGTGCGCCAAGTACTCAGAAGGAAGTCTGCATGTTTCTGGGAATGGTTGGTTACTGTGGACAATGGATTCCCAATTTCTCTTTGACAGCCAAACTTCTTCAGATGCTGACACACAAAGATGTGTCAGACCCGGTACCTTGGTTTGATGATTGCATGCACTTTTTTACTAAACTGCAAGAGTCTTTGTCAAGCCCCAGCTTTGGGAATGCCCGGCTATAACAAAAACTTTACTCTGTTATGCAGTGAGTGCGAGGGCTGTACATTAACAGTACTAGCACAGATGCATGGTACTGCATGCAGACCTGTAGCATACTTTTTGGCAACTCTTGACCCTGTTGCCGCTGCATTGCCTGGATGTCTGAAATCTGTTGTAGAAATGTGTGTGAGTTTGGAACAGAGTGAGAGCATTGCGATGGGACATCCGCTTAGCATGTATGCGCCACATTCAGTTGATGTCATGCTTACTTGGACGCAACACCTCACAAACAGCCGCTTCACCAGGTACAAGCAAACCATACTGGTAGCTGAGAATGTGACATTGATGCAATGCACAATTTGGAATCCTGCAACCTTAATGCCCCTTCCTGGAAATGAGGTTGTTATTGATGAGGCTGATCATGATTGCTTGGATGTTACAGAGTTGTGCACGAAGCGCAACTGGATATTGTTCACCGCTTTGCCTGAATCATATTGTGTACTGTTTGTTGATGGATTCTGTTAGCGTGATGCAGAAGGAAATCTAAAGGCTGCTTATGCTGTGTGTATAGTTGGGGGTGTGATTGAAGCTTCTTGGTGGCAAGGTGTTTTTTCTGCTCGAGTGGCTGAGTTGGTTGCCTTGACGTAAGCCTGTAACATCTCTAACAAATTGCGAGATACCATTTTCACCGACAGTCAGTACGGATTTGGCCTTGTACATGACTTTGGGCAATTGTGGTCACAGCGAGAGTTCAAGACCTCGTCAGGGTCCCCTATCCAGAATGGATCGAGTGTGAGAAACCTCCTGCTGTCACTACAATTGCCTGCTCAAATTGCCATGGTGAAGTGTGCTGCCCATCGGCAAGGAAATTATTATGTCACAGTCGGAAACCGATATGCGGATGAGACTGTGTGCTATTGCACCCTAAATTCTTACACCTTCAATGAGGATCCCCTGAAAGAGAACACTGGTATCACAGATTGCAAACCGTTGCTATCCACTGTAGAGACTTGGGAGAAAGTCAAAGCATCACAAGATGAGTTACCAGAAACTCAAAAACAAGGATGAGTCAGTGCAGGTTGTACTAAAAGGCTAGACGATGAGGTGTGGATTTATACAGATGAGAGACCTATATTACAAGATAGTTTGTTGCCTCCTATGGCGCGATACTATCATGGTCCTGCACATGTTGGCAGGGATGCAATGATGCGTCTCTTTTGTCAAACCTGTTTTAACCCAAGGTTCAGATCCGTGGCAGAAGCTTTGTTCCACTGCTGCATGGTGTGTCAACAACAAAATGTAGGGAAAAGAACACCAGTCACAATGAGCCATGTAGGTAGGTCAGGAGGTCCTTTTAACCGAATGCAGCTCGATTTTGTTGAGATGCCCACCTGTAACGACTTGAAATACATTCTTGTAATTATTTGTATATTTTTGAGAGGGGTGGAAGCTTACCCAACAAGATAAAAATGACAGTCTCACTGTAGCAAAGTTATTGTTGAAGGAGTTGATATCGCACTTCGGATTTCCATCTTCTTTGGAGTCAGACCGAGGGACACACTTTAATAATGAGGTCCTGAAGATGTTATGCGCAGCATTACAAATTGATCAGACGCTCCATTGTCCCTATAGTCCAGAAGCCTCTGGAATTGTGGAGCTGATAAACGGAACACTGAAATCCAGCCTGGCAAAAGTGTGTGCCTCGACTTCTCTAAAATGGCCTGATACATTACCTCTTGTGTTTATGAGTTTGAGGAGTACCCCAGACTGAAGAACAGGACTATCTCCTCACAAAATTATTATGGGGAGGACTATGAGACAGCCTGCAGTTCCAGCCAATGTATTGGTGAATATTACAGATGATTTGGTGCTTGATTATTGTAAAGGTCTGATTGACGTGGTACGTTCTGTGTCTCAGCAGGTTGGGGTTTGCTGCGACCTCACCTCAAAAGGAGCAGTGCCATGACCTCAGCCCGGGTGACTGGGTCCTGGTGGAAAAAACATGTGCGCAAATCATGTTTGGAACCTCATCAGCGTGGGCCATTCCAGGCGATCCTGGCAACCACAACTGCTGCTAAATGTGGTGGTCTTCCAAATTGGGTGCACACTGCCTATACTCGCAGAGTCCCATGTCCTCTCGAAGAGACCATGACTGTTTCGGATGTGCCGGTGGTTACAGAGAGACAGATGTCTCAGGTTAGCCAAACTGTAGAGAGTGCTCCAACTACTGGGACTTCATGCACTACTCCTGAGGGAGGTTCTGGAGAGTCAGCTCTTGTAAGTACCGAAGGGTCACAAGAAGAAGAGCTGACTAGGCGTAATTTTTAAATCACCATAAGGAACAGTGCACCTGAAACTCGAGTAGCTCCCGGAGAATATTAGCCCAGAAGACAAGACATTCTGAGACGCATTCTAACATAAAGAAGAGTACCACGAACACTTGCGGAAGTCTGATGTCAGTCAGAGCAAAGTGACAGTGATGATGTGGGACCATCAGTGAGGAGGTCCAAAAGAGCTAGAATACTGAGCCAAAGATACTCTGCACCTGAATGGACTTATCTGGCGCTGAATGACTGGGAAAAAGCATAGCACACCTTTTGCTATAACAATCCGAATTGCATGAGCCACCTTGAAAGAGTTCTGTGTTCCAATTGAAATTCTTGAAATTGATTTGCCAAATAAGAGAACTGAGGCAATTTGTGTTAAAGAAATGTTCAATTTATGAGAACCGAACAATTACTAAGAGCCTGTATTTGCAAGACTATAAAGGAAGCGTAAATTGCACTGTAGAGCAATGTAGCTGAAGCCTTGAAAGGAGCAAGCTTCCTGAAACTTACCTGTGCTGCTAACACTGTTAACATCTAAATCACAATTTATCAGGAGTCATAAGGTCTGATTCCAATGAAAGAATGGATCCTAAAACAATATCATCAAAAAGCAAATGTATATGTGCCTGCATACTCACTATATTTCTTGTTTTCTTGTAGTATTTCTTATAGTTTTGAATTTGCCCCATCATATATGCATAAGCAAGCCTGAGCCTACTTCTGTGCCTAAAAATAATTTAGCAAATCACAAGGGATTAAGCATTTCAGATGACAAGATATTGCATGGAGATCGGTCTACTGGTGATTTCTCAACGAATGTATTTACAGAATGTCTTTATGAATACATAGAAACCATGGATGCTAGAGATTAATATGTGTGCCTACAATTATCCACATAGTCTCTGAGGGAGTGACCTATCATCAGCTACCTGTAACCTATGGTATTTCTTGGAGTGCATTAACAAGCTTATTTATGGCAAAGGACAATTTCTGTATTATTATTCAAACTATGAACTAATCTTTTCTGAAGTGCCTGTGAGAAAATATTTAAATCCTGAGCCTGATACCAAAACAGCTGAAATGATAGGGGAATTCTTTAAACGTACACAAAGTTTAGACACAGCTTATGGACACTAACACAATCTAACATGACTTTTGCATAATGTAGAAAATAATTTTTAGAATAAATAGAGAGTAGACGAAGAGAGATCATGGCTAAAGCTGAAAATCATACTAGAATACCACTGTGGGCGCTTAAGGAACCAGATCTCAAAATAATGGGAAAACCAAGCTGCTATTGCTTTAGATTGGCAACATAGAATAAAGCTATATATGTATTAAGGTATAGGACTGATCCTAATACAAACTTTATTGGTTCCAGTGAATGTGACCATACATTTCAGGTTCTGGGAAATTGGGGACTGTTTCTGAGAGGCGTCGATCCTGTGTTCCCTGGAGTTTATTACATCTGTGGGAGAAATGCCTTTTATAGGCTGCTTAAAAGAAAGTATGGATCTTGTTACATGGGAATAGTCTTTCCAAAAATGTTTCATGTGGGTCAATCTGTTGAAACCAATGAAGTGATGCACCAAAGAGTTAAAAGAGGTGCCAGTATTGGAGAGATAGTGGGAGACATTTTTGGAACCATTATATCATCTGTTGGGATAAAATTAAGTTCTCACAAAATACGAAAACCGTTTACTGTGGTAGATAAGCTGTCTACTGATACTGTCTGGAGGATTCTTGGCAATAGATACTGAAATGATTGCCATGAGATCTATGGTTCTTCAAAACCGTCTTGCTTTAGACGTCCTTCTCGCAAAGGAAGGCAGAGTCTGTTGAATGTTAAAGGTGCAACATTGTTGCACATATATTCCAGACAAGAGTAAAGACTTGAAAGGGTATAATAAGAAGATTCCACACCTTGGAAAAGACTTGAAAGATTTAAAAGCTGATGATGCCTAGGGAATCAATTGGGAAGTATTTTCTTCTATAGGTAGATGGTTTGCAAATCTGGGAAGTGGGCTGTTGGGAAAAATCTTGAAGCCATTTTGACAATTACTATATTTGTATTGACCATGGTGTCATCTTTAAGGTCTATAGATGTTTGAAAACTAAGAAAGAAACTAGAGGAATGAAAAGAATAAGAGCTGAAATAGAATTAGAAGATTGACAATGTGGGTACTATGATGAAATGAAGGCTTTCGAATTACTAATAGATTAAAATTAATGGAGACTACAGAATTGTAGTGTGTGACATCAGAAGGGAAAATTTTGTGATGGCTTGATTCGCCATCAAATGGGGAATTGATAAAGTAGATAAACTGCTGAACCTCCTTATTTGACACAAAAAACCGATTTTGACACTTGTGAGAGAAAATGACAAATGTGCACAAATTGTGCTAACTACACGTTGAAGAAATTCAGAAACAAATGTTGAGAAGACTTAGTCACTGCATCGTAAAGCACGCAGAAGAGTGTAGACTAGACAGAAATGTTTGTTTGAATGAAATAGGTTCATGTTTTGCTACATTTCACTGGTGTATTATTTTAAAGTGTAATAGAAATGTGAGTGTGATGGTTCATGTGTTATAGAGATTTCATTAATCATCCTCTTTAAATAATAATGTATGTGAAGAACTAATGAAACAAAATGTAAGTTAGATGACCCTATGAATGTTTATTGAAAGATTTCGTTTCAGCTCTAACTTTGTTCATGTTAAAATGTGCACCAAGTGAGGAAAGAGAAACTGGTGCTTCACATTTATAATAATTTCAATTGTTCTGAAACTTTCAGAGAATAATCTTCATATATGTACTAATGAGTATTACTAGAAACGATATTAATAATTTATGCTTTGAAATAATTTTATACGTTGGTACTTTGAAAATGCAGTAATACGCTATAGTTACACATGCATATACAATGAAATTAACTTGCTTTCTAAGAGCAATTAAGCTGAAATCAATATCTGAATGTCATACTTCTCAATGAAAATGTATATTTAAATACTTCATATTTTGCTTACATGAGCTTGGTTTCAATGCAGGCTTGCCTGCTTGCAAGCATTTTTCCTTGTTTGATGTCGTTCTCATGGGAAGGTGTCCTGAAATTGCAAAGTGAATTGAAACTATGTTTGATTCCGACAGTTCCCACTGTTTGACACACTTTCTGTTACTTTGGGAATATCTGCCTGAGAAACTGTCCTTTCGACTTTGCTCATGTGCCTTTGCTAAAGGATCTTTGTTTAAGAGTAATACTCCTACCAGATGGCCTGACAGTTTACGTATTCTGCACTGCCTATATTTCTACAAAATGTGTATTCTTTTTGCTGCATGACAATCACCCTATACGAACTGACCAATGGACTGAGTGGTCTGACCAGATGAGGTGAGCCAGGAGGTGTTACCCCAGAGCTTGAGGAATATAATATACATTGTGTAACTGAGAGAAGAGAGACCTTCCTTTTTCTCCTTCTTTTTGGAGATCTTGCACCTTTGCGGACTGAGAGACATCATTCATTTCCTTACAGACTCTACTGGCTTTCCTTGGCTGATGCATACGTTGTGTGTGTTAGTCCTGGACTCCTTTCACTCATGGGAGAGAAACGTTTGAGCTGATATGGTTCACACCCTTTCCTCAGCTCTCCTAGATCTTTGATAATTGATAACCCACAAGATCTAAATTTGATTATTCTGTATTCTCAAAAATAATTGATTGATATTGATGCATTTACTGTTCTTAAATTTACTGATAAATTCTAACCATCCTCAACTTGTTTCTGTCTCTCTATGATTCGTCTCCAATAACTGATTCTGCATTCCAGTTGAGCATTAATGAAGGATGGGAATTCTAATAGAGAGATCTCTGGTTAGCAGATTTTAAAGTTACTATTCTGTGCAGCTCTAACTGAATTATTGGTTTGTATGATTTTAGTCCGACTGAATTTCTTCAGGAGATTTGGTCTGGCAGTAATAATACTTTATTGGTATAGCGTAGTTTTAAGAGTTATATATATGAATCTAATTACGAGTTTGTAGGCTAGTTATTCAATTCCTGGCCCTCACTGAATGACTAGATTGGATTCCTTATATCCGACCCCTCTTGGCACGATTCAAGATCCATCGGAAGACCAAGTAAATGAACCTGAGGTGTAGTGTAAGGAGATAAAGTGAGACATAGAAAATGGGCCCAGTGGTGCTACAACATATGCAAATGAATACTTCACATGGCAGTGGAGATGCCCAGGCATAAATCAAACAATGCAGAACAGCAAATGAAGCAATACAGTGCTTTAGCTAAAATGATGTGGTGCTGTTCTGCTCTCTCCCTGCGCTGGTGCACTTTTGGCTGCTTTGCGCAAGAGCAAGGATGTCTGTGTTGTGGTCAACATAGTTTTGGTCCCAGAAGGGGCCCATTCCTGCATAAAAACTATGCTGAAAGACAACTTCCTCTTTGTATGTGTGCTGCAAAATGAGGCACACAAGCAAAGAGGCAAAAACAAGGAAAAATAAAACTATTTCTCGTTGCTACACCAGCCTCAGGGAGGCACAGGATTTTGGTGCAAATCCATGCCTGCGAGTCTTTGTAGATATGTAATTACGTCAAAATCCAAGAGTTGATGCATGGGAACACCCATGCACCACCTTTAAATGTCTCCTTGATGCAAAGTAACATAAGGCAGCACATTGTGCTGCATTACAGTACTTTGGTTTACAATCCAGCGTAAATTATGATTTACGTTGAGTTCTAAACACCCACCCAACACTTTGGGTGGGGTCCAGGTTAAAAAGGAACAAAAACCCAATGCAAATTGTTTGTACCTCTGGTCCCAGATGTCCTGGTGTCTGGCTCATTGTCCAGGAATTTACACTGTCCACTGCTGCAAAAACAGCTGAAAACTTTTGTTTGAATGTGACATAAATTAGAAAATTGTTACAATAAAAGGCAATTGTGCCAGAACTGGACTGGCATACCTTTTCTGCCCCCACAATTGTCAATATACATACACTGTTTTGAGGCATTGAACTATGTAGGAGGCAGAGTGCTCTAGAGTTGAAATGCTAGACTAACACCACATGCGTAACACCAAAACATAACACCATCTCCTGTTCTCAGAAGCAGTTGGACGAAAAGCACTATGGAGACACTCCTAAAAGAACTGACAGGTATAAAGGTTTCCATAGTCTCGGTCCGCAAGGACACCACGAATATAACTGCTGAGGTCAAATTGCTAAGAGCAGATATATCTTCCTTTCCTGCCTGATTAGATTTTACTGACAGGAAGATGACCATGCCAGAAAGCCACACAGACCACATTGCCAATTGAACTGATGCTGGGTAGGACTTGTGGACAACGGACTATTTATTTATAAGACAGAAGCCAAAGAAATAATATAGGTTTCTCAGGCACACCAGAAGGCCTGGAAAAGAATGTCTTCATGACCTTCTTGATCACGGTTTTAACAGAACTCACACACCTGACATAAGGTCAGCACTAAGAAACAGTACGACGTTAACAGAAGCACCAGACCAAATATAGCCTGCTTCCATTGCCATCTGCAATCACAACAGGTGATGAGGTAGCGAAGAAGCAAAATGACCCACTCATTTATGACCAACACAGCTTGCCTTTTCGTTTGTATTTAGTGCTGCCTATATACACGCTTGCATGTAGTGGGATTGTGGAGTGGGAAGGCTTGTCAGGCTGGTCTACCTATTTAAAGTTAGATAGTTGATTGATTACTTCCACCTCATGTAATTTACCTTGCATAAAACTGACACTCAGGTTTTCTACCACATAACGACATTCGATATTGGGGATCTGTATAGTCCTGTTTCTCTAACCCCTTCCTTTTTTTCTTCTCTTCACTTCACCTTGGAACAAGGGATTGACATCACTGATAGCAGTCTCATTACTTAGAGGAAAACTGACTCCGAATGATTCCTGCACCGTTTGAATATTAACGCTGCTCTGATCGGCAGTGTGAAGTGACACAATTGTCTGGATTTAGAAATCTATGCTTGACATTCGCTTCAATTTGTTGAACACCTTTGGACTTGGACCTGCACAAGCTGACTCTGCTGCAGTTGATGTCTCCAGAAAGTGAAGCTGAGTGTTGCCCAGTTCCCTATGCTAGGAACAAGCCTGTAGAAACATGCTACAGCTCTTCTGTCCTGCACTGTTGATTGATAACTATGCCTGCTTGGAAAATACCAGGCACTCCCAGGAGTACATGGATACAGAGACAGCCCCATAACGTTCTAGACCTTACCAAAGACCAGAGGAGGGCTGAAGAAGAAAGCTGCTACTATAAGCAGGTGTGCTGAGTGGTGAGTGGTGACTTTGACTTGAGAGCACACTCAGGGGCCGAATCCGATTCGGGCCGGAAAAAATACCGACCGACTCGGTACGGGATTATAGTCCGACCGACACGTACCGGCGTTGCCCGACCTGGGAAGTACGATGAAATGCATGTGAATCACGACCGACTCGTACGGAACTCAAGGCGGACGACCGACCCGGACGGAAACAAGCTATCCGGCCGGGAAACCACGCTAATCGAACCGACCGACACGCACCAGGAATCAACACGAACGAAACGTACCCGCGAACTCCGACCCGCGCAGTACGATGCAATGGGTGCAAAATCAGACCGATTCGCACGGAGCCCAAGCCGTTCGACCGACACGCATACAAAACCCAGCCGAACAAAACACAATACTCCGCGACCGACGCGTACGCCGCATATGAAACTGAGCTGAAACACAGCGGGAACGACTCGGAGAGGCACGCACGAGATAACTGCAACGTCCTACTCGGTCAGAAGAACGACTCCTACATGCACAATAATCACAAATGAAAAAATACAAAAAAAGAGGGCCAAACAAGCAATGACAAAGCCAATAAATACAGGGGGTGAAAAAAATGGAACAAGGACACACCCCCAACTCCACCTACATAAAGGCCACAAATCCCTACCATGATCCTTTGCAAATTCCACTGACCTGCCAGCACAGAACACCATCAGACAGCAGACACACACACAGCTCATCCAACACAAAAGCCACACACCATTAGCACCTCAACAAATAGCACCCTCACACACACACAGCAAAACCTACACTCACACACCCTCACTTGCACACACACACACATCAATCACCACCACCACCCATCACCATGCCCCTAAAGAAGAATCCAAAGTTCCTAGATAGTGAATTGGAAGTCATGGTAGACGAGATCCTGAGGGTAGAGCCACAGTTGTTTGGCAGATTGGTCCAACAGACCCCCATGGCACAGAAAACCAAGATGTGGGCGAGGATCGTCGACAGGGTGAACGCACAATCACCATGTTTGCGCACAAAGGAAGTCAACCAGAACAGGTGGTATGATGTGCGCAGCAGGGTCAGGGACCTACTGAAGAAGGATTACCTCCTGAGCCAGCACACCGGCAGTGGCCCTCCTGCCAAACCAGTATACCTCAGGCCCTGGGAGGAGAAGGTGCGGGCCATCCTACCACCAGTGAGCGTATATGGACTAACAAACATCCCAGAGCCTGGTGAGTACACAACTAATATACACAATATTGTGTGCCAATGGCACACACATCACTGTCAAGGGGATAGTCAAACCATGCACCCCTAGCAAATCAACAGCAACCAAAAGATAATCATCCCAAGAAGTGTATGTTAGTCAGATAAACACAATACATGCCATGTCATAGTGATATGTAACTGTGTCATGACATGTACAAACCCAATACCAAATAGAGCTAGGCAGTGGCACAAATCTAACCAACAAACACTGTCAGATATTTAGCCACCACTAGAACACCACCTCACAGGGAAGCTCACAGAAAGGAAGGAATCCTGTGTATGCTGGTGAAGTCAGTGTAGCCAAGAGCATGATGGGACTCGTAGTAACAGATAATGGGCAGCCTCACATTTGGACCATCAACACCACTCTGAACCATGCTCACAACACAGGGAGTGGAAATGGACTGACAATATGGCTGACACTGGGTACTGCTGTGGGGAGCACAAGGCCCTGCTGGGAACTGGGCACCAACAAACAACAGGACCACACTGTCAGCCATCTTGCCATTGCTGTCACACTCACACACAGTGAAGTCCACTCAAAAGGAAGGAAGTATGGGCATGCTGGGAAGGGGGTGTAGGCAATAGCATGATGGGAGTTGTAGTCACAGATAATGCTCACCCACACAATTGGCCCATCAACACCACTCTGAACCATGCTCACATCACAGGGAGTGGATAAGGACTGACAAGATGGCTGACACTGGGTACTGCTGTGGGGAGCACAAGGCCCAGCTGGGAACTGTGCACCAACAAACAGCAGAACACCACTGCCTGACATCCTGAAAGCCAACTTGCACTCCCTGCAATGCAAGCACGTTGCATGGTGGGATATCTGGCTGGGTGGGAAGGAGGACTGACAGCACTGACCATAGTTACAAGCAGCTCTCCTCACACACCCCCTCAACACAAACTCCACATAACCCACCTGGGAGAATGCAATGCCTCACACACCAAATGAAGATCCCACAAAGAACCACCACCCTGGGTAATGCTGTGTGAAGCACAGGGACACTCTTGGGACTTGTAGCCAAACAAACGCAAGGACAACACTGTCAGCCTTCCTGTCAGCACAGGCACACTACCCCACAGGGAAGCAGAGTCAAAAGGAAGGAAGTACGGGCATGCTGGGAAGGGGGGTGTAGGCAATAGCATGATGGGAGTTGTAGTCACAGATATTGCTTACCCTCAGGCCCATCACCACCACTCTGAACCATGCTCACATCACAGGGAGTGGATAAGGACTGACAATATGGCTGACAATGGGTACTGCTGTGGGGAGCACAAGGCCCTGCTGGGAACTGTGCACCAACAAACAGCAGAACACCACTGCCTGACATCCTGAAAGCCAACTTGCACTCCCTGCAATGCAAGCCCGTTGCATGGTGGGATATCTGGCTGGGTGGGAAGGAGGACTGACAGCACTGACCATAGTTACAAGCAGCTCTCCTCACACACCCCCTCAACACAAACTCCACATAACCCACCTGGGAGAATGCAATGCCTCACACACCAAATGAAGATCCCACAAAGAACCACCACCCTGGGTAATGCTGTGTGAAGCACAGGGACACTCTTGGGACTTGTAGCCAAACACACGCAAGGACAACACTGTCAACCTTCCTGTCAGCACAGGCACACTACCCCACAGGGAAGCAGAGTCAAAAGGAAGGAAGTACGGGCATGCTGGGAAGGGGGGTGTAGGCAATAGCATGATGGGAGTTGTAGTCACAGATATTGCTCACCCTCACAATTGACCCATCAACACCACTCTGAACCATGCTCACATCACAGGGAGTGGAAAAGGACTGACAAGATGGCTGACACTGGGTACTGCTGTGGGGAGCACAAGGCCCTGCTGGGAACTGTGCACCAACAAACAGCAGAACACCACTGAATGACATCCTGAGAGTCAACCTGAACCCACTGCAAGGGTGGCATGCTTCATGGTGGAATAACTGGGCTATGTGGAGAAGGATGGCCGGATGTCCACCAAATACAACCAATGCTGGCCATGCACACACCTCAACATTCACATTGAAATGCCCCAGGTATGCAGGACAATGTGCTACACCAATATCAACCTCTTACTGTGACAACTTAGGACAATGCAATGTACATGCCCGCATCCAGAGGTACAGTCACAACTGTCAGGTGTGTGAACCATTGCTGCCTGTAGAAACATAACATACAATGTGTGTCTCTTCCAAATACAGGTGATGATGATGGGGACACAGCAGCATGCGAGGAGGAGTCCCTGTCCCAGGCTCCGGGGGACACTGAGCTCACTGGTGTGGAACAGCCTCTGCCCTCCTCGGATGGCGAAGACCTACCTGGCACCTCCGGTGTGAGTCATCATGCAGCACCAGCAGGACCAACATCTGCAACCCCTGCACCCACCCCTCCAACAACTGCCAACACACAGACCACCCCCCCTGACACGGACAGACCAAAGACCACCGATAACAGCACAGGGCCCCAGGCCCACCGTGGAGCAACGGACAACAACACCACTAACAACCCCCAAGGGGGCCTTGGGTCACCTGTGCGTGCCACCGCAGGTCCTGCACGTGTCGCCAGGGGTGGTGGGAGGGGTGGTAGACATAGGTCACTGCTTGCAGAGGGGTCTGGACTGCATGATGACCCACAACTGGCACGCATCGCTGATGCGTACCAGGATAGCACCGGAGAGGTCAGACAGGTAGTGGGGATCCTCAAGGACATACAACAGCAGCAGGCTGCCCATCATGCCCGCTTGGACTCCCACATGTCCCGTGTGGAGACACACATGTCTCGCATGGAGTCCAAGTGGGACACATTGCAAGAACTCACAGCGGTGCATAGGGACATATTGACATGCCTCCGCCAGATTAGCACCAACATGGCCACACCTCCCTGTGTGCCCACAACATCTGGTGCTGCAACAACTGACACCGCCACAGGGAGGGAGGAGGACTCTGGCGGAGACTCCCCTGCACCGCAGCAGCCTGCACGTGAGGATCCCCCCCCCCAAAGAAGAGGGGTCGTCCGAGGAAGGAAAACTGAGAGGTTGATGGCCACGTACATCCCCCAGGAAGCCAACACCTGTTCCGGAAATTCTCCTTTGTGTGCAAACTTTTCACCCTGTCGAATGCAACACAACTCTCCCACATGACATGGGGAGTTCAAGTTGGACTAATGTATCATATGACTGTGGACTTCACTCAGGACATTTCTGCTACCAAGACTTCCAACTCATCTGGGAACTTTGGATCACAATCCCAATGTACAGCACCCACCATCCTGTGCACTATACACACACACATTTCTATAAATAAAATCACTAGTACACCATACTTGCCTCTGTTGTTATTCAAATGTGGATACTGTTATGGTGATGATGATCTGCTAAATTACACTGTGTATGCTAACTGCTACAGCAAGTACAACACCGTCATGTGAGTCATGATGACGTGACACATATGAGGGAGACACACCACTAGGGCTACACAACACAGAGACACCAGGGCCATCGGACTCATCGCCTACAGTGATGTTGCCAGGAAATACTGTGGAATGCACAGACACCACACCTATTCAGAGTCTGTGTCAACTAGCCCACAGGTGCAGTAAGCAAATGTCAGTCAGATGTGTGACCACAGACAACGCACATCCCAAAGTGAAGCACAGGTTTATTACACATTTGCAACATGTTGTTTCCACTACAAATGCAAGGTAATCCCACGTGGCAGTGGCCACACAGTCAACAAGTGCAGAAGATATGAAGTCCAGGGGTGTGTGGCACATCACCTGTAGGGAAACTACTGCTGCCACCCTGAAAGCTGAATCATGGTGTCGGGGGATCCAAGTTGACCAAAGTACTCAGTAAGCACCCTGTGAAGGACAGACATGACACACAGTTAAAACCACTGAAGAACAGGACAGACTGCAATACTCATGCCCAATACATGTCACAAGACAAGTACACAAAACCAAGTTAGCATGTCAAAACTGTTGGGGAATACATACTACCTGTAAGGACACATTGCTGCACGCATCCAGTCAAGTAGCACATGGCCACACTCAAACAGCACCAGAGCACCACCCACACATATCATGCAAACTCACATCATTCGCATTACATCTCCCTGGATACTCACATTCAGCTGAAGAAGTTGGTGATGAGCTGTGTGCGGACATCACCATCATCATCATCATCACTGGCATCGTGGTCCAGGCCAGGATCCTCCACAGGTGGCGGGCGTTGGTCATCATCATCCAGGATGAGAGGCAACTCCTTCCGCACTGCCAGGTTGTGTAGCATGCAGCAGACGATGACAATCTTGCACACCTTGCTGGGGCATATGGGAGGGCCCCTCCTGTCTTGTCCAGGCAACGGAAGCGGCTCTTCAGGAGACCAAAGGTCCGCTCAATCACTCTCCTGGTCCGACCATGTGCCTCATTGTAGCGCATCTGGGCTGGTGTCACAGGGTTCCTGAGGGGTGTCAGCAACCACAGCATGTTGGGGTATCCGGTGTCACCTACGGACAGACAAGTGCACATTAGCTGATTTGGAAAAGTGGGCGGTATACTACAGAGCAGAACACACACAATGGTACAAAGTCAGTACACACCGACAAGCCAGGCACGCTGGTTCTGCATCTGTGCCATCATCCTCGGGATGCGACTACCCTCATCACGTAGGCATCGTGTGCTGAACCAGGGAAACGGGCACACACATGTGTGATGCTCATATCTGCAAGACATACCACCAGAGCATTGATCGAATGGTAATATTTCCGGTTCCGGTATGCCTGCTCATGTGCCTGTGGTGGTACCAAAGCCACATGTGTCCCATCAATGGAGCCAATGACATGTGGCATCCTCCCCAGGGCACAGAAGTCACTCTTGACGTCAGTGAGTTGTTGACGTGTAGGGAAATAGATGTACTGGTTCAGGCATCTCAACATTGCCTCCAAAACATCGCGTAGCACACGGCTGAACATAGTCTGTGACATCCCACCGGCAGTCGCCACAGTGTGTTGAAAGGTACCGGTGGCAAAGAAGTGTAGGGCTGCCATTACCTTCACCTTGGGGGTCAGCGCCGTAGGGTACCGCCGGCCAGGTTGCAAATGTGGTGCCAAGCGCACTGCCAAATCCTCAATCAGCTGCCTGGTGAAGCGGTACCGTTGGATGCTGCCACGTTCCACCATCGTTGCCAGGTCAGGGAATGGTCTATGGACAGCTGGAGCCCTGCAGTGCATAGGTTGAAGAAAGAAAGATTGTCAGTCACCCCACATATGTGCCATTCACCATACTCAATTTCACATGATACATCATTACGAGACACAAGTACTTGATGTGTGTGCCGTTCTGTTTGGACATAACTCGCACCTACATGGCCATCATCTAACTTCTCAGTACAACATGTGTGGACAACAGGTTCCAGGTTGTGCTATGGGAAACCATTAGGCTGTGTCACAGTACCCATTTACTGCTGTCACGTTCCACACACACACCACAGTGACATGTTTGGACAGATGCGCCACAGGCATCACAGCTCATTGACAGGTAGATTCCCAGTGACCCTGTCTTGCCACATGGACACTGGCATGACATGGCGTATCATGTACACGTCAGAAAAACAAACATGACTCCCACAGGTAGTGGCCCCTGTCACCTCCGCAGGACAGACATGGACGCCAGTGATGCAAAACATCAAAGTCCATGCACAAACAACGTTGATGTGGAGACTGTCTCCCATCGTGCATATGGAATCAGAGACATCGGAAACACAACATGCACACAGACTGTGGAGGGACATCACTATTGTGGCAATGGGTCACCCTGTGACGTACATGCCTTCCCCCATGGGACCCTGGGGGTATGTGACATGTCACACACATACACAACCTGGAAATGTGACCATGCCACATGCTCCGAAATGAACTGTTGCACATCACAGTGGTCATGTGCACAACACACAAAGGACCCTGTCCCCATGAATACATGCACAGCCTGGGTGTGGCTGCCCACAAGTGCCACCACAGAAACCACATGTTAATCCCCATACACAGAAAAGGTAATGCAGCCTTACATGCCTTAGGAAACAGTGTGGACTGGGTGTGGTGTTGTAGGTGTGCCCCTGGGTCTCTGGCAGGTATATGTGGCTGGCATACGTTCACCAGTGACAAGCATGGTGACATATGCGACTGACCTGTACAGGTACGCGTTGTACAGCAATGGACCGATCGGTGTGCCCGGCCGGCCCATTGCATCCGTTGTGAGCGGGTACGCGTTGTACAGCAATGGACCGATCGGTGTGCCCGGCCGGACCATTGTATCTGTTGTGAGCGGGTACGCGTTGTACAGCAATGGACCGATCGGTGTGCCCGGCCGGCCCATTGTATCTGTTGTGAGCGGGTACGCGTTGTACAGCAATGGACCGATCGGTGTGCCTGGCCGGACCATTGCATCTGTTGTGAGCGGGTACGCATTGTATCCCGAAATACGCATTGTACAGCAATGGACCGATCGGTGTGCCCGGCCGGCCCATTGCATCTGTTGTGAGCGGGTACGCGTTGTACAGCAATGGACCGATCCGTGTGCCTGGCCGGACCATTGCATCTGTTGTGAGCGGGTACGCATTGTATCCCGAAATACGCGTTGAACAGCAATGGATCGAACGGTGCACACGAGTTGGCTGGGGCCTGGCATGGCAACGGACCCGTATTCGAAGCTTCAACGAGTCTGATGCAGTGAATTCAGTTGGCCAGCCACAACAATGTTGCAAAATCATGGGTGTCATGAACTTGGATTTTTGAAGGATGCTGTGGGCGTGTATTAGTGCTGCTATTCCATGGATTGGTCAGATTCAGAAGATGCAAACGACTTGGACCTATCACTTTGGACACATGGGACAGTATCTGCCTCTGCAGCACACATATAATGCTGGCTGTTCCCCTGAGAGCTCACTTGCCTGCACTACATGCTCCAGGACGACATCTGCCACCAACACTGCTGCTGTCTCTGCATCCTCTGGCTACTGCAATGGCACGTACTGTGGAGAGAGCCCCAGCCTTCAGCCTTGAGGAGAACCAGGCCCTGCTGGACAGCCTCCTTCCACAGTACAGCAAGCTGTATGGGACACCAGGGGAGCAGGTGAGTGTGCGGTCCACTGCCTTACTAATTTTGCATGTTGTCTGACTAGCAGGACTTACAGTGTGCACACCACTGGCTAGCATGCTCACTGAGTAGTTCTGACCCCCAAAGTGTGTAGTTACATGCACTGAACAGGTACAGTGCAGCAACAGTGCATTCCAACAAGGTTTACTTCCCATGCAATGATACCATGTAGTAACTGCTGGCAAACTGTTCATAGCCGTCGTTGCACTGCCTGTGTACATCATGTGCCCCAGTGATTGAGACATGTATATCCAACTGTGTGATGCACGGATATGTTGCATGTGTAGTAATGGCATTTTCACTTTGTCATCCTCACAGGTTGATGCCCACCAGAAGCAGGAAATCTGGCTGACCATCGCCCGGGCAGTAAGATCCGTGGGGGACTACAAGCGCCGGATCCGCAACTGCCAGAAGAGGTGGCAGGACCTTCGAGGCTGTACCCGGAGGATCGCAAGGGTCCAGCTGAAGCTGTCGCCGCCTCGCAGGAGGGGCGGACACCGGACCCTGACCCCCCACATGCTTAGGATCCTGGCGGTGGTCTTCCCTGACCTGGATGGGCAGCTGAAGGCCAGACAGCAGCAAGGAGGGGGTGAGTCCATGACAGCACTGTGCACTTTGTCTGACATGCTATGTGCCCTCCTCTGGCCTGGTTAAACTTCCACAGTACATCAGTCTTGTGGTCCAGGACCCATGTCCCTCTATTGTGACATGCCCACTCCTCATCTGATACGCATATGTGTGGCCCTTACAGTCAGGAAATTGTGTCACTTGGGGACTGTGTCATTGCATTTTGCTTTGCTCAAGGTGGGGGACAGCATTTGTTCCGGTGACTATGTTGTGGGATTCATGGGTGGGTCAATTGCTCACACAATGCCCAAGTCTTGACATGTAATCTGGGTGTAACTTTGATATGTGGCCCACTTGCTGATCTGATTCACCACATGTCCCTGGGGTATTTGGCACACCCCCATGCTGTGGGTGGGAACAATGTTTGGGCCTCAGGAGTATGTATATCAAGTGTGTCACACATGCTTAGACACCTGCCTACTGTCCAGGACTCATCCCTCTTACAGGTGAGCTGGACAGTCATGCCTACTCCAGGGCATACTATAGACTCTGTACTCCCACTCCCGTGGATCATCTGACATGTTGTGATCAGTGACATGTTCCCTCAGGTGTCTGCCTCTGTGTCAGTGTGCTGTGGCTTCGTTGTCAGGACTACTGGTATGTTTGTTGGTTAGGGTTCAGCATGCCATCTGAGATGTGACCATGTGAGACGATACTTCTGTGACTTATAGATGTTTGATCACTTGACTGTGCACACAGGTGTATGCGACTGTGACTTTCAGGCAGCTGTTATTCATTCACAGCACACTGTGAGGTGCTCAGGTTCTGGGAGTTGTGTTTCATGTCCCCCATATGTCCAATCGGCATGACGTGGACAAATACTAGTTCAGATGATGTGGTGTGTGGGGGATGGACATGTGCACTTGTCAGTTACATAACTTGCATTCCCCATGTCCTAGGATTGTGACACAGCGCAGACTGTTGTTGGCAGGCTGCCATGGCCATGTGACTGGAGACAGTGATGTATGACTTTGCACGCATGCCTGTGTCATGGCATTAAACTTCCTAAGAATGATCCTGCAGGGGAGTGACATGTGCAACATGCACCCCATTGTGGCATGGACTATCCGGACATGGGTGCATCATGGTGTCTGGTGCTGGTATGCATCACATGCATTTCTATTTAGACTCTGGCCATCCCTTTCTCCGGACACCTGCACTGACTCAGTGGCAAGAGATGTGATGCGTGCATGTTCACATACTTCACTGTGTTCCCTGCAATGTCCAACAACTGTGTAGGTGGTGCATGTGTCCACACTGGGGTCTTACCATCAGACAGGCACCAGACAGATGGGTGCAAGGGCAGGAGGGGTGTGAGTCCCATGGTTGACCATCAGACTGACAATTGGCTTCTCCAAATCTGTGTGAGGAGTTTTGGCGATGTTCTACTAAGGATGCCAGGGCTGGCTCTGTAAGTGCTGTACTTACTGTGGTGTGTGCGGTCAGTGCAGGTGACTGATGTTTGTCTGTTTCCCTAATTGTTTGCAGATACATCCACGGCCACAGGAGGGGACAGCTCCATGGACCAGGAGGAGCAGCGGAGCCAGACTGGGTCAGCATCCGACGAGTGGTCAGAGGGACCCAGTGGCACGGAGGGCGAGGGGAGCCACACCGAGGAGTCCTCAGCACCATCCACCTCAGCTGAGGACCACAGCAGCTCGGATGATGACTCCCTTGTGGAGGCAGGTGTCAGCAGCCACCACACCCCCGCTAGTCTGTCTGGCCCCGCCACCACCAGCACCGCCCTCCCATTGGCTCCAATTCCAGACGTCCGTGGAGGCTCCCGTGTTCGGGAGCGTGTCTCCTTCGTGCCAGGCACCGCACCCCCTGCCCCTGTGTCCCCTGCTGCCCTGAGTGAGGAGTCTGTGTACCTACTTCGGCAGCTCCATGTAGGGCAGACAGCAATGCTGAGTGTCCTCCATGCACACACCACTCTGTTGACACAGCTGGTGTCGTTCATGGAGGGCATCTCGACGGGTATGTCTGCCCTACAGAGGAGCAATAAGTCCATGGACCCCTCCCTGATGGCAGCAGTGTCCCTCCTCCAGCAGTCCCTCCCACCTCCTACCTCTGCCCCATCCACACTTCCTGGCACTCTACCTGTCCAAAGCACATGCACACCTGCACAATCACCCAAGCACACAGACACGAGCAGCACAGACACACCCAAAAGAAAGGCAAGACGTGCACACAAGGATCCTCAGGGGACAGATACCACACACACAGGGATGGGGAACAGACACACACACAGGCATACACAGTCACTCCGCAGTCCTCTAAATCCTCTCCCTCCAAGACCCCTTCCCTTGCCTCACCTGCAACCCCACCTACACAGCAGATCTTCCTGTGTGACCTCGGCCTCTTCCCCTCCGATCCTGCAGATCCGGCATACCGGGGGAAGAGGAAGTCCACCCACACAGAGGGGAGTGCCCCTCGCCCCCGGACACCCTCCCCCAGGCGCAGGCAGACTGAGGACCCCATTCGGAAGTCCCCCCGGACCATGAAGGGCAAGACACCACCACCACGCAGCTCCACCACCCAGTCTCTCTCCTCCATCCCCCAGGCCACCACTCTACAGGTTCCACCGCCACACCCTGCCCCAGGTTCCCCCACACACCGATACCGCATCCCCAAACTGCTTAGGCCCTCCCCCTGCCACTTGCTCTTCCACCCCCAACCCAGACGCTCAGCCTGTTTGTGCCACTGGTGTGGAGACCGGGTCCCCCCTCTGTCCTGCCCACCTCATCTGCCCCCCCTTCCACTGCCTTGGTGGCATGCACTGCAGTGGAGTCCACAACCACCCCGTCTGACTCGGGCACTGCAGTGGTGCCGCCCCCCCCTGAGTCAGACGCCTCCACTGCAGTTGCTGGTGACACTCCTGCACCCACCACCCCTTCACTGCCTCACTCTGGCATCCCATGATCCTGTCCCTGCGGTGCCTGGCCTGCCCCTTGTATGCCCCTCCAAGGGGGATGTCCCCTGTCCCTACCAGTGCAGGCAAGCAATGGGTGACAAGTTGTCACATATCACCCTGTTGGGACTGTGTATTTGGACTGGCCATTGGCCTTAGTTTAATTTGGACTTCTGATTTTTTATTGACATTTGCTGAATAAAGCCTATTTTTGTTTACTTGTGGTTTTTCTTTTGATGTACATGATGTACATGGTTATCATCATGCATTTGCAGTTGTAATAGTGTTCAGATCAGGGAAATGAAGTGTTGCAGTGATGGACTCCATGTGGCCCATGGGATGTGTGTCCTGTTGTAGTCTGGATCTATGGCATCCTCTGCTGCAGTCTGAGGGTGTGATGTTCAGCATATGACACAGGGATGTACGTTTTGCATTTGTAAATTAACATCTTTGTCTTACAGTGATGCACATCTGGTGGGCTTACCACTGTTCAATATTTCTATTTCCCTGACTGTGTGCCCATCTCCACTGGACATGCAGTTTAGCACACCAATGTTGAAGGACTCATCAGTGTATACAGTGCACCTTGCTTGACACGTGTTTTGAGTGTATGCAGATGACTGACGTGACACTCCCGTACCCAGGTTGATGTGATCAGAGCCTTCAGTGTGTTGTAGTTGTTGACTCACTGACCGAGTGTTCTGCCAACATGTTTGAGTCGTGCACAGACAAGGCTTGGCACAGCGGACCTTCCACAGCAGTGGAGTGCCCTCATGGCAGTGTGTAATCCCGTGACATTGCCTGGGCCCGTGTTTTGTGTTGTGTAAGCATGTCTGTGCATGTACCCTTCCCTTTTCCTACACAGGCTGTGTCCCTACGGATGTTCCTGTTTCTGATGCTTGCTGAGTTGTTCTGTGTTCATCCAGCATCTTGGACCTGGTTACTCCGGGATGTGGGTGCATGGCTAACTAAGGTTCATCAGGTTGTCATCCCAGGTTGTCTTTGTTGTCAGGGCTGGGGAGGTGGGCAAACGCAGATGGGACACATTCAGGATTCCCCTTGGCACTTGTTGGTTACACATGTCATGTAATTTACAGTCTATGGTAGCTTTCAGTGATTGTGACACGTTGTGTGTGTGACTGCTGCCACTCCTCAGGGTCAGAGCTGCAATATTGGAAGTTGTGTATGTGTGTTCTTTGTGTGTCACCTTGTCTTCTTCATTGGTGTGTGACTATGGCCAGGATCCCATTGATTGTGGTGGATTTCACGTCATGCCCATGTACCGCGTAGTGTGCAGTGTGTCAGACATTCACGAGTCTTGTTGACTGGCCATGTGTGATGGGTTTCTGCACCTTAGTTCCCCCCACCACCCCTGGGATTGTCATGGGTGCATGTGCAATGTCACCAGTCCATGAGAGCTTCACTGCTGCACATTGGTGGAGATCAAGGTGTGTGGTGTTGAGTGTGTGCAAATGTGAGTTGTTGCACGGCTAGACCCCTACCTCCATATTGGCCATGGTTGGCAGGCCGTGCTGTTTGATTTGTGCTTGTGTAGGTGTGATGGTAGTTTGTTGCTTAGGACACATGGCTGTGGTTCACAGTGTGAATGTCATCTACCTTTGTAATCACAGTGGGATTATCATGCAGGGTAGTGTCACCACAATGTGGGGTCCCTGGGGGTAGTGCTGTGGTGGGTCTGTCTCTTGCTGTGTTAGTTGCTGTTCCTACTAGCTTGTGTGACATGTGTAATTTGGGCTCCCTCTCATCTAACAATGCCTCTTTGCCCACATAGGGGAATCCGATCCATGAGTTACTTTTGTGTGGCACTGTATACACATCTGTGTAATTGGAATTCAGGCCTCCTCATGTGTTGTGTGGTTGCCTGGGGACACTGGCACACACCCCCATCACCTGTTGTGTTTGATATGCAGTGTGGGTCTGCCTGTTTGTGTTTGTGCATTTGCACCACTGCATTGGCATATATTGAGTGTGCCATTGGCTGTATGTTGTTTGGTGGCTTTCCCCTGCTGTCCCTGGGACTCCTAGGTCATCAGTCAGCACAATAATCATGGTTTGTATGTCCCATTGCTGCCATGGTATGGTATTTGTTCACCTGACATCTACAGTCTCCCTAGGATATCTACATTTGTGTGTCCATTGGTGCAGATATGTGGGTCTGCATTATGATGGTCACCTCTGTCATTGTGTTATTTGTGAATGGTGACAATGTGAGCCCCCATGGGTGATGTTTGTATGCACATGGCCAAAGGTATGTTTTATTTGCACTGCACTGTTTGCCTCACCCAATCTATGTTGCTATGGGACACAAGCACTACTATGCCACTGATGTGTTTGTTGTTGTGTGACCAGGAATCATCCATGCAGTTTGGCTTTGGCAGCTTTTACCCTGACTACACTTCCCTTTTGGTCACTGTGGTGATGGGGCTTTGGGCCCCATTGCCACACTGTTCAAAAGGTGCATCAGCTATGGACCCCACACTTCCCTTTTGGTCACTGTGTTGATGGGGCTTTGGGCCCCATTGCCACACTGTTCAAAAGGTGCATCAGCTATGGACCCCACACCTACCTTTTGGTCACTGTGTTGATGGGGCTTTGGGCCCCATTGCCACACTGTTCAAAAGGTGCATCAGCTATGGACCCCACACTTCCCTTTTGGTCACTGTGGTGATGGGGCTTTGGGCCCCATTGCCACACTGTTCAAAAGGTGCATCAGCTATGGACACCACACCTACCTTTTGGTCACTGTGGTGATGGGGCTTTGTGCCCCATTGCCACACTGTTCAAAAGGTGCATCAGCTATGGACACCACACTTCCCTTTTGGTCACTGTGTTGATGGGGCTTTGGGCCCCATTGCCACACTGTTCAACAGGTGCATCAGCTATGGACCCCACACTTCCCTTTTGGTCACTGTGGTGATGGGGCTTTGGGCCCCATTGCCACACTGTTCAAAAGGTGCATCAGCTATGGACACCACACTTCCCTTTTGGTCACTGTGTTGATGGGGCTTTGGGCCCCATTGCCACACTGTTCAAAAGGTGCATCAGCTATGGACCCCACACTTCCCTTTTGGTCACTGTGGTGATGGGGCTTTGGGCCCCATTGCCACACTGTTCAAAAGGTGCATCAGCTATGGACCCCACACCTACCTTTTGGTCGCTGTGGTGATGGGGTGTTCAACCCCATTGCCACAGTGGCCATGGTCGGCTTGCATTGTGGAGGCCACACACATTTATGTGTGACACATTAGCTAGGGGGTCACATTGTATGTTCAATGTCATGTTCAGTGTTGTAGGCATTTGTCACAGACTACACACGCTTGTCATGGTGTTGGGGGGAGATGTAATTTTCAGACATTCCTTATGTGGGAGTATGCTGGTTGTGTCATGCATTACCCGTCCTATGAGTAGGGGTGGAGGTAGTGGCAGGCATCCAGCCCCCCCTGAGTAGGGGTGGTGGTAGGCATCCATCCCCCTAAGGGTGGGGATGGTAATAGTGACAGGCATCCAGCCCCCCCTGAGTGGGGTGGTGGTAGTGGCAGGCATCCAGCCCCCTAAGGGTGGGGATGGTAGTAGTGACAGGCATCCAGCCCCCCCGAGTAGGGGTGGTGGTAGTGGCAGGCATCCAGCCCCCCCTGAGTAGGGGTGGTGGTAGTGGTAGGCATCCAGCCCACCCTGAGTAGGGGTGGTGGTAGTGGTGGCCATCCATCCCCCTAAGGGTGGGGATACTAGTAGTGACAGGCATCCAGCCCCCCCTGAGTGGGGTGGTGGTAGTGGCAGGCATCCAGCCCCCTAAGGGTGGGGATGGTAGTAGTGACAGGCATCCAGCCCCCCCTGAGTAGGGGTGGTGGTAGTGGCAGGCATCCAGCCCCCCCTGAGTAGGGGTGGTGGTAGTGGTAGGCATCCAGGCCCCCCTGAGTAGGGGTGGTGGTAGTGGTAGGCATCCATCCCCCTAAGGGTGGGGATGGTAGTAGTGACAGGCATCCAGCCCCCCCTGAGTGGGGTGGTGGTTGTGGCAGGCATCCATCCCCCTAAGGGTGGGGATGGTAGTAGTGACAGGCATCCAGCCCCCCCTGAGTGGGGTGGTGGTAGTGGTAGGCATCCATCCCCCTAAGGGTGGGGATGGTAGTAGTGACAGGCATCCAGCCCCCCCTGAGTAGGGGTGGTGGTAGTGGTAGGCATCCATCCCCCTAAGGGTGGGGATGGTAGTAGTGACAGGCATCCAGCCCCCCTGAGTGGGGTGGTGGTAGTGGCAGGCATCCATCCCCCTAAGGGTGGGGATGGTAGTAGTGACAGGCATCCAGCCCCCCCCTGAGTGGTGTGGTGGTAGTGGCAGGCATCCAGCCCCCTAAGGGTGGGGATGGTAGTAGTGACAGGCATCCAGCCCCCCATGAGTAGGGGTGGTGGTAGTGGCAGGCATCCAGCCCCCCTGAGTAGGGGTGGTGGTAGTGGTAGGCATCCAGGCCCCCTGAGTAGGGGTGGTGGTAGTGGTAGGCATCCATCCCCCTAAGGGTGGGGATGGTAGTAGTGACAGGCATCCAGCCCCCCTGAGTGGGGTGGTGGTTGTGGCAGGCATCCATCCCCCTAAGGGTGGGGATGGTAGTAGTGACAGGCATCCAGCCCCCTGAGTGGGGTGGTGGTAGTGGTAGGCATCCATCCCCCTAAGGGTGGGGATGGTAGTAGTGACAGGCATCCAGCCCCCCCTGAGTAGGGGTGGTGGTAGTGGTAGGCATCCATCCCCCTAAGGGTGGGGATGGTAGTAGTGACAGGCATCCAGCCCCCCCTGAGTGGGGTGGTGGTAGTGGCAGGCATCCAGCCCCCTAAGGGTGGGGATGGTAGTAGTGATGGGCATCCAGCCCCCTATGAGTGGGGATGGTAGTAGTGATGGGCATCCAGCCCCCTATGTGTGGGGATGGTAGTAGTGAAGGGCATCCAGCCCCCTATGAGTAGGGGTGGTGGTAGTGGTAGGCATCCAGGCCCCCCTGAGTAGGGGTGGTGGTAGTGGCAGGCATCCAGCCCCCCCCGAGTAGGGGTGGTGGTAGTGGTAGGCATTCAGGCCCCCCTGAGTAGGGGTGGTGGTAGTGGTAGGCATCCATCCCCCTAAGGGTGGGGATGGTAGTAGTGACAGGCATCCAGCCCCCCCTGAGTGGGGTGGTGGTAGTGGCAGGCATCCAGCCCCCCCTGAGTAGGGGTGGTGGTAGTGGTAGGCATCCATCCCCCTAAGGGTGGGGATGGTAGTAGTGACAGGCATCCAGCCCCCCCTGAGTGGGGTGGTGGTAGTGGCAGGCATCCATCCCCCTAAGGGTGGGGATGGTAGTAGTGACAGGCATCCAGCCCCCCCTGAGTGGGGTGGTGGTAGTGGTAGGCATCCATCCCCCTAAGGGTGGGGATGGTAGTAGTGACAGGCATCCAGCCCCCCCTGAGTGGGGTGGTGGTAGTGGCAGGTATCCATCCCCCTAAGGGTGGGGATGGTAGTAGTGACAGGCATACAGCCCCCCCTGAGTGGGTGGTGGTAGTGGCAGGCATCCAGCCCCCCCTGAGTAGGGGTGGTGGTAGTGGCAGGCATCCAGGCCTCCCTGAGTAGGGGTGGTGGTAGTGGTAGGTATCCAGCCCCCCCTGAGTAGGGGTGGTGGTAGGGTGGTGTTGGTGGTAGGCATCCATCCCCCTATGGGTGTGTATGGCATTGGTGATGACCATCCCACCCCTATGGTTCTGCTGTTGCTAGTGTACGTCATTTGTGCATCCCTATGTGTGTGTGACATATTTCGTGTACGTGTCGTTTGTTTGTATTGTTGGTGTTTGACTTACCGTCTGCGCCGTACGCGTCCGTGCCGGTCCCGGTAATAGATGTAGAGTATAGGTAGGACCTGCGCAATGGGATTCATGCTTCGATCGTCTCGTTCGGGTTTCTCGTGTCTTCGAGTCGTACTCGTAGCAGGCTTGTTCGTCTCATAGCCGTGGATCGTCTTGTGGCGCGAAACGGAGCTTATGTACGGCTCGCCCGGATGCTCAAACGTCCCGGACGTAGCGACAGGTTTGGCGCGTACGGAGTGCGCATCGTACTCGTCCGGCCGGAAGGTGCTGTGTATTTGCTTCCGTACGACTCGATTCGGCGTTTACGGATCCGGCTCGGGCGGGGAACAGGAGCTGAATTGGGTAAGTACGGCTCGCTCGGAAACTGGGTTGTTATACGCATCATACTTGTTCGTCCGGACGAATGTTCGAATCGGTCGGGAAACACGCAATCGGCTGGTTTTTTTTCCGGACGAATACTGTTAGGTGCGCTTCCGGCCGGGATCGGAATCGACCCCTCAGTCTCTGCACCACCTTTCATTTTTTTCTTCATTTCACCTTGCTGATGTTCTGGTATTGAGCACCTATTCAGCACCTGGTTGATTTGTCAGCGAGGTCAAAGAGGCCAAGAGAAGTGCCTTGAGCTCCCTCCCTTTCTTTGTTAAAGTTTTCCGTATGTGTGAGGAGTAGCTGACCTGCTGCATCCAGGTCCCTTCATTAGAGCACTAACCCCATCCTAAGCACAGAAGGTTAGCTTACCTCCGTGGGCCTAGCAAACACACTTTCAGAAGCCTGAGACACCGTATCCTTCTTTCATAGGTTAGAAGGTGAAATATTTATGAATTGTTATTAAAATTACTCTGTTTATAAATTGTTTTTGGGTGTTCACACACACTAGGATTTAGAACAGTAAATTCATTATCAATCAACAGTTATTAATTCAAAAGTATCTCTGTTTTGATATTCGGATTGTGAGTCACCGATTTGACAGTATGTTTATCACAGCCAGCTATTGATTGTGATTATCATTTGTTATCAAACATTGTATAACCTTCTACACAGTTCTGGAACTTCATTATTGTAATATTTTTCTTTTCTGTTAAGGATTGTGCTAACATTTGCTATCATTTAATAATAGGCAAAAGTACATAGGGATTATAGCCAGGGACTCTGGTTTTATTGCCATGTTGAGTTGCATAATTGTTCCATGGTCAAATTGGTAAGGTAAATATATCTACATAATTTGAGCTATTATTGAAGTATTGTGAACTCACAATGCTATCTGGGCATACACATCTTTATTAACCCCTTCGCTGCTAGGCCTTTTCCCCCCTGTGCTAAGCCTTTTTTGGCTATTTGGGGTAGTTCGTGCTTAGCCCCCTGTAACTTTTTGACCACATAAGGTATCCACGCCAAATTTGCGTCCTTTTTTTCCAACATCATGGGGATTTTAAAGGTACCCAGGGTTTGTGGCTTCCCCTGGAGGGGACTCAGAAATTAGCCAAAATACAGCTAAATTTTGTTTTTTTGGGGAAAAATGCGAAAAAAGGGCTACAGATGAAAGCGCCTGTTTTTTTCCCTGCAAATGGTATCAAAAAAGGGGTTGTGGTGCTGAAATCACCCTCTTCCCAGCTTTCAGGGACAAGCAGACTTTTGTCTGAAAACCAAAAATTTTTACACAGTTTTGGCATTTTTCTGGGACATTGCCTATTTTTGCTATTTTTTGTGCTTTCAACCTCCTTCCAGTTAATGGTAGAAATGGGTATTAAAGCGATAATGGATCCAGGAAAGCTATACATTTTGGAAAAGTAGACAAAATTCTGAATTCAGCAAGGGGTCATTTGTGTAGATCCTTCAAGGTTTCTTTATAGAAACTAACAGTTAAATATAGGGAAAATTGAAAATTAGTTTAAAAAAACAGCCTTTTGTGTCAACGTTTTCACATGTAACTTCTTTTAATTATGACACCTCTTTGAAAGCAATATACCGTTACATCCGCTGCACATAAATGATTGTGGGGATATATAGGACTTGTAGGTTCACCAAGAACCCGACGAACCCAGAGCCAAAAACTGAGCAGCGACTTGCAATGGTTTTTTATTATGTACCGGGTATATAGCAATTCTTCTGGGAAAATGTGTACATGGAAAAATCGGTATGAAAGACACCTATGTATTTCTGAAATGGGAACAAAATATAGAGTTTAGAAACAGTAGATATTTGCACATTTCCGAAATTGGGAATACTCATACTAGCATGAGAATTATCGATCATTTTTCAAAATTACTTCTTTTTTACACATTGTCTTTCATTTGGAAGGCAGAAATGCATCGAAAGTCAATAGGTAATAACAGTTGATTTACAAATCTGAATTACCCTAAGTATCCCGATAAAAATGGTACCTCACTTGTGTGGGTAGGCTTAGTGCCCACGACAGGAAATGGCTCACAACGCAACGTGAACACAACACATTTTCACAATGAAAAATTACCCTTTTTTTGCAAAGTGCCTAGCTGTAGTTTTTGAACCCTAGCTCTGCCGGCACCTAGGGAAACCTAGCAAACCTATACATTTTTGAAACCTAGACACCCAGGGGCATCCAGGATGGGGTGACTTGACTGCCTCTCACCAGGTTCTGTCACCCAGAATTCCTTGCAAACCTAAAAAATTGTCAAAAAAACCACATTTTCCTCACATTTCTGTGGTGGAAAGTTCGGGAATCTGCGTGGATCCACAAATTTCCACCCACCCCGCGTTCCCCAAAGTATTCAGAGAAAATTGGTACCTCACTTGTGTGGGTAGGCCTAGTGCCTGCGACAGGAAACGGTGCAAAAAGCAACGTGGACACACCACAATTTCACAGCGAAAAATGACCCTTTTTTGGCAAAGTACCTAGCTGTAGTTTTTTAACCCTAGCTCTGCCGGCACCTAGGGAAACCTAGCAAACCTATACATTTTTGAAAACTAGACACCCAGGGGAATCCAGGATGGGGTGACTTGACTTACTCACACCAGGTTCTGTTACCCAGAATCCCTTGCAAACCTAAAAAATTGTCAAAAAAACACATTTTCCTCACATTTCTGTGGTGGAAAGTTCTGGAATCTGCGTGGATCCACAAATTTCCACCCACCCCGCATTCCCCAAAGTCTTCCGAGAAAAATAGTACCTCACTTGTGTGGGTAGGCCTAGTGGCCGCGACAGGAAACAGCGCAAAACGCAACGTGGACACACCACAATTTCACAGTGAAAAATGACCGTTTTTTGGCAAAGTCCCTAGTTGTAGTTTTTGAACCCTAGCTCTGCCGGCACCTAGGGAAACCTAGCAAACCTATACATTTTTGAAAACTAGACACCCAGGGGAATACAGGATGTGGTGACTTGACTGCCTCTCACCAGGTTCTGTTACCCAGAATTCCTTGCAAACCTAACAAATTGTCAAAAAAAACACATTTTCCTCACATTTCTGTGGTGGAATGTTCTGGAATCTGCGTGGATCCACAAATTTGCATGCACCCTACGTTCACCAAAGTCTTCCGAGAAAAACAGTACCTCACTTGTGTGGATAGGCCTAGTGCCCGCGACAGGAAACGGCGCAAAACGCAACGTGGACACACCACAATTTCACAGTGAAAAATGACCCTTTTTTGGCAAAGTGCCTAGCTGTAGTTTTTGAACCCTAGCTCTGCCGGCACCTAGGGAAACCTAGCAAACCTATACATTTTTGAAAACTAGACACCCAGGGGAATACAGGATGGGGTGACTTGACTGCCTCTCACCAGGTTCTGTTACCCAGAATCCCTTGCAAACCTAAAACATTGTCAAAAAACCACATTTTCCTCACATTTCTGTGGTGGAAAGTTCTGGAATCTGCGTGGATCCACACATTTCCACTCACCCCGTGTTCCCCAAACACTTCAGAGAAAAACGGTACCTCACTTGTGTGGGTAGGCCTAGTGCCCGCGACAGGAAACGGTGCAAAACGCAACGTGGACACACCACAATTTCATAGTGAAAAATGACCCTTTTTTGGCAAAGTGCCTAGCTGTAGTTTTTTAACCCTAGCTCTGCCGGCACCTAGGGAAACCTAGCAAACCTATACATTTTTGAAAATTAGACACCCAGGGGAATACAGGATGGGGTGACTTGACTGCCTCTCACCAGGTTCTGTTACCCAGAATCCCTTGCAAACCTAAAAAATTGTCAAAAAAAACACATTTTCCTCACATTTCTGTGGGGAAAAGTTCTGGAATCTGCGTGGAACCAGAAATTTACACTCACCCTGCGTTCCCCAAAGTCTTCAGAGAAAAATGGTACCTCATTTGCATGGGTGGGTCAAGGACCCGTGACAGGCAAGGGCCCAAAACCTATTGAGGCGTCATCAAAATTACCTATCACAAACCAACCTGGTTTTGCAAGGGGGGTCCCATGAGTTTTTGGCCCTGGGCACGGCGACCATCTAGGGAAACCTACCAAACCCACACATTTCTGAAAACTAGACACCCGGGGGAGTCCAGCGAGGTATGGCTTGCGTGGGTCCCCTAACGTTTTCCTACCCAGAATCCCCTGCAAACGTCAAATTTAGCTGAAAAAATAACTTTTTTCTCAAATTTCTGTGTGGGAAAGTTCTGGAATCTACGTGGATCCACAAATTTCCTCCCACCCAGCGTTCCCTCAGGTCTTCCGATAAAAATGATACCTCACTCGCCTGGGTGGGTGAAGTACCCGCGACAGGCAAGGGCCCAAAACCTATTGAGGCGACATCAAAATTGCCTATCACAAAACAACCTGGTTTTGCAAGGGGTGTCCCATGAGTTTTTGGCCCCGGGCTCGGCGGCCATCTAGGGAAACGTACCAAACCCACACATTTCTGAAAACTAGAAACCCGGGGGAGTCCAGCGAGGTATGGCTTACGTGGGTCCCCTAATATTTTCCTACCCAGAATCCCCTGCAAACCTCAAATTTAGCTGAAAAAAATCACTTTTTTCTCAAATTTCTGTGTGGGAAAGTTCTGGAATCTACATGGATCCACAAATTTCCTACCACCCAGTGTTCGCCCAGGTCTCCCGATAAAAATGGTACCTTACTCACGTGGGTGGGTCAAGTACCCTCGACAGGCAAGGGCCCAAAACGTATTGAGGAGACATCAAAGTTACCTATCACAAAACAACCTGGATTTGCAAGGGGGTCACCTGGGTTTTGGCCCGGGTTTGGCGGCCATCTTGGGAAACTTCCAAACCCACACATTTCTGAAAAGTAGACACCTGGGAGTCCAGCGAGGTATGGCTTGCGTGGGTCCCCAACATTTTCCTACCCAGAATCCCTGCAAACCTCAAATTTAGCTGAAAAAATCATTTTTTTCTCAAATTTCTGTGTGGGAAAGTTCTGGAATCTCCGTGGATCCACAAATTTCCTTCCACCCAGCGTCCCCCCCGGACTCCCGATAAAAATGGTACCTCACTTGTGTGGGTAGGCAAAGTGGCTGAAACAGGATATGGCCCAAATCGTATTGTGGAGACTTCAAAATTACCTATAACAAAACTACCTGGTTTTGGGGGGGGGCACCTGGTTTTTTGGCCCCGGGCTCGCCGCTATCTAGGAAAACCTACCAAATCCACACGTTTCTCAAAACTAGACACCCTGGGGAGTCCAATGAGGTATGGCTTGCGTGGATCCCCCAATGTTTCCCTACCCAGAATCCCCTGCAAACCTCAAATTTAGCTAAACAAAAACACATTTTCCACATATTTGTGCGTGGAATCACCGTGGTGGCACAAGTGTCCTACCACCCAGCGTTTCCCTTGTTCTCCCGAGTAAAATGATACCTCACTTGTGTGGGTGTCCAAAGCAGAATTGGCTAAAAACGTATTTTTAAAAAAATATAGCGCTTAGAATTCTCGGTGCTATATCTAAATCCCTATGTTTTGGGCTCTTCCTAGCCACAGGCCTTTGGCCCACCCACACAAGTGAGGTATCATTTTACTCGGGAGAACAAGGGGAACCTGGGTGGTAGGACTTTTGTGCCGGCATGGTGATCCCACGCAAAAATGTAAGGAAAAAAGTGATTTTTTCAGCTAAATTTGAGGTTTGCAGGGGATTCTGGGTAGGAAAACGTTGGGGGATCCTCGCAAGCCATACCTCGCTGGACTCCCCCGGGTGTCTAGTTTTCAGAAATGTTTGGGTTTGGTAGTTTTCCAAGATGGCCGCCGAGCCCGGGGACAAAAACCCAGGTGACCCCCCTTGCAAAACCAGGTTGTTTTGTGATAGGTCATTTTGATGTCGCCTCAATAGGTTTTGGGCCCTTGCCTGTCACGGGTACTTGACCCACCCACGCGAGTGAGGTATCATTTTTATCGGGAGACCTGGGGGAACACTGGGGGGAGGAAATTTGTGGATCCATGTATATTCCAGAACGTTCCCACACAGAAATGTGAGAAAAAAGTGATTTTTTCAGCTAAATTTGAGGTTTGCAGGGGATTCTGGGTAGGAAAACGTTAGGGGACCCATGCAAGCCATACCTCGCTGGACTCCCCGGGTGTCTAGGTTTCAGAAATGTATGGGTTTGGTAGGTTTCCTAGATGGCCGCCGAGCACGGGGCCAAAACTCATGGGATCCCCTTGCAAAACCAGGTTGTTTTGTGATAGGAAATTTTGATGTCGCCTCAATAGGTTTTGGGCCCTTGCCTGTCGCGGGTACTTGACCCACCCACGTGAGTGAGGTATCATTTTTATCGGGAGACCTGGGGAACGCTGGGTGGGAGGAAATTCGTGGATCCACGTAGATTCCAGAACTTTCCCACACAGAAATTTGAGAAGAAAGTGATTTTTTCAGCTAAATTTGAGGCTTGTAGGGATTCTGGGTAGGAAAACGTTGGGGACCCACAAGCCATACCTCGCTGGACTCCCCCGGGTGCCTAGTTTTCAGAAATGTGTGGGTTTGGTAGGTTTCCCTAGATGGCCGCCAAGCCCGGAGCCAAAAACTCATGGGACCCCCCTTGCAAAACCAGGTTGTTTTGTGATAGGTAATTTTGATGTTGCCTCAATAGGTTTTGGGCCCTTGCCTGTCTCGGGCACTAGGCCTACCCATGCAAGTGAGGTACCATTTTTCTCGGAAGACTTTGGGGAACGCGGGGTGGGTGGAATTTTGAGGACCCACGCAGATTCCAGAACTTTCCACCACAGAAATGTGAGGAAAATGTGTTTTTTTTACAAATTTTTAGGTTTGCAAGGGATTCTGGGTAACAGAACCTGGTGAGAGCCAGTCAAGATACCCCATCCTGGATTCCCCTGGGAGTTTAGTTTTCAAAAATGTATAGGTTTTCTAGGTTTCCCTAGGAGCCGGCAGAGCTAGGGTTCAAAATCTACAGCTAGGCACTTTGCAAAAAAGGGTCAGTTTTCACTGTGAAAATGTGGTGTGTCCACGTTGCGTTTTGGGCCGTTTCCTCTCGCGGGCACTAGGCCTACCCACGCAAGTGAGGTACCATTTTTCTCAGAAGACTTTGGAGAACGCGGGGTGGGTGGAATTTTGTGGATCCACGCAGATTCCAGAACTTTCCACCACAGAAATGTGAGGAAAATGTGTTTTTTTTAAACAAATTTTTAGGTTTACAAGGGATTGTGGGTAACAGAACCTGGTGAGAGCCAGTCAAGTCACCCCATCCTGGATTCCCCTGGAGGTCTAGTTTTCAAAAATGTACAGGTTTGCTAGGTTTCCTTACGTGCCAGCTGCGTTAGGGCCCAAAATCCACAGGTAGGCACATTGCTAAAAAAAAAGTCGGAGAATAGTGGGCTTTCTGCTGCCCTGGGGGTTAATCGGGGGAGGGGGTTCATCCCGATATGCCCCCAAGGGGGGCAGAAAGACTGTGGCTATTTTCTGTGGGGGTGGGGGCATTGGTATGACCATTTTGGGCAGCCCCCACGCATAAAAAAAGCCTGCGTAATCGCTGGCGCCTAGTGGGATTTCTGCCCCCCCAGGGGGCAGATCAGGGGCCACAGCCCCCATCTGCCCTCCCGGGGGGCAGAAAGACTGGAATTTCTCTGGGGGTGGGGTGGGGGTATTGTCATGCCCATTTTGGGCAGCCCCTACCCCTACACGAATAAAACAAAAAAATCTGTGGTTTCTAGTGGGCTTTCTGCGCCCCGCGGGGGGGCCATATTGGGGGCTACAGCTCCCATCTGCCTCCCGGGGGGGCAGAAAGACTCATTTTTGTGGGGGGGGGATGGGGGCATTGGCGTGCCCGTTTCGGGCAGCCCGCACCCTAAAAAAAATTGCGCAAAAAAATCCCTGGTGTTTAGTGGGCTTTCTGCCCCTCCGGGGGGGAAGAAAGGCTGTAATGGTTGCGGGGGTGGGGGCATTGGCGTGCCCATTTTGGGCAGCCCCCACCCTAAAAACAAAAGCGCAAAAAAAATTCCCTTGCGTCAAGTGGGCTTTCTGCCCCCCCCGGGGGGCAGAAAGGCTGTAATGGTGGCGGGGGTGGGGGCATTGGCATGCCCGTTTTGGGCAGCCCCCACCCTAAAACAAATTGTGCAAAATAAAATCCCTGGCATTGAGTGGGTTTTCTGCCCCCCCGGGGGGGCAGATTGGGGGCTACTGCCCCATCTGCCCCCCAGGGGGGGCAGAAAGGCTGTAATGGTGGTGGGTGGGTGGGGGCATTGGCGTGCCCGATTCGGGCAGCCCCCACCCTAAAAAAAAGAGGTTCAAAAAAACAAATCCCTGGTGTTTAGTGGGCTCTCTGCCCCCCCGGGGGGCAGAAAGACTGTAATGATTGCGGGGGTGGGGGCATGGGCATTCCTGTTTTGGGCAGCCCCCACCCTTATTTTTATATGCTAAAAAAAATCCCTGGTGTCTAGTGGGCTTTTTGCTGCCCCCCCAGGGGGGCAAAAAGACTAAATTGTGCCAAATTGAATTGGGGGGAGCAAAGGCCCTTGCCCAAGGGGCCGCCCCCCCTCCCTGGTGTCTAGTGGGTGGATCCCTGCTTGGGGATCGCTCTCCTGTGGCGATCCCCAAGCAGGGATCCACTGGGGAGGGGTACCATTGGAAAGGGGAGATTCTCCCCTTTCCAACGATGCCTCTCCCATCTTTCTACGTGCTCAGGGGGCTGAGATAGCCCCCTGAGCATGTAGAAAGGGAAACTGCCGGCCCCGTGATGCTCCCCACTACGCTCCTTGCTGACACTGCCAAGTAATTTGCACCGCAGCCCTTGGGTTATTGCCACCGAGAAGCGTTTCCCATCCCTCCTGGGACCTCCAATCAATCCCACTGTATAGCACCTCCGCAGGTCCCATTTCAATCATCTTGGTTCCTTTCCGCCCCTGTGAATTGACAGCATCCCACCTGGATTCTTGACAGTGCGCCTGCTTGCCACTGCCATATTAATAAGTAACCTGGTCCTGATGATGGCCTAAGTACTTCTACAGGCCGAAACGCCGTCGACTCTTTACAGCTGAATTTCCGGCGCCCCCATCAACGACACCCTACTTGACTTATCTGTATTCAGTACCATTTAGTGTTTGGGTGGCCGAACTATGTAAATTTTACCTTCACTTGCTTTCTGTTGCGCCCACTCCTATCGCTGTGCATACTTTCCTCACGTGTCACTTGCGCCGTCACAACCCTTCACGAGCACTTGTGCACAGTATCCAACAGGTTACATGTCATTCAATGTAACGCAGTGCGTCCCATACGTTTGATTATATGATATTTATTATGTCAAATGTGTATATTGACTAAAATATAATTTATGTTACAAAAACAATTTGTCTCCCTGGTTTTCTCCCCTTTTGATTCTATTCTCAGCAACTGATTGTGCTTTTTGTAACTGACCTCCAATTGACACCCTTTGAGACACTGTTTTTTGATATACATGATTGCCCTAGTCTCTTCAGGGTATATGGGCTACCTCCTGTAGTCTGATATTGAAACAAGAGTCGTCATCATTATCTACTTCTTCCCCCTCTAAATCTGTCACAAGGTGTCCCTAACTGATGCTTGTCTGCTCTGCTCATGAGCCTTTTGCGATACGTGACTGCTGCACTACTGCTACACTCAATTCTTGGAACTATTCTAGTTGATTTTGGCAGATTTAGAGGGCTCTATGGTCCCCTTAAATCTCTCTCATGTGACCGTTGCCTGTACTGTGAAGACAAAACTAGACCAGGTAGGAGAAGAACTCAGCCAAGCATCTGCCACTTGTTAACCTGTGTGTGTGTCTTGGATTACATTATGCCTTTAAATAAAATTAACACTAAGGGGCTGATTAAAAATTGGTCAGATGACCCGTCCTCCACCAGGGTGATTGAGTAAATTACTCTGCTGTTCTGACAAAGGTGCCGCCTGACCCATTATGAAATGTCCGCTGGCACAGACGACATTTCAAGCATTGACAGAAACCACCATCATGGCGGTTTCTGCCAAATGCATTTAAACCTTGCTGTACAGCTCCGTCAAACATAATGTAGCCATTTGCAATGTTATATTCTTTTTTTATTTTCAAAAACAAAATCCCAAAGTGGAATTTTCTTTTTGAAAAAAAAAAAATGCCTGCCTAACCATTGGAGTTTTCTTCCATGGCGAAGGGGCATTAAGCACTTTTCAGTGCCCCTTACCGGCAGGTTTTTCCTGCTGGTGACGGGCATTGAAAAATGGCTATATGTCCATCCATCCATATAGCCAAACCTCTGACAGTCCAAACTCCATAGTGCTGTCAGAGGGGTTTGACCACGATGGAGACTGAGTAGTCTCTTCCATCATCAAACTATTTAAATTCAGGTGGGCGCACCTTAGTCTTGGTGGGGAGTTACCTCTCTGCCAAGGTATAAATCAGGCCATAAGTCACGTCTTCTAAACCCTTCTATATCTTATCATGAACAGAAGAATTTGCACTATATAAGACCTAATGTCATTGCCAAGGTAGTCCACGGTCATCGGCCCTGGTTCCCACTCCCCTGCTGGTCCATGCTCTGTTAAGAACTTCAGTTTTCTACAGGCTGTGACCCCGATTCTGGTGTCTGTGTTCATCAGTAATGAGAGAAGCACAATCTATGTGGTACTAGGGGTGGGCCTAATTCACAAAACTGACTTAGGATTTCTGCAGAGTTAGAAAACAATTCTGCGAGATTCCGTGGAGTTCCACTAATGGGCAGAAATAGGCATGTTGTGCTGATTGTGCTGTGATTTAGCACCAGGATCACATTGCGAGCTGAAAAATCAGGGACTTCGGCACCACGCAGCATGCCAGAGGGTTCAGCTACTTGAGTTGATTTTCTGCCACTTAAGTAGATTTTCTACTCAAGCGGCAGCCTTCTGACTGCGAACGGTCAACCGTCCCAATTAGAAAAATCTTGCCAGATGTCCTCCTGGAGGCCGAAAATTGTACTATGGGACATCAAATCTTTTCACACTCAAAAAATTCCACCATGCGGCGATTGCCAGATTTTTGTCAGAATTCTGCTCTACAAGAGTAACACAGAGTCACCAAAATTCATCCAATTCCGCCGGCAGAAAGGAATATTTCTAGGAGTGAGTGAAATATTCAGTTCTGCAGGAATTGGTGGAATTTTGGATCCTGCCAAATTCCGCCAATTGCTGTGTGACAGCATTTTTTCTCACTTGCCAAAACAATATGTTTGCGAGCAAGATTTGGAGACCCCATGCGTGATTTTCAGACACTTGGAGGACATCTGGTGAGATTTTTCCAACTCTGGCAATCACGACAGTCAGAAGACTGCTGCTCGAGTAGAAAAATCTATCAGAGCGGCAGCAAGATCATCTTAAGTGACTGCGCCCTCTGGTGCACTGTAATGTGCCCTGCGCGCTGATTTCTCAGCACTGAACACGGTCTCAGCGCTAAATCACAGCACAAACAGCGCGACATGCCTATTTCCACCCATTGGCGGAACTCCGCGGAATCTCGCTGAGTTTTTTGTAACTCTGCGGAATTCAACTGAGTCAAATTCTGCCCACCCCTAAATATTTCACTCACCCCATGTGGTGCCATTCATGCAAGCCCAGCCAGTGCTTGGAGACAACACTGCTCTAGAAGCATTGGCTAAAGCCACATTTCTTGCGATGCTGCAGATCCCCATTTACATTTTACATAGCTATGTGGAGCAATATTTGGTTCCCCTGTTTAAAATCTGGTGCTTTGCCCAACTCTAACTTGGGCAAGTGGACTATGAGTTAGGGGAAAACCGCATACTCAGCTTGGCAAATACTCCACATACGTCAGGCTCTAAGATCA
Organism: Calotriton arnoldi; assembly: GCA_963921515.1. Lineage (NCBI taxonomy): Eukaryota > Metazoa > Chordata > Amphibia > Caudata > Salamandridae > Calotriton > Calotriton arnoldi. Next base: position 362,853 of record CAWUFW010014592.1, read on the forward strand.
GAATGAGGAAGTGTTAGGGTACAGCTGGGTGATGTTTCTCCATAGGCAAAATAACTAACTAAAGAGAAAAGCGGTAAGCTGCTACATGTGTGAATACAAATTTGTGTATCAGTTATTCAATGAGAGTTTTCCACCTGGTGTAAATTCTGCATGCATTTATTTTAGGCTTTTGACTACGGCTCTTTTGTAGATTTCCTGAACTACTCCTAGGATTTTTTGTAAATCTTTAAAAGAAGAAACTTATTTGTAACCAAAACTTAAAGGAGCCGATTTCCGAATTGGGCCCTTGGAAACAATCCACAAATTTACAAATAACAATTAAATTTTATTTAGAAGGTATACTACTTCAGTCTAATCTCCTCTGAATAACTCTATATAAATATATCTCTTACTCCATGGATGTTAGAAGTAAACAGTGAAAGCATCAGCTTTGGCTTATAATTATTTGGCCTACCATAGCATACTTAGAACAGTGCATGCTGAAAATTCTTAATTCTGTACATGTATTTGGATTTATCATGGCCATTTAGTCACAAGATGAAATAAAAATAATTGGATATGTCAACTCATTCCAGCGCAACAAAGCTGGACAATTTATTCCGTAATGCAAAATAACTTCTCTAATTGCATTGTGTACAAATGTGATAAGTGTTTTAATTAAAACAAATGCACTTTAGGCTATATTGCAAAATCCACAAGCCATCACACTTTTCAAGATATTAGTACCATACGTCCATTTCAAAATGTAAAATATGAAGGCAATCACAACTGCAAAAGAATTACAACTTCCTTTAGTGGAAGCTATTTTATAAAAAGGCAAGCATATACAGTAGTTTTAACTTTTAACATTAATAACCTAATATGTCTAAGGGTAGAATTAGAGTTTAGCAGAAATGTTGCCTTTTCTATTTAGGGTTGGGAGAATGGCTTGCTTTCTGTCGATAGAGCCCCAGTTAATTTGGTCGATGGAAAGCTTCCTTTGATGGCCGACAGAGTAGGGGCTGTCAGTGGAAGAGCACTACTATGCCTGACTTATTTAGGATGGATGGTGTGACGTCATTTCTTTTTTCTGTCAGTCACCACTAGGGACAAAAAACATATAATGACCCCCACTCTCCAGGAAAAAAATCTACCTGGGTGTGGGGTACAAATTTGGCAAAGTTTGATGAAAGGCTGTCAGTACCAATGGTGGCTGTCCACACACTTTTCGTACCCTTACAGGAACCACCATGACGCTGTTCTATTAAGATACAGAGATCCCAGCTGGGTCGGTGGGGATCTCTAAATTAGTCAGACAGTAGTCCATTAGGGTGGCAGACGTAATGTCTTCTGTCACTCTGAGGGACTGCACTACATCCGCCAAACTCTAGATCAGGCCCTAAATATCTAAAAATACTACATTATCATAAGTCTTTGATAAGCAACTGTTTGTTTTCGTAAAATGCCCTATTATAGAGGTTCCATTGGTTGCATTGTTATGAGTTTCTTTGGACTCACAGTAAATGTACTGTTGGTCTGAACATGCTCAGTATCCTTTTTTAGGTCGAGCCTGGGCAGCGCATGCGCTCCTCTGCGAGGCATGCTGTATTCGAGTATGGACTTGAAGCTCCGCCCATTCTCCGCTTATATTTTTCATTGGCTTGTGTCATTGTTCTTTGTTAATGCTGGCTTCTGATGCGTTAATAGGCTTGTTAGTCCCTCCTCAGTACCGCCTTGTCTTCATTTGTAACCTCGCATGAGGACTGGCCCTTTTACTTCTGTTGTTACACAGTATGTCTTATTTAGTCTGTAAGCACTATTTTCTTCAATGAGTTTCTCCTACTGCAGACACGACATACTTTCCTGCAACATTCAGCACGCCATGCAGCTTTCACTTTCCAAGCAGCCTGGGATAATGGCGGCCACTTCTTTGAAATGAAATAGGTCTTGCATTGTCAAGAGTTTGAGCTATTGACATTGTAAATGACAATGCCATTTATGTATGTGTTAATTATCAAAACAGATAAATAAAAGGCATTGTCATTTACAATGCCAATAGCTTAAACTCTCGCAAATGCAAGACCTATTGCATTGCAAATGCTTGTTTAAGTCCTCCTTGAAATCATACAGAGGACAAACTGTTTGCTGCAGTTAATGTTCCTTGTTGTTCACACTGTTTACAGATAATTTAAGCGTACGTGCATTAAAATCCTGGGCACTTTTCATGGACCACAATCCTGTGTTTCTACCTCCCTTGCTTTCATGACTTACCCTCCATCCCCTCAAGGTTTAGCTTTGTATTGGACAGGAAGAGGATGGGGGATGAGCCCGTCTTATAGCCAGTGGGGAGAGAGCTAGGAAAAGAGCAAAATACAACTTCATTAAGATTCTAACTGAAGAGCTTTCTTTGAGGTAAGAGTTGGCATTTTTCCAGACCTAAAGCCCATCTTATAGACTATGGACTGTGATAAGGAAGACAGACAAGTGAGTATTAGCTAATGTACAATAATACATTAAACAGAAAACTAAACTGGCAATTGTAAGGTATTCTTTTTTTTTGTTGCTCAAAATATGTGAATTTTTAATATTGGAAGGCAACTATTGATTCTAAAGACTTATCAAAACATTGAATAAAGGCACAGCTTCTGAACAAAGTAAAACTAAGAACAGTCCCACTGTGCTGGAATTTGCTATCTTTCCAGTATCCTTTATAGTTAGGGATAACAGAAAGTTTTCTTAAAATAACCCTCACCCACCAAGATGTCCCATGGTGGCATGCTTCATCATAGGGTGCTTCCCGTCCCGCTGTGGGAAGGGGCGTGCTACAACCGATGAAGACGTGGGAGCACTTTGTGAGATGTGTACTATAAAGTAAATGAAGGTGTAAGAGTGGGAGGGTCTATTTGTAGTTAAAAAATACCTGGCTAAGTGGGAAATAAATATTTATTCAATCCCTAACTGGTATTGTTAAAAGTGGGGAAAGGAGAGAAACACATCTATGTGTGTGTAACTCACGGTCAACATGTTTCAAGCCATTACCCCAAGGCTTTTTTCAGCACCATTACAATGATCCCAGTACCACTCTTATTAGTGACATCACCTAGGTTTTCTTAATAAATATTAAGGGAAAATACATATAATACGATACCTAATCAGTATTTTGTTCTTTTAAGATATCATTTCAGCCGAAATCTAGCCCCATAAGCTCAATGGGGGAAGAGACGCTTGTAGTCACACAATTGTCAAAGCTACTCCCTTACCATGCACATTTTGGCTGCTCGTCTCGACGATGGGGCCAGATTTTGGCTGAAATGATATCTTAACAGAACAAAATACCGATTGGGTATAGTATTATATGTATTTTTCCCTTAATATTTATTAAGAAGACCTAGGTGGTGTCACTAATAAGGTTGCATATAAATTTGCTGTCTGCACTAATAAGTGGGTCTAAGTTTGAAAAGGCCCACATTTCTACCCCGTAAAGGGCAGAAGCCAGGGACTTGGCCTCATAAATGCAAAGCCCTAGTCTTTGTCCAGTATGAGAAGAGCAATATTCTTTGTAAAGAGCACCTGTAACTTCAGAGCAGCTTTCTCGATACGGTGTTTCCAGGACATACTTTTAGAAAGCATAATACCAAGGTAGGTGAAAAGGGAAACGGTCGGAACAACTTGGGCAAAGCCATGCATGTTCCAACATCACAAGCGCTACCACACCTTAACCATGAATATGCCTTAACCACACATATGCATGGTTAAGGCAGCGCGCGGTCTAGCTGCTGCCTGGAATGGGCAGAAGAAGGAAGCGGGAAGGATTGCGTGGTTCCGTCACGCATCCAGGTGAAACAATCAGCCATCTCGAGAAGAGCCCCCCTTGACGAGACATTTCTTAAATGATCTATGTGTATTGAATGACATCATCAGCTCAGTTTTATTTGTTTGATCTCCAGACCCCGAGTGAGGCAGAACTCCTTAAAACGATGGAGGAACTTCTCTAACCCACTTGGGATCTTGGAGATCAACAAGGTGTTGTCCGCAAATAGGAGAATGGGAGTTTTGTATCCAGTTAGCAAGGGAGCTTAAGATGATGCTAAAAGAGAGACAATATCGCTAATATACAATGAAAAAGTGTAGGGGCCAAAACTCAGCCTGTCTTACGTCACGCAACACTGGAATTTCCTCAGTCAGTTCACCCTGGTTCCCCTATCTGATTCGTGCAAATAAAAATTCTCATCGAGATGTCTAACCAGAGACAGGAGGTTTAGTGGCATTTTCATGTTATGCATAAACTTCCAAAGCGTAGAACGTGGCACCGGATCAAAGGCAGATCTGAGATCAACAAAGGCAACGTGCAAACAGTCTTTGCCAATGGTAACAGTACACTAGTATATCAAGAGGAAGCGGAACACCTGATTGATAGTGGAGACCTTTGTCCAAAAGCCCGCTTGGTAAGGGCTAAGGATAGCCTCATCAGTCATCCAGTCCTGTATCTTAGCCAACAGACATTGGGAAAATACTTTTTGTATGCAGTCGATTACGCCAATTGGTCTGAAGTTGCTAGGAAGAGACCTATTGCCTTTTTTATGTATAAGAATGATGACTGGGCCATTCCACGATGTGGGAATTCCTGCCCATGCAGCTATTCTTAGGATGTAATGGGCCCACAGGTTTATGTCGGATATCAGAACTTCTGAGTAGGGGTCAGAGAAGTAGTTAACCGAGGCTGAAGAAGCAACATTATTTGCAGGTTCAATTGGGACCATGGCTCCACTGAGTGCTACAAGATGCCAAAACAGGATGGTAAATTTGTCCACACACTCTTTGTAGAGAGCGTTCTACCTGTGAGAGTCCCAATTTCTCTTGGCTTGAGTACTGGAGAGTTTATAGGCTTTCCTGGCAAGGAAGTTTTTAAGAGGATCTCTTAATTGGGTTGCACCAGCTAGGAAATGCTGCGATTTTCTACATGATTTGTTGAACCAGGGGTTGCTTTCATGAGCAGTGCACACTTTAAATTTGGCCGGGACAACAAGGTACCCTGCAATGCGTTCAAAAAGAACCTCATGGATGGTAATCATTTTATGGAGATGAACAGATCTTCCTTCATCAAATACTGCCAAGACGTCGGTGATATCAGCATGAAGAGTGGTTTGAAAATCCGGGTGATTGGCCATATGATGCCATTTTAAGTAGCGCTTATCGGATGACACTGACTTGCCTGGCTAAATGGGATGGACCAGGAGCTGGAGGAGTGGTCACAAATAGCTCTGTTAAGCCCAAGGAGAGTGGATTGTGGTCACTTTCGATCCAATCGAGGACAGACATATCGATGACAGATTACCAGAGCCTAAGATCAATGAGAATATAATCGATCCTGCTGGTGTGGAATAGTTTATTGAATGTATTGGCCCGTGTTCTGTTAGAGATTGTCCGGGCATTAGCAGCCCTAAGCCCCTACTCGATTGTGAGGGCCTTTAGTTGTAGGGTGACTTGCGTCCATCTACAAATAGGAGCAATGAACAATGGGGAAATGGCCCATGCCAGATCTTCTATGTGTGTTAGGCTAACATTGTCTCAGTTTAGAGGTTCGAATGGAGTATTAAAGTCGGCCACCATTATTAGGTGTTGGAAGTAGGAATACTAGCCAAAATGGTTTTCTAGTATTTGCAGGGTGTGCGAGGTTGCCCCTCCCCTGGTCATCCTCACATAAACATTATAAACGATTACCCTTAGGCCAGATTTGCTAGTTATTTCGATGGCCAGGATGTTCAGAGCAGCGCTAGGAAGTTGGGTCACTTGGCAAATTAGGGAAGCCCTACCTCTGGGACTAGGATTGGCTGGAACCAAGAAATTCAAGTAACCGAGTCGATGGATCGAATCAAGAGCCCAGGTTTCTTGGAATAGACATATGTAATGCACGTCCACAAAAGAGCTCCAATTGGGCAACACTAATTTGGACCTTAGGCCAGCCAAATTTAATGAGACAGAAAGCAACTTGCTAGAGTCTGGTTTTGAGAGTGTCTCACTAGTGGTTCAAGGTGGCTCACACGTGACAGTTGGAGGACAATAAATAGGGTTGGGATCTAAAAGGACAGGGATGCAAGAGGAGGGTGTGGTAGTAATCTCACAGTGGTCACTAAACATTTGAGGGCGTTCTTAGAGAAGTTGGAATAGCAGGGTTGCCACTAGTCGCTGATATACTGTACTGACTGGGAATAGATGACAGATGCTTAAACCAGTGCTGACTTGAACTAGATAATTTTGTCAGTTAATCGATTTTGCTAAGTGATGAAGACCTAGTTTCCACCACTGAGTGATGTTGAATGCCAGGGGAGTGGCTTGTGCTGGTGTATTTGAATTGAATGTGAGATTGGTACGGAGGACAGGTCCTAGCGTTTAGCACATACCAGGTTTTGATCCAGGTCAGTGTCACTAAGAGTCAGCTCTATCCTGTCAAACCTAGCATGAAGGCCTACAGATCTTTTGGCACTTATGATGTCATCACGTAGTACTGAGCGGCAGCCCCTGACATGTCGAATCCAGTGAATCTTCCCTTCTGTCAATGACATGTAATCTCTTATGTGAGATGTTTATCATTGTGATGAAGTCAAATGGAGCCTGGCTGCTGGTACTTGTAAATTCAGAACGATTAGAATTGCTGCCACGAGTACCCCTGTGGCAAAGATCATGAGGGTTGCGTGAATGATGCACTCTAAAAGTGAAAGAGCTCTGGATGTCTGGAGTGTCTGCCCTAGGAGCACTTGACCTGTACGTGTAAGATGAAGGGCCTCTTGTGGGCAGTGAAAGAGGGCCCACTTTAGGAGGACCAGTCTGCTCGTTAAGTACAGCAGTAGGAGAAGAGGATGAAACTTGCATGGGTTGATGTGGTCCCGCTTTGGAGGGGGGCTAGCAAAGGGGGGACAAAGAACAAAGAAGCAGGAGACGTAGAGGGATCAAAGAGTGAGTCTTGAGGGGAAGTTGAAGGAGGCGCCCTGTTACAAGCAAGGAGCAGGTTCACAATGGTGATGAGAGAAGAAATAAATGACCTTAAAGTAGCCACCTCCTCCTTAAGATCTAGGACGAGGGAAGTAAGGGTAAACTTGCACAGAGTTACAGGACCTCCCGTAATAGACTCGGAGGCACAGATGGAGGCTCTGACAGAGGGGCGTAGCGATTTCTGCAAGGAAAACCACAGTCTAGGGGCCCTGGGTTGCAGTTGCATGGGAGACTGGAGGAAGTTTTGGACATGGGGAGGTTTGTGCGATGGTGTGGGATTCCCGCTCAGCAGAGGGGCTGGGTGGAGAAGGACTAAGAGAGGGCATAACAGGTTCTAAAATATTTTCAAACTCTATCAGTAAGTTTCAATCCCATCTAAGATGCAATTGCCCCCAGCAGATTTGAGAGACTTCTTGGATTTCTTAATTTTAACCACCCCCAACCCTCTTCTCCATAGCCTTTCTTTTCCCCATGAAAGCGTAAAGCAGTATCCAATGGATGGCAAATAAACACCTCGAACAACTCTACATAGCCACTCTCGGTAAAAAGTAGATGGTAGTCAACGCAGGGGCTGAGTAACAGGCACAGTACCTTAGGAAGACGTTAGCGAGGTGGCCCAGCCTCCTCCAGGCTCCGACGGGCATGGAAGGGCCCGCCCTTGGCCCAGGCTTTGCCCGGGCCTGTCCTACGCAGCGGAACTGCAGCACACCTTTTATGGTGATATGGAAACCCGCGCCGGTGAGTTGCAGGAGGGGATTGTGGGAATTGCAGTCCCTAGGGATGACGGTGATGACTGCCGCGGATCCCCCCCGGTCGTGTTGGTATCCTCAGCGATCATAGCAGATACAGGCACAACAACTCACAACAAACTGGTGTAAGACATCCTCTCCCAGAGCAATGTCCACAGGGACCCCGGTAGTCAGGTGCAGCCTCCACAGTATGGAACTGCAGCATGCCTTTATGGTGATGGAATCTGTCGCAAGTGAGTTGCAGGAGGGGATTGTGGGAATTGCAGTCCCCAGGGATGACAGTGATGACCCCGTGGACCCCCCCAGTTGTGTCAGTACCCTCAGCAATCACAGCAGAAACGGGCAGAACAGCTCAAAACAAGCTGTTGTAAGATATCCTCTCCCAGAGCAATGTCCACAGGGACCCCAGTAGTCAGGTGCAGCCTCCATAGTATGGAACTGCAGCATGCCTTTTATGGTGATGGAATCTGGCAGAGGTGAGTTGCAGGAAGAGGTTGTGGGAATTGCAGTCCCCAGTGACAATGGTGATGTCTGCTGCGTCTCTCCCCCTGGTCGTGTCGGTGCCCTCAGCGATCACAGCAGGTATGGGCAGAACAGGTTGCAACAAACCACCATAAGGAATCCTCTCCCAGAACAATGTCCACAAAGAATACGGTAGTCAGGCACAGCCCCCACAGTACAGACTGCAGTGAGCCTTTTATGGTGATGGAATCTGGGGCAGGTAAGTTGCAGGAGGGGATTGTGGGAATTGCAATCCCCATCGACGACAGTGATGACCGCCTCAGCTTTCATTGTGGCCTTCCCCTGGTCATGTCGGTGCCATCAGCAATCACAGCAGGTACAGGCAGAACAGGTTGCAACAAACCACCATAAGGAATAATCTCCCAGAACAATGTCTACAAAGACCACAGTAGTAAATTATAAACATTGCATAGACTGATATCAGTTTTATTTCAAAAGAAATACCTTTCTATAAGACATTATGGGTACTGATCAGTAGGTTAATTCTAGAATAAGACCAATGTGGGAGTGACAAATGTAATGTCTTTGGTCTTGAGCTTTTGCTGTCACCACTAATCATAGAAGTTTCCTCTGTTAACTACATTTTCCATAGCATTGTGAAATTTTGGTTATGTGTATTTTGGTTTTAAGAGAAGATGTACACATTGATCCAACATGAAGTAAAATCAGCTACTCTTATTTTATTTTTTTTATTTTCATTTTATAACTTTATTTACTATTTTATAACAGACCAAGCATATATATCTTTGGACTCCCGATACATTGGGAGTTCCATGGAATGCACAATTGAATCATATATAAAAAAACAGTTAAAAACACAATAAGTAGCACATGTACAGCACCTATTTCTGTTTGGGTTTGGGGTAGACAATATAGTATAGTATATGTAGAGCTTATATGTGCATACAATGCTAATGTGAGTAAATAAGAGTATGGGGCTCTGCCTAATACTCAAAGTCACCTGTATGGTTAAGAAGGTGGGTCTTGTGTTTCTAATGCCAGGAGTGGCTGCCAAATGTCTTTTGACCTAGAGGTGGTTGGTTGGTTGTAAAGTGGCATATAGCTCACTGGTGGTGTCGCAGTACATGAGGCTGTTTAGCCATGCCGTTATTGTGGGCGGGTGTTTACTTCACCAGTGTATAGCTATCTCACGATTGGCCAGAAGCAGTACAAGGGCTGTAAAATAACACATTTTCTTGGGTATATCCTGCACATAGACCAGCAGAGGTAGCAAAGGGTCAGGTTCAAGTTGATATAACATCAGTGCTATGTGGTCAAATACAGCTCTCCAATAGGGTGCAATACTGCTGCAAGTCCAGGCCAATTGGCAAAGCCTGCCACTACTGTATGACACTCCGGGCAATCTGAGGATCGTGTGGGGTCCAAGTATGCTAATGCTGCAGGCATGACATATGCCATCTGGTGAAACTTTGAGTGTTTTAATTTGTGGTGATTATTGAAAGATATGTGGCATGTCTGTGTGCAGCAAGCCTACCAAATTTGTTCAGTAAGGGGTTGTCCCAGGTCTGATTCCCACATTTCCCTTAGTTTTGCATCGCTTGATGGTAATAGGTCCCAGCATGCATGATATAGTTTAGAGATTAGCTTGTGCCCCTTGCTGTCAGTGATCACTAATGTTAGCGGTGTGGAGTCATCTGTGGGCAATGGGGTAAGTCAGGACCTGGGCTCAGAGGGCGTTCTGAAGTCGCCGAAGCACAAAATGGTCCATGTTGGTGAGTAGAATGGGTACATTCAGAAAGAGATACAAAAATGGGGCAGTACAACGATTTTCAAAATGGCAATGCACCCTGGCATTGATAAGATCAATTGGGCCCATCCGTCTACCTGTCAGTGTGTCCACCCTGGCCGTAATTCAGGCACTCAACTCGTTCTTTCTTCTTTGTTCTTGTTCTTTGTCTCGATGTATGTAAATGCCAGGTATCTGACCGGACCATTGCACCTTGTTAGATGAAACTCACAGTGCACAGGGGTAATTGCGTCCAGAAGTGGGAATAATTCGGACTTAGCCCAAATAACGTGTAGGCTAGAAAAAGTGCGGTAGCAATTGATTTCGCTAAGGATTGGGGGCAAGTTTTCAGATGGATGCTGTATAAATAATAATATGTCCTCGGCATATAGCGACATTAGAAATGGGCCGTGTTTAAACTGCAGTCCTCTGTGTATATGTCTCTCCTGCAGGTGAAGTACGAGTGAGTGGGTCCATTGCGACAATAAAAGCAACCTTGTCACATACCCCTATTTACAGCGAAGGGAGCTGATAGGGCACCGTTCGCTCTTATCCTGACTGTTGGTTGGGTAAAAAAGAGTGAAATCAGGGAAGTGAAACCTTGTGGGAAGCCCAACTTGCGGAGCGTGGCATGGAAGCAATGGCCATTCCAATGAATGAAACACCTTCTCAGTGTCCAACACGGTAACCAAGGTAGGTACAGTCGGGGAGATTCTGTTAAGTACTGTGAAAACTGTTTGCAAGTTGAAGGATGTTGTGTGGTGTGGGACAAATCTCAATTGGTCTGGGGAAATGATCTGGTCCAGGAGTAGTACTAGATGGTTGGCCAGTAGCTTAACAAATATTTTATTTTTTTGTTTAAATTTCTTTTATTGATTTTACAAACTTTCATGTATTACAGCAGTTACAGATAACTGATAATTATATAGTTGCTTTGCTCACAAGCACTTCTTACCACAAATGTTGGCCCTCTATGCTGCTAGGCCCTTACCAAAAAACCAAACACGAACAAGGTACAGAACTTATTATAGCGACATAATATTGCATCTACAAACATTCCTCCAGGATAAAATCAGCTACTCTTATAATCAGGCTGATCTCCAGCATGGCCAGAAGACAGGGACCAATGAAAAGTAGCAGATGGAGGTATTCCAAGAAGAGATAATACAGACAAGCAGGGATAAGGGTTGGGAGAATTAACTATACGAAAGCTGAGTGCCAACACAACTATGAATCATTACCAGACAAGGAGACCTGTTTGTAATACATTCAAAAATGCTCTACAACTTGTGACGTCAAAGTTCATTTGCCAATCTGGAAGTTCCCAATCACAAGATGGTTAATGTTCTCGTTTTCATACTTGCTATTAAATAGTTTTCCAGAGTCCCCAATCTCTTCCCTGCTGAATCATGTGATTCAAATGTTAACCCCTTTCCTCTGTGCTCTTGGACTGAAATAATATTTAAGGGAGGGGTTGCAAATCTGGCACATATCGCTTTCACTTTCAGTGCAGGGTGTAGTCCAAAATATATAGGTTTCAGTGTGTGACTGTGACACCCACTGCTTTTGTAAATGCATTTTCAATATATTTTCAATACACTTCTAGAACTAGACATGTCCATATCATGTGTAAGAGATCAGTACCATTGTTCAACCTCTTGGACTATCTCTAGATATTATGGCAATAGAGATGAGTTGAGAGGCCTGCCTATGAAACCATCTCATGTATTCTGTGAAGCCCTTTCCACTTCAGTATCAAGTAGAAATTGGCCGGCCTTAATACTAGAGCGGGTTCCAGCTTCCTAAAAGGTCAAAAATATATGCGTCATATATAAATCTCCATCACTTGATAGCCTACCACAATCCATCGCACCGTATCAAACTTTCTTCGTGAGTTAGAAACAAGCAGAAGGCCCTCAACATCAACCTTCACCTAAAAAGGTGATTGCCAAACAAAAGTATTCAAATAAAGCTGTGTCTTAACTTATTGCACGTCTCCTAATGGGGAGTGATTCAGTTCAGGACTGTGGAGGCTGGAATCAAAATATAGTATCTACAGCATGATGCCTCCCAGACCATGAATTGGGTTCTGTTTTTGAATAGAGATTTATGTGAGTCTCCCTACTCTGGTTCAAAGGATGAACTTTTTATCTAGTGTTGCTTTTTCAAGAAGGTATGGTGCTCCATACTCAAATTTCAAAGTTCATCCCAACTTTTTCAATGAACACTCTTGTGCCGGGAATTTGACTGATTTGATAGTTATCTTTTTTTCTTTGGATTTTGTATCACATTTTCACATATACATAGAAAATGTACATACTGCACTGTGACAATACACAGATGATTGGTGTGTGACAACATTTAGAACAACGTCTGACACTGTGTGACACTGTGACTTACGCGTGAAATATCTTTGTACAGAGTGACATATATTTCTACATTACATATATACAGCATGTATTTACAGATACTTTACACCTCAAGTCTTTTAAGGATGAATTCTAAATTTGACCAGGCTTCTATTGGTGTGACTTGTGTCCTTCAATTATTTGTTGTTGGGACCTGATTCCCTTGCGTCCTCTCTCATTTTTGCATGTTACCACTATTTTAAGGCCCTATGGAGGTCAGAGCTTTAGTAGATAAACTGTTCGAGCGTCCTGTGTTACGCTTTCCATGCGGTGGCTCTTGTGCACCGTTGTTAGTTGTTCATGTTAGCTCTTGGCCTCTGTGTGGGATACGCCGACGCGTTTCGACCTTCTGGGGTGGACCTGGGTTGTAGTTGTGTGGAAGGTCTTCTTCAGGGCAAAACGTTCTTGTGGGACACTGTGGGTGCATTAAAGGACATGTCAAGTATTGAGTTTGTCACAAAAGGGGTGTACGTAAGTGGTTCTTTTGCCGCTCAACTATTGGAACATACCGTATTCCTGCTTGTGAGGAGTTAGATTCCTTGGGGTGTGTTCTTTTCTTTGCATGGAAGGCTGTCTTCCATGGTGGGCATTGTAGGCTCGCGCCTTTTCGTGCAGCTTCTGTCACCTGAGGGTTACATTGGGAGGGAAAGCTTAGCTGTCTTGCTGTCTTGCAAACCGTGGTGGTTAACTTGGTGCGAAGTGTTTCGTGTCCGTTACTCAGCTATGTCTTAGTCATGCATTACTTCCCTTTTGGGACTTTGGATTGTGTGGGGAATGGTGCCACTAGTTATGCCGAGTGTGCCATATTCCGTTCTTTGTGTGGCCCTTGATGCTGGTGCCAACTCTCATATCTGGGGGAGACTTGGCGTGTTCCGAGTCGTGATGTTTCCTAGTGCCGGTTATGGTTAATTCTGGGGAATCATGCAATCAGTGAGCTGGCTGTGCCTGTTCCCAATATGGAGGTTGGATTGGGCTGTTGAGTAAGTCTACCATCTATCTTGGATATGTTACATGCATTCTGAGCGTTGTGCCATGGTGATGGTGCCACTCTTGTCTTTTGCTGTGAGTTGACACGTACCTCTGTCTCGCTCAAAAGCCCCGCATGAAGGTCTGAATTAGTTGGGGTATTGTGGTGGCCATTGCTGCTCTTGGTGCATGCTTAACTCAGAGTTTGAGCGCTGTGCCTCTTGTTACGTGCCCTTTTTAATATGCTAAGCGCTGTAACAGGTTCCCTTTATGGGCGGAGTATCTGTTTACTACCTAGTGCTAGGGTGAGCATGCTCTTAGTGCGTGTTTGAGTCGGTGTACTCATTGTGCCTATTGTAACGTACCCCTCATACTTTCTACATTCAGTGACAGGTTCCCCGTGTAAGTGGGAGTACCTGCTTGCTAACTGGTTGTGTGGTGAGCATGCTCTCATCAAGACCCTCATGCTCTCAGCCCGTGCCCTGCCCCGTTTTTAGTGTTATCCCATTCCTGGGATTCTTACTTGGAATTAATCTTGAAAAAGCAAAGCTAGATAATATCTTGTGATACAAATTTACCACCATGCCTGTGACAGCATTCACAGCGAACAAGAGTGCACACCACCGTTATGCCCATTACACAGTTTGTAAACACCACTGTAACTTCAAATACCAGATGGAAAAAACCTTTATTCTTGACGGTACTCACGGAAATGACATGAACCAATTATCCTAGAACAACATCAACGGGAGTTCATGTGAGCTGATGCCAAACATTACTATGCTTACACAAAACTCCATGTTTAGCAAATAGACGACCTACCTCTAAAGAAGTCCGACCTATTCTCGCTTATTAAAGATGTTCATAAACAACGCTCCCCGCTTCTTATGAAACAGCGTCACCCAGGTCCTCTCTGCACCATAAAACACAATAATCAGTGAGCTACACACATCTGTCAATCCCCGAAAAGAGAACAAACGAGAAACGGGAGGGGTCATACCTGTACGCTCGCTTTCATCCGCAGCCAGTGGTCGAAGTGGGGGAAAAAAGTAGGGGAACTGTGGGCGGAGAATCAGAGGGCGGGAATAACCCGTGGATTGGGTCAGTGGGCGGAGTCAGAGGTGTGGCCAGAATGCACAAAACATCCCAATTTTTAGTATTTGTTTGTCATTTCACTAACCAGTTACAGCTTATTATGTTATTTAATTCAACCAATGGATACACATGATTATTTAAGGTTTAATATGAATTATTAACTTTAAAATACATTCACAAAGTGGGACATGTTTCCAATAACAGAATGTCCCAAATATGCTTAAAAGTGGAATCACAAGCCATTTGTCTCCGAGCCATGGAGTTTCTGTCATCAGCACTTCTCCTCCCTTTTTCCACCAGAACAGTTCCAACATGAATATCAAAATATCATAGTTTGCAAATGTTTTCTATATAATTATGCCTCTGCCATAGTTGACACATAACACAACATCTGATACATAATCTGACAATTTTAACTAATATAATAAATTGTTTGTAGCTGAAACGGATCAAAAGTTACAAAAAAATGTGACTTGTGTTGCTGCGAAGTGGACAGCCCTTCACAAAGGTTGACTGATCACCTTTCTCACTGCTGTATTTGTATGTTACACTGGTACTAATAAGGCAAAATCTTTCCAGAGACTGTTAGCATGTGTAAAAATGTCAAAATAATAAAGAATCAGAAAATATACTGCATTACGCTGCAGCCTTTTTTTGCTGCATAATTTAGTCAACACTGCAGCATAATTTTGTCCTCCTTTGCTGCATAATTCCAGTGACCCCAAAGCAGGCAGGACATTTTAAAAGGGCTTGTGTATGAAGCAGAGAGACTGTGAAGTTTGCGAACTTATTTTGGTGTGCGTGCAAATCCTGCATTGCTGATCCCTAGTGAGTTGCAGCTACTACTGCTGAAACAAGGCTAATGGAGGTACCAATGGGTGAGGCGGACTGGTCTCAAGGGCAGGGCCGGCTTTAGCGCTGGTGGCGCCCTGTGCAACAATGTTTGTTGGTGCCCCTCATGACCACCTCCGCCACGGATTCCCTCACTACCACCTTTTAACAGTGCCCCTCAAGTCTCCATAACTACACACTCTCTCAGATGCATTTAATTTAATTTACAGCGCCGCTCATACCAGTGTAGGGTGTCAGAGCACTTTACATCACACACATTACACAGAGACAATTATATGTGTGTACATCACTGTATAGGAAATGTTACATAAGACAAAGGACTACAAGGTGTAGGAGCCACATGACAATCATACTAGTAGGCAATACAGTTTAATAGTGATTGGTCTGGAGAAACACAAACTGATCATTTAAAACGCATTACCATGGTTGGGGGTTCTCTTTAATAATCAGAATGGATTTCCACCTGAATGAACACCTTTTGCAACATTAGGATAATCAAAGACTGGGGGAAAAAACCATAACGCTCTAATTTATACCTTGTAGTTTGCATGAAGCTCTTAGATGACAGTTAATAGCTCATTGTTCCATGTTAGGATTTTAACTTATAAACTGCAAGTAACAAAAGGATCTCTCTGCAAAAGGAGTGACCCACTGGCCTATTAACATTATGTGCACTTTGTAATCTGCATGGTACATGTTCTTTGCAGCAGGCACATTAACCCTCTGCACTACCTTTCCATGAGTCAAAACTTCCACTGGACAAAACTCTGATCTCTCTCTCTCTCTAGGAAGAACATTAATCACCAGCGTTATCATGCCATTTTTACTGTTTCTGAAAATTGCTGGAGGTCAGGAAGGAGGCAGCAAGCGGTTTTAAACCATAATATACTTGCAAACAGGACGCCTCCACCCAAAGTCAGGGCCCGGTGTGGTCACACCGGTCGCACCGCCCTAGATCCAGCCCTTCTCAAGGATCCTGGGACCTCAGTGACAAAGTCACTGTTGCTCTAGGGTGTACTGCTTCATAGGCCTGCCGGCAAGACTGGAGGTGAACTTCAGTATGGATTGTGGTGGACAGGCATCAAGGTTAACCTACACTTGCCACCTCTAGGGTCCACCTGCTAGTGCTAAGACACCAGGGCTTCTAAGGTCTAGCGGGGCCATCTAAGGTCTAGCACGGGAATGTGCTCCCTCAGGAGAGTGGTCTGGGGGACTGGCCATGAAGGCTGAACCTGATTCCCCAGTTCCAAATTCGGCAGCTCTGACCATAGTGCCACATCCTCTCCCCCACTGAACACCATACTGCCCCACTGAGAGAAACTTGCACTGCATTCAACTACAACCCAATTGTGCCCCCTATAAACACCTGGATGCGGCTCAATTAAAATTATGCACTAGACAAGAGCAATAAGCTGCATAAAAAAAAGTACCAACATCCTGGAAAAAGCAAAGTAAAGCATGTGAAATGTAAGCAGGAAGAACATGGTTACCAATCCACCCATCAATCAGTCATTGCAGTACCTCCAGGATACGTGCACTTCCCCACCCAGGGTAAACAATGCTGGTCAAAGAAGAACAAGAAAACAAAAGTAGCGCTTCACTGGCAAACTATAAAGTGGCGCTAATGTGTTTGGGTGTGAATAAAATCAATCTGGCAACTTTGCAAACACTCTGTCTTGCTTTATTTCGTTTTTTATTTATTTTTCAAAGTTTGAACCTTTTATTCCTGAGGCTGCACCGTGGAAATCAAAAATGTCAGAAAAAGAGGACAAAAGTGTTTTTTCTGTTTTTGGATCCATTTCACAGGGGAACAAATAAACGAAAGGAGGAAAGAGAGGGTGAAAAACTTTTCTTGAAGTCACGGTTTTCTGTAAGTGAGGAGGAGCGAGACAGAAAGAGAAGGAATAAGAGAAAGAAAGAGAGGGAGGAAGCTGCCAAAGGCAGAACAGAAGTGCGCACTGCCCTTGTCTTCTCTGGGCAAGAAGGAAAAGAGTCCTTTTCCTCCTTTGCCCCCACACCCGTCCCCGAACGGCCACGAACGCAGAGCCTTCTTTGCAGGCCTTGGATATTTCTGCCATCCTGGGATGAATGTTTAAAATAAACAAAGTAGGGGAACGGAATCTACTGAAAAAAAGAAGTATGGCTGGGCACGCCGTGCCCCGCCAATCCCGCCCACTTCGACCACTGTCCGCAGCAACACGATTCCGATCAGACTGCTCCAATGCAAGCATCCTCCGTGTCTAAACCCGACTCACGCTATATACTTCGTGTTTTCGGCATCTACCCAGTATAGAAATAAAAATAGGACTGCTTAAACACAGGGGATTAAACATCCACCTGTCAGCCATCGTGGAATGGATCAAAGTATCCCAATCACGATCCATGATTCACAACAGTCAAGAAACTCCCATGCTGTCACAACATTCAGCACGAGTGGAATTATTCAATGATTGTAAAACGGCGGTAATTCCCCTGTGTCCAAATCCAAAGACTCAATGTCGCCAATCATTAATACCCTAAAAATCGATCCGCGTCTATCTTCTCAAGGTGAATTATGAATGGCTAGTGCCGCGTGACCTAATTAAATAAACCTAAACTCAGACATGCTATACACAGCGTTATATAGAATGTTAGCTAGTCAGCTGCGAAAACATTCCTAA
This sequence comes from Calotriton arnoldi, assembly GCA_963921515.1. Lineage (NCBI taxonomy): Eukaryota > Metazoa > Chordata > Amphibia > Caudata > Salamandridae > Calotriton > Calotriton arnoldi. The sequence goes on from CAWUFW010014592.1 coordinate 380,821, forward strand.
TGCTTCACATTGATCGAACTATGGATATAATGAGATAGAACTATAATACATTTTCCATAACGAACAATTCATAACACAATGTAATAATGTAATGATGAACAGTGAGTGTAGAATTTTTTTTCCCCATCAATAAACAATTCCATAACAATCAATATCAAAGTACAAGCAAGAATCTGAATAAATTCCTAACTTAACTAGTGGTAATGTACTCAGCAGTGTGAAGTTTGCGATGTGTGCTAACAAGATGAATGTGAATCTGTCTATAAAAAACAACTCATTTCCAATTTGTCATTGAGACTGAATGGAATCATGGTGTTAAACTTCTTAATCCAAAAGGTCTCCCTCTGCAATAAAATTTTATTGGGATCAAACGATGGTTTGAGAACAACACTTTCTAAAACCAGAAAACGTAACTGTGCGATGTTATGAAGTTCATTCTTCCAATGGACTGCTAAACTAGAATTCAAGTTCTTATTGCGGATGGTACTTTTATGTTCAGAGATCCGTACTTTCACTTTTCTTTTGGTTGTACCTATATATAGCAAGCCACATGGGCATTTGATGCAATATATCACGTTAAAGGAATTGCAATCTGCTGAATGCTTCAGCATCACAGTTTCGTCCGTCCTTGGGTGAGTGATGTTTTTCCCGACATTCACATTATTTCAGTGAGCACAATTGTTACATTGTCTCATGCCTTTCATCTGCGCATTTGTACTATCATTCCTTGTTGACAACATTTCCTTAATGTTTCTTGTTTGAGTGTATGCAAAACAGGTTGCTCATTGAATAAATTCCTAAATTCCGGTTCGGTATGAAGAAGCTCCCAACGTTTAAGGATCATTTTTTTGATGCTTACGGACTGTGTGGAAAATTTAGAAATGGAAACCATTTGCTGTTTTTCAGGTTTAAATTGTTTTTTTAGCAATTCCTGACGTTCCTTGGATGCAATGCGTTCTTCAGCTTTCCTCACAGTTGATTCCGGATTCTTGATGGCTTCATCACATGCTTCTTTCTTTGAAGATATTCTTTTAACTCTCATCATCTGTGGAAAAGGTACATTTTCCAATAGTGAAGGAGGATGGAAACTCTGGAAGTGCAATGCGTTATTCCTGTCTGTAGGTTTCGTGAATACGCTTGTCACCATTTCATTCTCTCCTTTTTCAATCCTTACATCCAATAACGAAATACTGGTTTTGTCAATAGTATGGGTAGATTTAATTCTCTCATTTTTGCTGTTCAATTGGATTATGCTGTCCAGTAGAGCATCCTCAGTGTGATTCCAAATTAAAAGATGTCATCGATGAATCTGTAATAACAAATCAGGTGCTTCCTCCAATGTTCTCCGGTAAAAATATATTCCGACTCAAACCTTGCCATGAAGATATTTGCATATACGGGGGCACCCCCAAAACCCATAGATGTCCCGCTGATTTGCAAAAAAAAATTATGCTGCCATTCAAAATAGCTGTGCTGCAAGCAAAACTAGTATTTCAAGCAGAAACACCTTGTTGGCTTTCAATGTGGTTTTTTTCCAGTAGTGCCCATTCCGCTGCTTCCATGCCTTCCAATAGCGGAATTGAATGAATGAATGAATACACATTTATATAGCGCATGGCTACCCATGGGCATCCCAGCGCTTACTGTGGCGCCTATTTAGACTGTAAGCAGATCAAGGGAAGAGGGAAGAGGAAAGTTTTAAGCTGCTTTCTGAATTTAAGGTGATTGGATTCCAGATGTATGTGGTCGGGGAGTTGGTTCCAAAACTTAGCTGTATTATATGAGAACCACCGACCACCAGTTCGTGATCGCTTGATCTTGGGAACTGCGAGTAATCGTTTGTTGTCAAATCTCAAGGCCCAATTAGGGCGATAGAGTTGCACCATAGAGTGAATCATGGGAGAGCCTTTCCCGGAGATAGCTTTATGGGCAATGCACATTGCTTTGAATTTAATTCTTTCCTGGATGGGGAGCCAATGCAAAGTAATAAGGGCTGGTTTGGCTGAACTACGTTTGGGAATGTTCAGTAATAGGCGGGCTGCACAATTCTGAATGGTTTGCAGTCTCTTAGTCGTGCCCTGGGGGGCTCCCAGATAGACTGCATTGGCATAGTCCAGCCGTGAGAGTATCAGTGCCTGAACTGATAACTGTCTGGCAACAAAAGGGAGAAGAGGAAGAATCTTTCTGATCATCCTTAGGAGTCCATAGCAGTTGGCTGCGACTTTGCAAGCTTGTTCCTTAAAGTCCATATTGCAGTCAAGCCACACTCCCAGACTCTTGATCTGTTTTTTCGGGATGGGTGGAGTTGATGTATATACGGAAGTAACATCAATGGTACACAAGATCCATTCCTCCATATTATCCTTAGGTAATTTCATCAACCGTGTCAAAAAATCGGTGGTATCTTGTATGTATGATTGCCAGGCTTGCACAATGGGTTGTAGGAAGTAATCCGCATATTTACCCAAAGGCTCAAAAAGAGATCCACAACCCGACACAATCGGTCTAAATGGAGGATCCTTCACATTTTTGTATATTTTTAGTAGCATGTACAATTTAGGACGTCTTGGAAATGGTGTACTCAAGAAAACCTTGGTTTTTTCGCTTATCCAATCCATGTCAATGGCTTTGTTAAAATTTTTATTCAAAGTCTCCTGAATTTCATTGGTTGGATCCTGATTTAATTTGACATACATTGATTCATCTGAAACATTGTCATGTACCTTATTGTCATAATATGACCTGTCCATAATCACTAAAGCACCTCCCTTATCCGCCATTTGGAACATCAAGCTTGAATTATTTGCTTAGTTCGCCAATGTTTGTCGTTCATATCTGGATAAGTTAGTGCGTTTTCGTGCTTTGAAGTTGATGTTCTGCAGATCTTTTTTCACTAAAATTTCAAACGTATCCAACATTTTGTGTGAAGATGGCCGTATGAAAGAACTTTTTTCTTTAAATTCAGTGTATCTCGACTCTTCAGCAACATCCTTTGTGGGTATAACATTCTCAAAGAAATGTCAAAGTCTTAGTGTTCTCATAAATTTGTACAGAGCAAATTCTGCTTCAAACAAGTTGGTGTTATACGTAGGAACAAATGAGGTACCTTTGTTTAAAATCCTTAGTTGTTTCGCTGTAACACCGTCAAGAATAAAGGTTTTTTCCATCTGGTATTTGAAGTTACACTGGTGTTTACAAACTGTGTAATGGGCATAACAGTGGTGTGCACTCTTGTTCGCTGTGAACGCTGTCACAGGCATGGTGGTGAATTTGTTTCACAAGATATAGCTTGAGGTGTGGTGAGTTGTTGGAGGGTTAGTTGGTCCCTACAAGCATGTTAAAATTATTGAAGGAGTAATTTGACATTCATTAAAGCAAGTTTTTTTGTTTTTGAACACAGTGGCCCCCGAAGAAGGGACCATTGGTCCCGAAATGCAGAGGGCAAAGATTAATCTCTTTCATGGACCGAACAGATGAAGATATCATCAGTGCTTTTTGAACAAATGATATGTTTTATTATGAATACTGTTATTGAATCTAATTTAGTTTTTGTGATTATGTGATTATAGAGGATTACGATGATGAAATACATGCATTAATGTATTAAAGAAATCATTGTGAAGACAAACATATGTTGTATACTTGTCTGAAACAGCTTGTATAACATTGTATCTAAATTGTTGAGTTAGGAAGTTAAACACATACAGCAGTGCACACAGGTGATTCTGGCAATTGTCATTCCGGAATTTGTATTTTTCATATATAGTGTGGTCTCACTTTAACATAGCCAGCAAAAAACAATATTATTTTTCTCATCTCCAGTCTTTATTACAATATGCTTTTGCCCACCCTTATTATAAGTTTTGTTGAATTTAGTGTGTAAATGCAATATTCAGGATTAACCATGAGTAAATGCAATTGTTAAAGTATCAAACTTGATCAGTAATCACCATCAACATTATTATATTAAGAAAACGTTTAAAAACAAATATAACACAAGTCTAGGTGCTTTTTATATACTTTCAGTCCATGTAAAATGCAGACATGAAAACAGACCCTAGAGGGCACCACTTTCTGACCATATAAAAAGCAGCCATAGAACCAAGCTCTAGAAAACTCTTCATTCTGTGTTGTTATCTTATACACCTCCAAGCCACATACAATGCAGTCATAAAATCAGCTCCTAGAGGGTAGTGCATTCACAGATTTATGATCAAATCTCTAGCTCTGGAAGAGCTTAAAAAATTAAGTGACTATTCCAGAGGGTCATGGATGCCTGAACCCAGCAAACGTAACTCTTGCTGTGCTGTAACTCATTCAGCCCCCACAGCACTTTCACAATTCAGTGGTGGTGCCCCTGTCCTCCTGGGGCCACCACAAGGCAAGGAAAATCTGCAAATTGACATGCCCTGCAGGGCACTATGGGGCACTCCAGCCAGTGAATATTTTATGATCGGATGTCCCGCTGCTTCAGGGAGAGACGGTTTCCTTTTTATTTGTTGGTTTTGTTCACTTAGGGGTACCCAGTCCCACCCGGGCCCCCCGCATACCTTTGTACCCACTGTTGCAGGCAGGGAGTTTGTCTGCACCAACAGTCCTCTCTCCCCTCTGTGCAAGAGTTTTTAAAGGGGGTGAAAGGTTCTAGGAGCTAGGCACCCCTGGTGAATCCCCTCTCCACCCCTGTGCCAACCGTTCTGCACAGCATGCTGGGACAGTTCAAGATAGTGTTATCCAGGAGTCATTAGTCACATTTCCTCTGGTGGCCCCATCTCCACCCCACGCTAACATCACTGCCAAGGTCTTTCCCACCAAAACCTCAAAGAGGAGCACCCTCCTGTGTTGGTTCTAGTTGTCTGGGCTTCCGTGGGTCTGAGTTGTTCTCAACTCTGGTACAGGGTGACAGGTAATTCGCAGGTGCAGATTTTCATCCCACCACTTCCTCCTCAGGAACTGGCAATAAACATGTGCAGTTCATTTGTCATGTGATTACAATGGGTGAGAAACATGTAGTGAGAGTCACCCACTGTAAAAAGTGCAAAGCCAGATGATCCAAAACGCAAAAGTTCTGGGCATACTTAATAGGCAGAACCCAGAGATCCCTTGAGATGGGTGGGAGGGCACCAGTGGCAAGGGCTTCATGATAAGTCGCAAGAAGTCACAGAATGAGATGTTCCTTGAATTCCTTAAAGAATTCAACAGTTAAATCATCTGAGCAGGGTCCTTGCAAGTGGTGAAACCATCTATAGCTGTGCCAATCTCTGTCTCTGTTATAGGTTCCAGTAGGTAAGCGGGCTTTCTACCCTCCACACACGCTAGTATTATGTCATTCAGGTAAGCCTTGATTTGGTCTGGAGAATGTTGGAGTTTAGAGGAGTATAGGTCAGGGTAGAGTCCATTGAATGCTTGAAATATTGACTCGTTGTCAAATGGGGTCCACAGTCTGTGTCCGCAGTGAATGAGCAATAGTCAAAGGATGGACTCCCTTTAGTATCCAGTAGAGGGTACTACTAGGTCTCTTCTCTCCCATAGGAGTGCCCCTGCGCATCCTTGACTAATATGCTGCCTCACGGTCAGTCGCCTCCGTAAACTGGGTTAGCAGGCTATCCAAGATGGGCAAGTTGTCAAAGTCCTCGGTTGTTTCGTACCTACGTTGTACAGCCACAATCCCAGTTTCTATTGTCTGTAATTGCATTCTAAGAGAATTAAGGGTTCCAAATTGTGAAGATGTAGAGATACCTCTTATGTATACTTTAAATGTCTCCCATACTGTGAAAAAATGAGTCGACTGAGCCCACATTAGTATTGAAGAATTCATTGATTGCCATTCATATCTCAGCTCTAAAGACAAGGTCGGTCAGGGCAGCACAGGGGAAGCACAAGGGTATATGAGTGTGCAGAGGACCGGGTAGTGTGATCGTCAGTGTCACCAAAGAATAATTAAACAATGTTCTGGGAAAATATTCAAAGGACTTCACCCATGGGACTGTCTCAAAGCATTGAATTCAAAAGTCAATTCAGAAATACGTGCTCTATGCGAGCAATAGAATGAGTATGGTGTGCTGTCATTATGAATTTCATACAAGCTAACCACCCAATGATCAATGATATAGTTTTGAGAGCATGCACAGCGTTAGGGTTACCAAAATGCCGGGGGTTGGTACTGTCAAGTGCTGAGTTCAAAACTAAATCAAGGTTGACGTCACAAATGATGTTACAATTATTTTGTGTTCTATAATATTGTGCAACATCCTCGAAAAACTCGAGGGTCTATGTTGGGTGCATAGGAATTGATAAGTGTGGGAGGGTTATCGTGCAGTTGCCCAGAAAGGTACATATATAACCTCATGGAATCTAAGAGGGTTTATTCTGCAGTAAAGCATAAAGTTCTCACTACCAGTATCACTATACCTAAAGTATATGAACTGTATGAGGCAAAGTACTTTGTCCATCCCCATTTGTTCTCAAATGGATGGTTTTGTCGTGTGGCCCTGTGTGTCGCCTGGAGAAAAGCAATCTCACCCCATGCCTCTTAATATAGACAAGGATCGATTTTGTTTTCCTGGGATTTCCCAGTCCTCTAACATTCCAGATTAATATCTTAAGAGTACGTCATATGTGATTAAGGTGATCCACGAGCCACGCATGTTTCCAGACACTAAGATATGGGTCATAGACTGTGCATGCATGTTGACCCTGCTGATTGGGGTATTTGCCAGCAATAGGAAAACTAAACATTCAAACAGTACAACGAAATCTGATTCAACTCTTCCCTCCCCCACCCACACTGAGCACCCCAACAACCAGTGATAAATCCCCAGTCAACCCAAGAAAATTGAACCAGTGCTTTGCACATAGGGGAGAGGACTAGTGTTGACAACCCCGGCCCAGTCTCAAAGAATAAAATATGCCTTAGTGGTACAACCAGTCTGCAAATGGAAAACATTTAGTGTTCTGCGCTTTAGTGCCCTTGGCTCATCACCTGCTTCACAGGAAGTCTTTGCAGATAATAATGTGCTTGTTGAGGGCCAGACAGCGATGTTAAATGAAAGCTACAGTAAAGAGTGTGTGTCTCCTCGGGCTTAGACCTGTCAGAAGCCCAAACAACAGACTATTTCACTCTGTACCTTGGGGTATCAAGCAGCCTTGTACCCTCAAAAGGTGCAGGGAGTATCACAGTAGACGTTCCAATGCCTTCCTCACCATATGCTGAGTGAATGCCTCCATCTTACCCATATTTAACTATCCTAATTATACAGAGATTGTTGCGCCTATCCATGTCTTCATTCTTAGTAGCTATTCTAAAGACCTCCATAGTGAGTTTGACAACCCTGACCTTTAGCTCCTCTGTGTCTTCTTCGACTACTGAGATTCTGTGTTGCACCTCATCAAGGTGATCACAGTGTTTATCTATGAGTGTCTTTGATGATTAAGGCGCATGGTTAGGGCTTCCAACTTACTATCAATTTCTTGTAGACTGTTGCGCATTTCCAGAAGCCCTGCACATTTGTCTACCTCCTCACCCTCCTCCAGTGTCCCAGTTGAGCCCTCTACACCAGTGCTAGCAAGTCATTTAATTCCTCAGCATGTATGAAAAGTGAGTCAGTATTGCTAGGGGTCTGTTTTCCCCATGTTCTCCATGGGCGTCGTGATGCGATGATATCAATGGGATATGCAGTGTTGTGAGTTGAGGACTTTGGCTGCAGTAAGGAGTTCGTATAGCCATGGCTATAGGCTCTGCTGTCAGTTTTTGTTGTGTGCTACAACTTCAGTGTTGGGTATTACCACGTATTGTTTTCAATATGGAGAGCTAGAGCGATAATGAAGTGTCACAGATGCACTTGCCAGGAATGCACCTGATACCCATAGGTAGCAAGCGTTGTGGTATAAATCAGAGGGGAAACAGGGATCACATAAACTGTTGGGCTGCCGGGACAACATCCCCCTCCCAGCTGGCAAGCAACATCCAGCTGCTCTCCTACTCAGCAGCTCAGTTGCATCCCTCAGCCGGGCTTCAGGGCCGCTCACATCACAGGGAGCTTGTCAAGTCACTGTCCAGGTGCCGCCACCCCTCACTTTGTTCTCATCATAGTTCAGGATAGCATTGCCCAAACTAGGGGGCCAGCGCCCCAGACAGCAGCCCTCAGAAGGCCACAGCCAGTCGCCAGTTGACTCACAGGGCTCCAGGCTTGGCTGCAATGCACACACAAACAATCACCACACCAAGCCTTTTATCAACGATTCCCTTCACTTGGTTTGAAGAGTCTCAAATATGCTTCATCGCTGTCTTGGGGGTCGGACATGTTATGAATGGGAGTTTGATGCACTTTCATTAGTGATTCAGGATGATTCGTTATGGATTTTTTGGGCCAGGGTGTGGAACCCCTATGTTTGGCGGACATCTGAGTCAATCTCCGGCCCCACACCCCCTTTTATTCTTATACTTACTGTGGTCCTGGTACATGAGCTGGATTAGTAATATTCCAATTGGGTATCCAAAGAGGTGAGTTAGTGACTCTGATTCATTGCACGAGTTCTTATTAATCACTGATGTTCATCTTTAGAGAATTTTCAGAAAGTAAAGTTGGCCAGAGGAAATACCTCCATATCACTTTGCCATTTTTCCCAAAGATGTTTTTACTCCTTTTTTGAGTTTTGATTGTCAGAATGGGGAATAACTCGCTGTTGTTTCCCTATTTCCAATTTCATTTCTCTGAGCAAACTTCTTTAGGTAGTATCTAAAGGGATTTTGTGCCGGTAAATACCCAGGGCAGCAAGCAATATGCACCCTATTGAGATTAGGAAATCAGGAACAAATATCATTTGTGTCCAATTTCTCCCAGCATTCGGAATAATGCTGCTAGTGTTAATGTTCACTTTGTTGGTATTCCATTTAATTGTGAGATGTATGTTCAATCGACTAATCACTCTATTGCAATGTAGGTTTAGTTTGTTTTCTGTTACATGTGTGCAATTTCATAAGTCCATGTTGCATTTAATTAATCTTTGGGATGCCAATTTGCCAATCCCACTGTCTGAATTCCGACAAATCTGTGCCATTGTTGGAAGATGTAACGGGAACGTGGGTTTCAGGGTGTAGAAATAGCCCTTTTCAATATTTGTGTGTTGATACTCCTTGAAAACTTGATTTTGCACAGGTAACTTCATATTTGGGATATCATCTAATTTGGAAATTTCCATTTGTTCGCCACAAAACCAATTTTAAGATTGTGCATTTCCAAACCTGTAGACGTAGTTAAGCAAGCATGGATGCACACTTCGCCACGTGTATACATGGTGTTTTCCATTTGCTACTCTGAAAAGCTTATACAAAGAATAACTTTTTCATTTACATGCAGAGTAAGTCTCCATTCCCTACTGACATTTGTGTAAATTGGGCCCTCAGTTACAGGCTTGGGGGCAGATTTACAAGCCCCTTGCGCCCCTTTTGCGTCACTTTTCCCATGTAAAAAATGACGCAAAAGTGGCGCAATGGCCTTGTAAATAAGCCCCTTGGTTTCTAGTACACCACACACAACAGAAATTAATTATGAATTATGTCAAAGAAACAACAAAATATTTGATCTCTTTGGAGAAAACCTTATTACCTTGATGGAAGGACTCCATTGTGTGTCAAATGCAAGCACTGTTTCCGCATAACTGGTACTACTTGAAAAGGTTTTATCAGTGTATAATGTAGCTCTTCAGTCTTCTAGGAACTTGTCTTCATAGGTTCTGCAACAAATGTAAATTGCAGCAGGGTTTATCTAGAATGCTGCACAGGTTCAACAGAAAGGGTGATTCCTGATGGCAATGAAAAGTTACACTGAATGCTTTTCACTTTGATTTGTCCCAATTTGGGAATATATTACTAAGCCTAGGTGTTGCTCTTGCACCTTGAGCTCTCTATTGAGCTGCACATGATTGTAAGAAATTAGATTATTTGCTGAAGAGGGTGAGACCCACTTTAAAGAATAGACAAAATCTTTGTCATGGTGAAACAGAAAAGTCACTAAATAAACTTATGCTTAATCCTCTTGTAGCGTGGCAAAAAGCAGCCAGGCTTAACTTAGAGACAATGTGGAAAGTTTTTTCTGCAGCACACAAACAGTAATAAACTGAAAACATAACTCAAGAAGAACCCAATATTTTCATAAACAAAATGACACTAAAGTGTGAAAAATCCAATCAGTAGAAATGGAGTAATGAGTTTTTATGTTTTAGGTAACAGTAATTCTAAAAGGTGTGAAGCACAAACTTCTGGTATCAGGTCACACTGGACTGGGATGAAGTCACAAGTTCAGTCTGACCACAATGGAGTGTAAACTGGATACAGGGCCCAGTTTGTCCTGCTGGGAGTTTACCTTGACGATTTTGGTGGGGGGTTAGTGCGGCATTGCTTCGCATAGCTCTGCTTCGCTCAGCATCAGATCCGTTGGAGCTTTCAGCTGCACAGTGAAGCCCTGCATCACTTGGTGTCGGGTCTGTTGAGGCTTTCCATGATACGGCGAGGCACTTCATCACTCGGATTCGGTGAGGTGTTCAGCAGCATGACAAGGCTCTGCGGGCTTTGAGTCACTTTGTGTCAGATCCAGTGAAGACTTCAGTGAGGAGCGATGTTGCTTTGTGGGACTTTGCATTCATTTGTGTCAGATCTGGTGAACCCTTCAGTTAGGCAGTGACAAGTACACTCTGGCTCCAGCCAAGGGTCCATGACATTAAGAACAGCACTTGGGTGTCAGGACTCACTCCCACAGAGGCCAGTAGACGGGACCAGGTTATTTCCAGTTTGGCCTAAGCAACTGCAAAACAGGAAATGCCTTTGGAACCTTATTGTGTCCCTGTAGCACAAATAGGAGATCAGCAGATTGACACTTGGAGTCACTTCTGGGGTCCTAGGTTCGAGGCAAGCAGGTCCAGTCTTCCTTCTTCACACAGCAGCACAGTCCTTTCTTTGAAACTTCTTAGGTCAATGAGCGGTCTGATGAGAGGTTTGGGGTTGACACTTTCATGCCCAGTGCCAGCCTGTTGGTGGGGGAAACCCCCTTTGTCTAACCTTAAACTGGTTCTGGTCAGTTCCCATGGGATTGGCTTCAGCTTTTCTAGTGAGACAAAGAGCATGCAGGTCCAGGTATGAGCTGCACCTGCCAGTGACAGGGTAGGCTTCTGAAGTCAGGAAGGGCTAGGTCCAGACCCCAGGTTACCCTTTGAAGTGTAATCAGGACAGAAACACAACCCCTCTCCAGGCATCCTGTCATAAAGACCCACTCCCCTCAACACCCATGCCCCTTTGTCCACTGTCTGGGCCCAATACACATTTCCTAGTGGGGGAGCCATCCCCAGCCCCACAGCAACACAAAAGGCCCTAGAAATCTTAGGCAGGTAAATGCCAACTTTCTAAGAGTGGCATTTCCAAAATAATAATTTAAAATCTGACTTTACCATTAAAGAGAGTTGGGGTGTCTAGTATTTAATTACATTTGAAGGCAGGATGGAACTCTGAACGGTGCTGTAACTAAGGGCTTAGTAGATAATATAGAAGTTACTTTCTACCAGAGTTCTTCCAAACTCATCCAGATAAAGACACTGCCCTCCAACTACAGCAATGGACTAAGATCTGTTTGAAAGGCATGATCCTTCAAATATAGGATACAGTTTCTTTGAGTAGGTATGAGCTCCTGCCTTCTTCTGCCACAATAATGTTCATTGTGTCTGGAATATGTCATTATTACAAACTTTGTAAATATGCATTGTATATCATGCTGAGCAGCAGATGTCTATACAGTGAACCTGTGCATTGCAGAGTAGTTGAGAAACTGAGTTGGTGCACGTGTAACACTATGACGTGGGTTCCAGGTTGTGGCCAGGTTGCAGCATCCAAGATGTGATGGAGAAGAACTGTGGTAACAATCAAGTGGAGTCAATAAACTGTACAGGTGTATTTTTACTTGAGACATATTTACAAATTAAAGCACAGGAACATAAGGCGTTTACGCAAAATCACGTCACTTTTTACCCAGTCACAATAATCACAAGTTGAAAAAGAGGGCTCTGGTCCCAAAATGAGCATCATAGCCACTAGGCTACATTTCCTCACACAGTGACTTAAAGAGATGTGTTTTTATTAGAATTGCCTCCAAACCTTGGAGAGTGTGCTAAGAACACTGTTCTCATACCCTAGGACAACAATTGTGCTATTTTATACTGTACCCTTCTAGGAGTAGCTTTGTAATAGGATATCTTTCATCTGCTAAGATATTCTACTAAAAAAATTATCTGAACAGAAACCATATGAGATATGACATGCAGAGATTTTCTCATAACTGCTCATGTACTCTGCATGACAAAAATGTGTACCCCTACCCTGACTGCCGAGCTGTATCAATGCTGATTTTTTTTTTTCAAAGGCGAACACAGATCATGCGTGTGTCATGATATCTCTCATATTGCGATCTTGTTGGACCAGAATGGCACCCAAAGCACTACCCTCATAGTGTTGGAGTGTTGGAAAGCTACCACCTTCACCATGAATTGAGCAGCACAAACACGGTGCTGGAAGCATACCATGTAGTGTTCAGTAGTAGTGAAGAAGACCGTTTTACCCTGTTTCACTGGAATGAGGCCTAAAAGCTCACTCGCCTTTTTGAAAGTTCCGCTGCTGTGTGCTTAACTCACCCTCGGCCTACATCAGGTAAGATATGGAGTGCTGCCCAGCGCAGCAGGAGTGACTCTGCTTTGATTGCATGTGTGCCTAGGAAGTGTAATGTTCAATGATTGAGCAGTACTCTGCAGTGCATGTGTGGTTAGTACATGTCTTGAGTGTATGTAAGCCTGAGAGGAATACATTACATGAGAGATGTAGCACTGTGCAGTGCATAAGCAGGGATAGCATATGCTGAGTGTATGTGTGCTTGGTGAAGTACAATGCATGAAGGGTGAACTGCTGTGAAGCGCTGCGTAATGAGTGAGTATGTTGGCAGTGTGTGTGTCTGTAAAGAGCACACTCTGGATAAATATAGAAAAGCTTCTGTGCTGAACAGTGACCACAGACAGAGTGTGTGTACTGAATGCATGTGTTCATGTAAGGGTGGTACAATGTATGGATGAACAGTCCTGAACAGACAGTGTGCTGTGGATGTGCACTGAGTAAGCGTGGCCGCAATTGTACATTACATGGAGAACCCTGAGTTCCATTCTGGGAAGCCCAGGCCTGCATGGCGAAGACATGAGGAATAGAGGAATCCCCCCAGACAGATTTGTGCATTGCTGTATTCCTGTGAGCTGGTAGGGACACACTGAAGGGAAAAGGAAGAAACTCTCTTTACGATTCAAAACACTGCTCTTTCAGTCAGTGATAGATCACAAGGAAGGGGCCTGGCCACATCTCAGGAAGGGAGATGGGGCTGATAAGAGAATCATAAAGAGTAGGGCTGAGGGTCTGAGATTAACCCTTTGATGCACATATCTCTGTGACTGACTTCCAGATGTAAACTTTGGTCACTCCCATGAATTTTGCTGTGGACAATCAGCTTCGGAGTTGTGTCTGCTGTGACAGACATCTTTCATGAAGAAAGTAGAAAAGAAGAAGTGCCCACTTCAAAAGAAGCAAAACACCAACATAAAATTTCAAAGGCAAAGATCATAAATCATATTTGGTGTCTGGAAAAGGACTATAAGCAGGGGAGGTTGAGTCCCCAAAAATGTGTAATTTGCCAAGCAACCAGATGGGCTGGCAAAGCTCTGCAAGACTTCTGCCTGAGACCAGGACTGAGGGCCAAGGCCTGTTAGTCTCCCTGCTCGGTGAGGGGACATCAGTCAGGCAAACCAAGACCACCTGCCCTGGAGCCTGCTTGCCAAGACCAGAGTGCCCTGTGAGGAAGAGGAATCCTTGAGAGAAAACGTTCAAATGGAACTCATTTTACACATCAATATATGGGAATCACAGATATTTATGTGTAGACTGAATCATGAACCAACGCAATGAAATATTTCACATTCCCTGATGCAACCACCAGTAAATGGGTAATAACCCTGAACACGTTACATGAAGGAGGGTGGGACTGGGATTTGCCTGACAGCTACTAGAGCCCCAACCTCAGGGGGGATTGTGTTGTTGATTCTGAATGTTGTACTTTGTTGCATGTGTGGAGTTAGAAATAAAATACTAATTTTCTCGTAAAAGCAATTAGTTAGCTGGACAGTGATTATTGCTCCTATTGTTTGCATTTTAAGTTATGAGTCGTGTTCACTGACCTGCGTCCAGTAGCGGCCCGTGGAGGGAGTTCCGTGGGGTGGTGAGGCAGGGCGGGGGAGGGGCAGGGTGAGGGGTAGTAAACACCGGAATATGGATGAACGGAGGTAAGTAAACATTTAAATAAATAAAACGAATTTCGTTGCGCGCGCTGCATTGCAAAATGCATTGCAGTGCGCGCAACGAAATTCGTTTTATTTATTTAACTGTTTACTTACCTCGGTTCATCCATATTCTGGTGTTTACTACCCCCCACCCTGCCCCTCCCCCTCCCCGCCTCACTGCCCCACGGAACTCCCTCCACGGGCCGCTACTGCCTGCGGCTATAATCCAACCCTCCCCTGAGGGAGCCTTGACTACTCGACCACAGTTACCACAGAAAGTCAAGTGCTAGAGGGGTACTTGCCCAGTTGAGTGTGAGCCATAGTAGGTTGGGCCCTGGGACATCAGAAGTAAAAGGCCTCAACTACCATGGTTTGAGCCCAGTAACCCCTGCATGCTCCGTGGCCCTCTGAAAGGGGTTCTGACAGAGGTGTATTCCAGACCTTCACCCATAACGAGTAAAATACACATTCCCTTATTCTTTTGAATAGCTTCATATTGTCTAACTGACCTCTTGTCATTAGTGTCACCTTCAACTAGTCCTGGCTTGTTTATCGAAAAGCGCTCTGCATTATGGGACTTCGAGTTTCTTCTATTCACATTATTGCTAGAGGCCCACAAATCCCAGCGATCAGGGTGATGGCAGTTCATAAACAGAAGGAGTTGACTGTGACACGGGTAACATGGGGACTATAGGCACCTCTCTATCAATCAATCAATCAATCAGAACATTTGTAAAGCGCACTACTTACCCGTGAGGGTCTCAAGGCTCTGGGGGGGGGATGCTGCTACTGCTTGAATAGCCAGGTCTTTAGGAGTTTTCTGAAGGTAAGCAGGTCCTGGGTCTGCCGTAGGAGGATGGGGAGGGTGTTCCAGGTCTTGGCGGCGAGGTGGGAGAACGATCTGCTGCCGGAGGTCGCTCTTCGGATGCGGGGGACTGTGGCGAGGGCGAGGTCAGCGGAGTGTAGCTGGCGGTTGGGGGTGTAGAAGCTGAGTCGTCTGTTGAGGTATGCTGGTCCGGTGTTGTGGAGTGCCCTGTGTGCGTGGGTGAGGAGCTTGAAGGTGATCCTCTTGTTGACGGGTAGCCAGTGCAGGTCTCTCAGGTGGGGTGTGATGTGGCTGCGGCGAGGGATGTCGAGGATCAAGCGTGCAGAGGCGTTTTTGATGTGTTGAAGTCGTTTCAGGAGTTTGGCCGAGGCTCCTGCGTAGAGGGCGTTTCCGTAGTCCAACCTGCTGCTGACGAGGGCCTGGGTGACCGTTCTTCTTGTTTCGGTGGAGATCCACCTGTAGATCTTGCGGAGCATGCGGAGGGTGTTGAAGCAGGAGGACGAGACGGCGTTGACCTGCTTTGTCATGGAGAGAGTGGAGTCTAGGATGAACCCTAGGTTGCGTGCGTGGTCGGTGGGTGTTGGAGCTGTTCCCAGTGCGGTCGGCCACCAGGAGTCGTCCCAGGCCGAGGGGTGGAGCCGAGGATGAGGACTTCCGTCTTGTCCGAGTTTAGCTTCAGTCGGCTGTTCTTCATCCACTCGGCGACGGCTTTCATTCCTTCGTGGAGGTTGTTTTTTTTTTTTTTTTAGTCCTCATTTATTTTCAATATGCTTTAAACTCAAGAAAAGGGGTCTTCCGTCCATCGCAAATAGCCAAAATGATTTTGAGGGATTCCGGTCACTCCACAAGGGAGAGCTGGACACCAGGGGCCATATGTATCATTCCAAATTGCGATCGCAAACGCCGAAATTCGCAGAATTTCGGCGTTTGCGATCGCAATTGGGCTTAGTGGTATGTATTAATGGAAAACTGCCTCGCAAAATAAGGAATCGCAAAATTTGCGATTCCCTATTTTACGATTGCATTTAAGGAATCGCAAATTGCGATTCCTTAAATGCAATGTAAGAAGCACCAAAAAAGTGCAATTTGGCCTTAAGGAATCGCAAATTACCACCAACTTCAAGTTGGTGGTAATATGCGATTTCTTAGAAAAATGCACTTTTTGCATTTTTCAAAGTGCAATGTGGCGCACATACATGCCCTTAGGGCATGTATGTGCGCCACATGTGCACCCATGCTTATTTCAGGGTGCAACAGGGTGTCCTTTTGACACCCTTGCAACCTTGAAATTGCATTCTCAATTTGCGATTCTCTAATTGCTAATCGCAAATTGAGAATGTCTTCCCATTCATTCCTATGGGCCTCTAGACCCATAGGAATGAATGGGGAGGTATTCCTTAATTGCGAATCGCAATTTGCGATTAGCAATTAAGGAATATGTAGGATTCGCAAAATTATTTGCAAATCCTACATACATAGCGTTTTGCGATTCTCAAATAGCGATTCGCAAAAAATTGCTATTTGAGAATCGCAAATGGACATTTTGATACATATGGCCCCAAGTATCTCCGGCCGGATTCACCCCTGTGGCTTCCTTGTAATGAATCCAACCCCAATCTTGGTTCTTTTATTGGAACAATGGCATCCCTACCAGTGCACTCCATTTATAACATATTTTTAATCATCAAACCAAGAAAACAAACAAAAAAAAAAAAAAAGAAAAACAAGAAAAACAAGAGGTAGAGAGACATCACAGGGAGACCAAAATATTCATATAACAAGACTATTAAATCTCAGATCAACAAGAACCAGGGACAAAGGGCTTATATATGTTCTTAAGCAGAGGGACTCCTATCCACCCAATTATCCCAAATTTCCCAAAATTTAGTTTTTTTATTCTTTATTCCAGATTGGTCTAAATTTGATATTCTCTGGATGGAATGTATCCATTCTTCTTCTGTAGGAGGGCAGGCTAAGATCCATTTAATGCACAGCTCTCTTCTAGCCAGAAGAATCAGAGTGAAAAACAATGCTCTGTGTTTTTTGTTAGGAAGCCTCCGTCTAAATCCCTCGGAAGTATCCCAAAAATTATGGATACAGTTGTTAATTTTATTTCAAACCCCATAATATCTGAAATGGTCTTACCCACTTTCTGCCAATAAAAAATATTACCGGACAACTCCAGAACATGTGCACCTCATCTGCCTTGTCTTCTCCACATTTTGGACACTTCTTAATCTCTCGCCTTCCCATTTTCGATAATTTCTTGGGTGTCCAGTAGGCTTTGTGTACTGTGAAGAGGTGGTTCTTTTTTAATGGTGCAGCATTTACGTAAGACCATAAAAAAGACATAGATACTTGCCCGATATTTTCGAGGTCTTCATCATCCGGCAGGTCCTTCTTCCAAGTCTCATTGAATGAGGCCTGCATCTCTTCTCCGTTCTGGACTAATAGCCAATACCACTCTGATACTTCTTTTGACTTTATTTGGTGAGAACATATTTTCGAAGCCAATTCCAAGTTGCCTTTTAGTTCTTTACTTATAGACTTTGCCCAACTATTCAGCTGATAATATTTAAACTTTGAGACTGAATTCTCGCATATCGCCGAAAAATGAGGCCAGGAAATCAATTCAGCATCGACGATTAATTGCCCCCAAGTGATGATGCCACAAGCACGGAGAGGAGTTGCCAAGGCATCTTCCATACACGTAGGCATTCCTGGGGAATCCCAGACTGGTGCTACCTCGTTGTAATACGGTATTTTTAGGAGGTGTCTTACCTGGGACCAAAGCTTCATAGCTGATAACAGAGTCTTCAATTTAACCTTCTTAAAATATTTTGGATGCCCAAATTTTAAAAGAAAGCACCCTGCTTGTTGAGAAAACTCTGTTGTAAGAGCTTTATAAAGTGGAGAGAAAATTTCACTTTCCAACAATAATTGTCTGAAATTTTTTTAATGGAAGGCACAAAAATATAGATATAAGTCTGGGGTTGCTATACCTCCGTAAGCTTTTTTCTTTCTAAGTTTCTTTAAAGCAATTCTGGGATGTTTATTTCCCCAGATAAAACTTGAAAAAAAACCCTGCACCTTTTTGAACCAAATTTTTGAGAAGTCTAGGGGGATAGTATTAAATAGAAATGTATATTTTGGCAAAATTGACATTTTCAATAAATTTGATTTGCCTAATAATGAAAGTGAGAGCCCGCCCCATGTTTGGAGTTGTATTCTTACTTTTTTGATAACTTTTTCAAAATTAACCAGTGCTATTTTATCGATATTTTGGACTATCTGGATGCCAAGGTATCTAATTTCCTTCTTTGTATAGGTACTCCTGAAATTGGTGTTCCATTTCATTAATTCAGTTTTTTGTTGATTGATAAGGTAGCCGGAAACCTTTCCAAAGCTCTCAAGTTCAGACCATATCTCTGGGTACGATTTTTCTAGGATGCCGGAGTATATTATGAGGTCGTCTGCGTATAAACCGATTTTTTTCTCCCATCCATTGCATTTAAAAGGGATAATATTTTGGCAGGCTCTCAATTTGCACGCTAAAGGTTCAATATAAATGTTAAAAAGTAAAGGGGACAGAGTACACCCCTGTCTAGTACCCCTTCCTATTTGTATTGACCTAGTTAATTTCCCATTAATTAGGATTTTAGCTGTGGGATTTTTGTAAAAAGCTTTGATTGCTGTCACAAAGGTTTCCCCCAGATTAAGATGTTGAATTACTTTAAACAAAAAGGACCAATTGACCCGGTCAAATGCTTTGGCAGCATCGAATGTTATTACTGCTAAAGGGATCTTATAAGTCTGGGCCATATCTATCGCCCCGATTAGGTCATGTGTCAGTTCACTAAGTTGTCTTCCCTTCATGAACCCTTTCTGGTCTTGATGTATTAAAGGGCCTATTACTTTGTCTAAACGTTTGGTGATAATCTGGGTATATATTTTGTGGTCGCAATTCAAGAGTGAAATAGGTCTATAAGACTCACAGAGTCTTGGATTTTTATTTGGTTTTAATAGAATTGTTATAGTGGCTTCTTCCCACGATACGGGGGGGTTATGACCTTCTAAAAACATGAATTAAACAATTGAAGGAGAAAGGAGGCGAGTTCTTCTTTCAGGATAGTGTAAATTTCATTGGGAATGGAATCGGGGCCAGCAGCTTTCCCTTTTTAAAGAGCTGATCGTTTGAATGATTTCCTCCCTAGATATGGGATGATTTAGTTGTTCTTTTTCATTTTGCTGAAGTGAAGGAAGAGCTAAATCTGAGAGGAATTCTTCCATGCTATCTTCATCTAAAGTTATCTCATCAGTATATAGGTTTTTAAAAAATTGGACAAAGGCCGCCTCAATTTCGGAATCATCCGAAATGATGTTACCAGTATTCAAGCAACGGAGGTCTCTTATCCAATTTCTCGTCTGATCGACTTTCGTTTTCCACGCCAGGAGCTTGCTACACCCCTCTCCATATTCGTGGTGTGCTAATTTGCTTGCATCCCACTTTTTTTTAACTATTATTTCTAGAAAATCAGCTAGCTTATGTTTCGCTGTATTTAGTCTTCTCAGGGCATTAGTGTTCTCCTGATCTTGCTCAAAACGTTCCTGAAGCTTATATATGTCTGCTTCCAGTTTTTTGGTCTCTTCTTGCACCTTCTTAGACTGGTAGATCGATATGGCTGTTAAAGAGCCTCTCAAGTAGGCCTTATATGTGTCCCATATTACTTGGGGTGAAGCTGAATTAAGATTAAAATCAAAAAATTCTTTGGTTTCCATCTTCAGTTTATCTATTACTTCATTTTCTGAAAGTAATGCTCGATTAATGGTCCACCTCCGGGGTGGGGGCTCACTTCCATAACTAGTTCAATAGTTACTGTGGAGTGATCAGACATATGCTCTGGGACATGGCTAACTGAAGTAACGTTTCTACTTGTAGCGATATCAACTAGGAAAAAGTCAATTCTGGAGCGATGTCCACATTTTTTATTGTAAAAAGTAAATTTCCCACCAGATGTCTTAGATTTGTGGGCCATCTCTCTCCAAATATCCACAAGCCCGATATCAGACATTAATTGTCTCAGGGCAATTCTCATTTTCTGTGTATTTACCGCTACTCTGGGAGAGGTAGAATCTTGACTTGGATCAAGAATCAAGTTAAAATCGCCCCCTAATATAATGCGATCATTTGTTTTAGATAAGTGGAGTAGTAAAGTATACAGAGTGGCAGGATCGTCTAAATTTGGCCCATAGTAACCTACGAAAATTAACCATTTGTCATTGATCTTAACTCTAGCTATCGTCCACCTTCCCAAAGGGTCAACCATACATTCCCCTAGCATAGCATGGGCAGATTTTTTAATTAAAATTGCGACTCCTTTCACTGTACAGGATTGAGTTGTGCAGATACAATATTCAATCCACTTTTGGTGTTTTAAAGCCGCTTCCCATTCCTCTTTAAGTAAGTGTGATTCTTGAACAAAAAACATTGCAATCAGACAGCCTTAAATACTCTAAAATTCTCTTCCTTCTAGAGGGGACCCTTAGCCCGTTAACGTTCCAGGACATAATTCTCAAATTTTTCACTTTCTCATGCATTGATTTCCCTGCCATCATTTATCCTCAAAGACGGAACGCCAGAGGTTACGTAAGGCCCTTTGACTAGAATTAATAAACAAGGACATTTTTTTGCTTTTCTCCCACTTGCTCCCCCACCCTGTGTGTAAAAAAATAAAAAAATGTATTTTATATGTTTTATGTGAAACCCACCTCCCCTCCCTCCCTCCCTCCCTCCCTCCCTCCCTTGGGGAACCCTCCCTTACTATTACTAGAGGTAAAATTAGATACCTCTGGTTTTTAGGCTCTCTCTCTAACCAGGCTTAAATCCAGTGTTTTTCATTTGGATGTGCTCTTTATTTGATTTATTAAGGCGTTTGCCTCTTCCGGGTCCTTAAAGTTGAACATTTTATTGCTCCACATTACTTTGAGGGAGGCGGGAAAGCGTACATTTGCTGTAGCACCCAGATTTCTTCGATTGCATCGATTTCCCCAGCTCCCATTGTTTGTCCTGAGTAATGTGAGAGATGTCTGACCTAACGTGGAATGTCCATCCAGCTTTTTTATACACCCCTACTTTTAACCCTGCTACTAGGATTTTTTCTTTAAGTACATAAGATTTAAAATTCACTAGGATCCTTCTTGGATTTTTTTTCCCAGGTCTTTTTGAGTATGGATCCCGGTGTACTCTTTGTACATCATCCTCAAGAAGGTGCTTCTCAATATCGGGGTGTAATTCTGTGAGGAGGTTAATTATAAAGGATCTAATGTCTCCTCCCTCCACATCTTCTGGTATATTCAGGAACCTAATGTTGTTCCTCCTTGCGTTATTTTCCAGACTTTCCAGTTTTTCTTTTAGAATTTTATCACCACTTTTTATCGTCTGTATCTCACGTGCATTTTTGTCTACTTGCATTGTAAGGTCCACCATGGCTAGCTCTACGGCCCCTACTCTTTCCGATATGTCATTCAATTTAGCTTATAGAGTCTCACAGACCGTTTATATTTTCAGTTGGTTACTTTCGGAAACCGCAAATTTGTCTCTTAGTTCAGTGAGGAGAGTCGTTAATAATCCCTCTGTAACAGAGTGAGCCCCTGTATTGCATGTTATGTTTGGATTCCTCATGAGTTCCGTCTCCTCTGCTACTGGGTTATCTCTTTGAGAAGGGTCTGGTATCTCAATACTACTAGACTGAGTCTCAGCACCATTAGGCTGAAAAGCCACATTGTCTTTTTTAGTCTGGGGAGGCGGGGGAGTATTATGACTCTCATCAACCAGTTGGGAGCGAGGATCAAAACTATTCTTTAAACCGACAGGCTCCATTACTGTCCTTAGAGGAGACTGAGGGGTCGATTCCAATCTCGGTCGGAGGCGCACCCAACACTATTCGGCTGGGAAAAAAGCCAGGCGAATGCCTGTTTCCCGACCAATTCGCACATTCTTCCGAACGAGCAAGTACGATGCGCACAACTGCATAGATTCCGACCCAGTCGTACTCACCCAATCCAGGTCCTGTTCTCCGACCGAGCCGGATCCGTAAACGCAGAATCGAGTCGCACGGAAGCCAAAATGCAGCCCCGTCCGGCCGGACAAGTACGATGCGCTTTCCGTACGCGCCGAACCGTCTCTACGCACGGCACGTCAAAGCATCCGGGAGAGGCGCACATAAGCTCCGATTCGCGCCACAACACGATCCACGGCTACGAGACGAACACGCCAGCGACGAGGACGAGGCGAAGCAAAGAGAAAGACGAACGAGACGAACCAACTATGAATCCCATCGTGCCGATCCTACCCCGACATCGCCATAGCCATCCCAGACGGCTATAAGATCACCCGCAGAGACCGTGTCAACGCAGTAGGAGGAGGAATCGCCATCGTCCACAAGAACACCATCAGGGTCTCGACCAGCACCGACAACACTCTCAGCACCGCCGAACACATGCACTTCCAGATCCACACGGACCCCAACACCACCCTTAGAGGCACCCTTGTCTACAGACCCCCTGGGCCCCGACCCCAGTTCAGCGACTCCATCGCCGACTTCATCAGCACGCACGCCCTGACCTCTACCGACTACATCCTCCTCGGAGACCTGAACTTTCACCTGGAGAACAACAACGACAGCAACTCCACCACCCTGATCGACAACCTCGCCAACCTCGGTCTGAGCCAGCTCGTCACAACACCGACTCATTCCGCCGGCCACACGCTTGACCCCATCTTCTCCTCAAGCTCCCACGTCTCCTTCAGCCACACCACGGAACTCCTCTGGACCGACCACCGCTGCATCCATTTCACCTTCCAGAAACCCACCACACACCACCGCACCCAACAGATCCCACGCCGCTGCTGGAGCAAAGTCACCGAAGACCAACTACGGGCAACCCTCGCTCTCAGCCCTCCCTCCGACCCGTCCAACACCGACGACGCTGCCTGCAACCTCAGACGATGGATGGACGACTGTGCCAACACCCTCGCCCCGCTGAAAAACTCACCTACAGTGACACCACCAAAAGAGCCTGCTGGTTCACCTCGGAACTCCTAGCTTCCAAGCGTACCTGCCGGAAACTAGAGAAGAAATGGCACAGTGATAAGACACCGGACAGCCACGCAGCCCACAAAGACGCCATCCGTAACCACCACCACCTCATCAAGTCCGCCAAGAGAATCTCCTTCAAAGACCGCCTCGACAACAACGCACACAACAGCAAGGAGCTTTTCAACATCGTGAAGGAACTCTCCAACCCCAGCTCCAACACCAACGACATCCCGCCATCGCAACCCCTGTGCGATTCCCTCGCCACCTTCTTCCACCGCAAGATCGCCGACATCCACGACAGCTTCAACACCCAGACAGCCCCAACTAAGATCGATGCACCAGACCCGCCGCACACCATCGACCACGACCCCCTGCCAGCCTGGGCCAGAGTGAACATCGAGGACACCATCAAGACCATGAGCACAATACACTCCGGCTCCCCGTCAGACCCTTTCCCGCACCACATCTTCAACAAAGCCAGCAGCTCCATCGCACCCCACCTGTGCAACATCATCAATCTCTCCTTCGAGACCGCGACCTTCCCAGAGAGCTGGAAACACGCAGAGATCAACGCCCTACTCAAAAACCCAAGGCGGACCCGAGAGACCTCAAGAACTTCCGGCCCATCTCCCTGCTTCCGTTCCCAGCCAAGGTCATCGAGAAGATCGTCAACAAACAGCTAACCCGATACCTCGAAGAAAACAGCATCCTGGACCCATCCCAATCGGGGTTCCGCAGCAACCACAGCACTGAGACTGCCCTCATCGCCGCCACCGACGACATCAGGATCCTGCTGGACAACGGTGAGACCGCAGCCCTCATCCTGCTGGACCTCTCCGCCGCCTTCGACAGTGTCTGCCACCGCACTCTACGTGCACGCCTCCACGATGCAGGGATCCGAGACAAGGCCCTGGAATGGGCCACCTCCTTCCTCGCCGGCAGAACCCAGAGAGTCCGCCTCCCACCATTCCGATCCGAAGCCTCCGAGATCATCTGCGGCGTACCCCAGGGATCGTCCCTCAGCCCAACACTGTTCAACATCTACATGGCCCCGCTCGCACGCATCGCCAGACAGCACAACCTCAACATAATCTCCTACGCCGACGACACTCAACTGATCCTCTCCCTCACCAAGGACCCCTCGCCGCCAAATCCAACCTCCATGAAGGAATGAAGGCCGTCGCCGATTGGATGAAGATCAGCCGACTAAAACTGAACACGGAGAAGACAGAGGTCCTCATCCTCGGCTCCAACCCCTCAGCCTGGGACGACTCCTGGTGGCCAACGACGCTGGGAGCAGCCCCGACACCCACCGACCACGCACGCAACCTGGGAGTCATCCTCGACTCAACGCTCTCCATGGCCAAGCAAGTCAACGCAGTCTCATCCTCCTGCTTCAACACCCTCCGCATGCTTCGCAAGATCTACAGGTGGATCCCGACAGACACAAGAAGAACAGTCACCCAGGCCCTCGTCAGCAGCAGACTTGACTATGGGAACGCCCTCTATGCGGGAGCCCCGGCCAAGCTCATCAAGCAACTGCAACGCATACAAAACGCCTCCGCACGCCTGATCCTCGATGTACCACGCCACAGCCACATCACCCCCCACCTGAGGAACCTGCACTGGCTCCCCGTCGACAGGAGAATCTCCTTCAAACTCCTCACCCACGCGCACAAGGCACTCCACAAGACTGGCCCAGCCTACCTCAACAGACGACTCCTCTTCTACGTCCCCAACCGCCAACTCTGCTCCGCCGACCTCTCCCTCGCCACCGTCCCTCGCATTCGAAGAACCACCACCGGCGGCAGATCCTTCTCCCACCTCGCCGCCAAGACCTGGAACACCCTTCCACTAAGCCTACGACAGACCCAAGACCTGCTGACCTTCAGGAGGCTACTCAAGACCTGGTTGTTCGACCAGTAGCAGCACCCCCCCCTTTTTTTCCCCAGCGCCTTGAGACCCTCTCGGGTAAGTAGTGC